>JAAGEH010000434.1:14431021-14652554 GCA_011751065.1 Lasiurus cinereus
CTCTCTCTCTCTCTCTCTCTCTCTCTCTCTCTCTCTCTCTCTCTCCTCCTAGAATCCTCAGTTCAAGCCTCACCTCCATGGGATCCTGTTACAGCATATTGACTTCCCGATTCTGCAATAGAACTGTTTATTGTTCAGTAACTTTGAATTGTGAATCATGAAATTCAAGCTGTAAGGATCTTACCCAGTCTTCTTTTTAAAAATGAGTAAGTGAGGTGTACGAGGAGGAAGGGAGATGCCCAGGTCACACAACAAGGTTACGACTAAGTCAGAGAGGATACAGCACATCCCACTCTTAGAAAGTTATATACGATGGTCACCAAGTCAAGTTCTCTAGAAAATATTGAGGAGAATGAGCATTGTCTACACTTCAAAGGATTATCACATGTGAACATCTTTCTTTGGGGGACCTCATTACAGGGGAGGTTTATCAAACCCTAGTCTTCCTGCTCAGATTTCTTTGCCTAGACTCCCAGATCCTATAATTAATAATGATATATAATAGCAGGAGGACAATTATAATTTATATTAGTATAAGATATATATATATAATGCTTTTAAAAGCAATAGTCCTTTTCTTTATTTTTTCATTTGGTTCTGTAATGGAGACTGGTCGTCTTGCAACATCCATTACTCAATCACCCATTTCTCTTTCTGATAGCATGGTGTGTGTGTGTGTGTGTGTGTGTGTGTGTGTGTGTGTGTGTGGTAGGTGTGAGAAGTTTCTTCTCCTCAATTAGGTGAGGTCTCTGTGAGATTTCATACCAAGTTACTCTGCTTTTCTACTTACAGCAACCACAGTTACCAGGATAGTTCTTCCTTCCTTTTGCTGGCCTCATACAGCCAAAGGGAAATCATGTGACTCAAGCTTTTCCAATTAGACTCTCCAAGGTCTATAAATCTGGATTATGGTGGCTTAAGAATGAGGACAAATTTAGAGGTCATTTGTTAGTTTCATAATAGATATAAAGTATATAAAATTGATGTTTTGACAGATTGCACCAGCATGATCAGACGTTACACATGTTATCATTAAAAGCTAACTAACATCTTACTTATCTTTGAGAATATGGATCCAGAAATGAACCTAAGTAGTGAATAATAGTCAACAACTATCTTGTCCATGGCGCATTTCCAATTTCCCTAGTTTTCTCCATTAAGTGGTCTCAGATGTCAGCAACTTTCTTCAATTGGAGAGCTATGAAATCTGAGGCAAATACTTCAAGAGTGAGAGTCCTCCAGGCCTGATTGATGGGGATACTTATCAAATTAGACAGCATCTAACTCAACAGTACATCCATTCAACAGACTACATCTGAAACATATTCAGTTTATTTACACCTTTGAGTGATTTTTCTTATGGGGTTCATGGTCCTGGGTTTGTGTTCATATACCTCCCCACCCCCACCGCCCAGCTATGTCAGCAGGAAGGTCAAGTAATGTCTACTTACCTGAGAAATTCTTGTTCCTATCAGTTTCTAATTCTCTCAGTTATCTGATAACCTTCTAATAAAGTCCCTTTCATTGCTTAGCTGGCTAGAATAGCTTTCTGCTACTTACAGACAAAGAACTGTAAGCGATACACATCCTCATATGATCTGTAGATGGTACTCAAGGCTGAGATTTATGCATCCATTTAATATGAGATAAAATTGAAGCCTAGAGAGATTTAATCACCCAGCATTCTAAGATTACACAAGGAGCTAGCAAAACTAGAATTATAATTTGTCTCTTGACTGTTAATTCTGTACATTAACAATGTAGATATAAGCATTATTTGTTTTTTAAAGTAAGCCCCAGATAAAAGAACAGTGGTTGTGTTAGTTTGGGCTGTCTCAGAAGCTGACTCTGAGATAAGGACCACTAGTTTATTCCAAACATAATTCTAGGCAACACCAGTAGGGGAGTGAGTAGCTGAGACAGAAAGGGACAGATAAAGAGTGTGCTCTCAATATGTAGAACTTAATTGCCTGGAGGATTCTGAAAGCCAGTGTTGGGAACTGACTTGTGACTGTGTCCCCCTCCACAATGTACATTATGTGGAAATGCTCACCTCCAGGTGACTGTGTTCAGAGATAGGACCTCTAACAGGGTAATGGAGATTAAATAAGGTTATGAGGGTGGAAATCTAATCCAGTATGACTGCTGTCCTTATAAGGAGAGGAAGAGATCCCAAAAAAGTGTGCACAAAGCAAAAGCCATGTGAGAACATAGGAAGGTGTCAACTGAAGGGAAAGGAGAGATGCCTCAGGAGAAAACCACCCTTCTGACACGTTGATCTTGGACTTCTAGGCTCCAAGACTGTGAGAAAATAAGTTTCTGTTGTTCAAGCCAACCCAGTCTGTGGCATTTGTTATAGCAGCTGAAGTAAACTAATACAGACAGTGTGGAACATGTGCCTCAGAGGTATGCCTGAGAACTGAGAAATTATAGGGTATATGAACCCCAGTGGTTCTTAAAGTGTAGCCCCAGAACCTACAGCATTAGCATTGCTTGAGAGCTTGTTAGAAATGCAAACTCTTGGGCCTGGGTCATACCCACTGAAATAGAAACTCTGGGGGTGGGCCTGGCAGTGATTTAGCAAAGGCCTCTCTGGGTGATTGTGATGCCTACTAAAATTTGAGAACCACTAGTATCTACCAAGACTCATTAATGATTGGTTGAGGATTGCTCCTGCAGGCATTAGTCCCCCTGTACTTCAGGACTGCCCAGCAGATGAGGAGGATGGGTTCTAGAGGCTAGCCAAAGCTGCTTCCGGAGAGATGCAGACTCATGTACTCACTGAAATAATAAGGCCTGAGAGGCAGCAGTTGCTAAACTAATCATGCTGATGGTACTGCATAAGCATTCTTGCAACCCCCTCATCCTCTTCCCTTTTGGTTGAAATTTCCAAGTGACTAAGGTTTGTCTCCCCATATAGGTGCTGGTTTCTTTGAGAGAAGCAGAGCAAGAGGGAGAAAAATCTGCGACTATTATGTTTCAGGAACTGTCCTGAGAAACTTAAATCTGCTTAGTAATATTTGCAATAATCCTAAAGAATAAATAACATGATCCTAATTTTATAGTTGAAGAAATCAAGATATGAAGAAATTTTCCTGGGATCATATAAAAAATAAGTGGCATTTGAACCTACATATTCCTGACTCCAAAAGTCCATGCCTTACCCACTATCTGAATCCTTAGGAGTTCACGGTGACCTCTCAGTATAATGTATTTTAACATCATGTGGTGTACATGTCTGAAAGAACCAAAATTTTAGTGTTCAGTTGGAAACTTCCAGTTAATCAACATGAGTACTGGGGGAGGAAGTCAAGGCTTAGACAGTACCTTAGCCATGACCATTGAGATTTGCTCAAAAGTTAAAATACCAGATCTTACTACAAATAGCTGTTTCTAGACAACTCCTAGTCTTCCCTAATAAACTCTTTTCAATGCAATTGTTTCTTAAGGAACCTGGGCATCAGGCCAATACTCTTAGTTGTGGTCTTGTATGTCTCATCTGTTGAGTTTAATTATGTGCACCATGTTCCTTTAATAAGAATGCTGGGACACTTCTGTTATCATTGTTCTAGCAATGTGGGGAGTTCATATAAAGGTTTTGGTGCAGAAAGACTACTTAGAAAAAAATACTCATTGATACAAATAGGCACAAATACTCATTGACACAAATTGATAAAAAATACTCATTGATACTCTGAAGAAGTAGGGATAAGAAGATTGAGTGAAGAGAGCTCTCCCAGTGTTGGCCTGGTCTAAGTTCCCATATACTAATGATTCTTTCTAGAACAGATGGTAGGCAAAGGCCTACTAGGAGATCCAATCACAGAAGCTATGAGGCAGCCCATCTCAATAGGGAACAATTGGAAAAGAAAAAGAAAACCAGAGTTTTCCCAAGATTTCTGACCTAAATGTGGCCTTCCTAAGTGGGACCAAAGCATGCCTTTTCCTTACATTGAGTCTATTGCTACCCAGCTACATTTTTCATATTTCTTCAGGTTGGTGGTACAGAAATCCCCAAACAAACCAGATTTATCTCTGACTGTGCCTCTGTTATGAAGACAAAGAGATCAGACACTCAGGACTCATATGCTCTCCCCATATATTGTACCAGCCACACTCCAAACTGTTGCCTGGGAGATTACCATTATTAAATAAAGCAATTCCTGCCACATATCTTGTGACAAACAACCCAACAGCAAATAAAACCTGCAAATGAGGACCACTGTTCTTCTGACTAGACTTCGGATTCTTTTTTAAAACCCAGGTTTGTTTTTCTGTCCACGGTACCTTGATGTACATGAGTACCACCTGGGAGCAAAAGTCCCTTGATTTCTTACCTAATCCCCCTTTAGCCTCTCTTGAACAGGCTTGCTTTCATTTTTCTCTCTGGGGTGACACCAGAGCCCCACACAGTCAATGTTTGTAAATCACACCCTTCAAATTAATGAATATTCAACTTTTTTTTCATGGAAATAAGTGGACAAGTATTACTATAACTATGAATATGCATTTTACATATCAACATACACAATTGTACCCTTTGGAGGTATGCTTTTTAAGTCAATAATTACGTTAGCTAGCACTTCTGCATCTTCCTTTGGTAGATTTGGATAAAGTTTTAGGTACCTAATTATTTGTCTTTTTTCTGTAATGTTTCAGAATTATCTCCATCGTGTTTGCTGACTACTGGGACTTCTATCTATCTAACTCTAGGGAATACAAAGCTTTGTAGCCCACTTCATTAATTTCTCAATTATGTTAAACATTTCCCCATGTTAGTTATCCTACCACATCATGATATTAGTGGCTGGGCAATATTCTAATACATGGATGTACCATGATATACATAACACATTCTTTGATTTTTAAGATTTATGCAGGCCTATTTAATTAGTATTCTTATACAATCTTCATTCACATTTCTCTGGATTTTCTTAGAATAAATTCTTGTGGCAAAATGGCTGGGTCAAAGATTGTGCTTATTTAACATTTCTAATATATGCCGCTGATTGTAAGGGGCACTAAATTATATTCTCAGTAGAAAAGTATAGGAGTTTTTGAGTCTATACATTCTATGTTTTAGCATTCTTTCTCCTCTTAAGCAAAATTATACCTTTGTCCTTTGGCACAAAATGGGGATTCTAGAGAAGGCAAACTACTAATACAAGAAAAAGAAATAGCTGAGACCAGTTTGGCTCCATAGATAGAGCGTTGTCCTGTGGACTGAAAAGTCCCATGTTCGATTCTGGTCAAGGGCACATACCTTGGTTGCAGGCAGATCCCCAGTTGGGGGTGTGCAGGAGGCAGCTGATCGATGTTTCTCTCTCATCGATGTTTCTGGCTCTCTATCTCTCTCCCTTCCTCTCTGTAAAAAAATCAATACAAATATTAAAAAAAGGTCAGGAAGACCTGAAAATTAAAATAAATAAATAAATACACACACATATCATATGGTTTTTTTTTTTTTAGTTAATCTTTCAAATTAAACTCTTCACCATTGATGAAAATATATTTTCTTCTGTCTGACACAATTTAGACTACGAACATTATCTAATTCTTCAGAATAATTCTGTCATTAGCCTCTTCTTTTACATAAGTTATATCTTAAATGACACCTATATGCATGTTCAGTGAGATTCAATGATCAGTCATCAAGTCTGCTATGCATAGGGCTGTGCCTGGCATCAGGCAGGGCTGGAGAAGAAAAGGAATATACGTGGCCCTTGCCCATCATAGGCTCACTCACAACCTAGGGAAAGATTGTGGTTGGAACCAAGGCCCACTGGGTAGGCAAAGACTATATGAGAGGTATAAAATTTAATAAGAGAACAGGAAAGTAGTAGTATTAATAGAATAAAAATAACAAGGTTAACATTTTATTTTTGCTACTCTTAAAACCAACCCTTTTAAATTCTCCTTAGGTACCATGTAGTGCATTGAGTGCTTTACATATCTTTTTGTATTTAGTTATCACCATATCAATATGAAATAGGTACTAATGTTATACATTTTTGTATATGAAAAACCAAGAAATGAAGAGGGTAAACCAATCGTGAGGTCCCATTGCTAGAAAGTGTTGGAAGCATTGGGAAGGCTTTTAGGAGAAGGCAGAGTATGATGACTCGAAGAGTGGTTAAGGCCTCCGTGTGCAGAGACTGGCAGAAAGGCATTCCAGGCCAGAGCACAGCCTGAGGAAAAGCACTGTGGTAGCACAGGGCAGGTCATGCGTGAGGAAGCAGCACTAAGGGGCCAAAGTCGGGATGTGGTGGAAGATAAAGGGGGCTGGCATTTGGTGTGGAAACCCTAGAATGCCAGGTTTAAGCCTGTGGGTTTTATTGTGTTAAAAGCCAAAGGAATGCGTTTCAAAGCCTTGGCAGAGGTTGAGTGATCTGATCAGAGCATTAGAAGGGAAGTCGGGTGATATTTCATTGGATGAACCTTCACACTACTCTAGAAGGAATTTTGTACAGAATGATAAATGAGCTCAAGATATATTTATGTATGTAAGTCTCATATTTGAGATGCGGTGGCTGGTGATGGGGACATAGAAACAATAACTCAAATTTTATTGGCATTTGCTCTTGAAATTGAATCATCCCTAGGAACCCTAAAGAACTCTTCTTTTATCTCTCAGAGCAATTTCATTGCACCAGTTTTTAGCCCAAATGAACACACTCGTGCCCAATTCAGAACAAAAAGCTTTTCACCACAGTCCTTTGTTATCTGTATCTATTTTTATCTGACTTCTAAATAGACTTGGAGCTTTTAAAAAAATCCTTATCCATGGATATATTTATCGAATTTAGAGAGAGAGGAATAGGGGGGAGATATTGATGTGAGAAAAAAACATTGATCAGTTGCCTCCTGTATGCGCCTACACCAGGAATTGAACCCCCAACCTAGATATGTACCCTGACCAAGAATAGAACCCACAACCTTTTGGTGTCTGAGATAATGCTCCAATCAACTGAGCCATCTGGCCAGGGCTAACCTTGGTACTTTTTGAGTGTATGGTTGACCTTTGATTCATTGTTTTCTAATTGCATAGCACTGAGCCCTGTTTTATATGCAATCATTGTTAAACATTGAATGAATAAACCACAGATGGGAAGCAGACCGGTGTCATACACTGTGTTGTCTATGCCTGAATGCATATCTAGAGCTATGCCTAGATATGCATTCAGGCATACCAAACTCCAGCCAATGTCCATTACCAGGGATAACGTTTAGCACATTTAGACATGATGAACTTATTTACATTTATATTGGTGTCTAAAATCATCTGCTGGGACTGAGCTCATCTTAATTTGTTACGACTTTCACTGCCTGCCAGGAAGCGATGATGTGCCTGAATTTCACTTACATTTCTTAGCAGGAATCCAGCCTCAATCAATATTTGAGGGGAATGACAGTTCTAGGGAAGGCTTGGGATATAATTCTAGCTAATACATTATGATCATTCATAGTGGAACTATCATCAGGCCTCTGATGAAAGAATTTGCTAACAGCTGTTCTCTGTAGTTATTCTTGTTTTTTATCCCCCTGGATAATCAGCAGGCAGATTCAGAATAGATCTCGGTCTCCAGAAGTCACTTAGGCAAACAGCACTGGATTGGAAGCCTGGCAATCTGCTTTTCTCTAGGGCTCAGCTGCCAGGGAGCTGTTTGAGATTGATAATGGGTCTTTCAGAAGATGGCGATGATAAATCCAGTGGTAGGACTTTGAAATCACCTGCAGACTACCTTGCTATGGGTAAAATCGATAAAGCCATCTCAGTCAACCGAGAAGCATCTTGAGAGAACCTGATAAATGTTCATTTGAACCAAAATGGGGGTGAGATGAAACTTTGAAACTACTACAGTGAAATTTCCCTATTTGCTTTATAAGCCGCCAGTCTTTTTAACATTTTTATAAGGTCTTCTCTTTAAAGCCACACTTTGCTTTTAAATCTGTTCCCTACAACATTGCTCTCCTTCCCTTTTGCTCCTTACAAACCTTCATGTTTTGTGGGAAAATACGCTGGGGGCAAGGAAGCAGGTTTCCATTTGGCAAAGTGGAAGAAGAGGAGATTATCTTGAGTGCATTTCAGCACTCCTTTCTTTGCTCAATTGTGGTCAGTGCTTTCCCTACAACTTTGAACATGGATGGGCACACACTCATCAAGGCCGGCAGGGAAGCAGAGGTTGGCCCTGATCTGTGTATAAAGATAGCTGATAATCATTCTCTTTCTTTTATTTGTTCAACAAACACTGATTGAGGGTATTATTATTTTTTAAAGTTGCTTTGGGTAGAGATAGACAGGTTCCTGTGTCAGCTCTGCTGTAAGACAGTTTGGGTGACCTTGGGCCACTTTCTTAACTTCTTCCAACCTTTACGCCCTCATGTGTAAGTGGAAATAATAATAGTATCCGCTTCATAGGGTTACTAAGACATAAAGTGAATAAGGTGTTTCAAGTGCTCTATGCAGGCCTATTTGAATAATGTTCTGGAGGACATGAAGTTGAATGAGAGTAGGCCATGGTCTACAGGGAGACATATTCCATTCAGGTTGAGCATTTTGGAAATTCAGAAAAAGCATATACTATAGCTGGGAAGTTGGAAATCTGTATATCACGAAACAGATGGTATTGAATCTGCATCTTGATGGATGGGAAGATTTTGGACCGGAGGAATAGGGTGATGATATATGAAATATGGTGTACATGTGATGTAGATACCACACCCTTCAGCTACCTTCTTCTACTCATCTTAACCTGTTTCTCTCCTAATGAATCACCTGATTCCTCTTTGTGACTCTGTTTCTCCCTGAAGGCAGTCAGTGGTATTCAGTTTTAATATTATTTCACCCAGCTAAATATACTGCAAGGCTCTTCAGATGGCATCCTTGGCTCTTAATAAATGCCCTGACCCATGTACCCAGACTTCTTTGGTGTTCCTTCTTCTTCCCTCCTCATCTGTTTCTAGACTTTATCTTTCATGTAGGACTTCATTTCAGTGAATGAAAGGATGGGGGTAAAGGAGTGATTGAGCTTCTTGGAACCAGGCCATCTCCTAAGCATTTTATATGCCTTATTATGCAATCCTCACACCGAGCCTTTCAGGTAGATAGGATTTTCTCATTTATAGAGTAGGAAATTGAAGCTCAGAGAGGTTAAATACCTTGATTTCTGGCATGAACAAAAGGCATGAAAACAAAAAGAACTCTGGATGTCAGTGACTTAAAAGAATGAAAGTGTGTTTCTTGCACATGCTCCTGTCCATCCTGGGATGTTTGGAGGCTCCAGTTTACATGTCCTCGGCCCGGCAGCCTGAACAACAGAGTGGGCACTCTGAATAATGGTCAGTCAATAAGACAGAGGTAAAGAGAAAGCATGACAAACTGTGTGTTGGTTCTTTTGTGTTTCACCCCCAAATGGCATGTATTGGTTCTCATCTTTCAATGGACACAAGGTCTCAGGCCACATTTCCTTCAAAGGGGGCAGGAAAATCCCATATCATAACAAGTTCCAAGAAGAACTTAAAATATTTAGTGTACAGACAGGTGACTGCCATATTTCCTGAAGTCACCCGGTGGGCCTGGGCCTACCCAGTTCCTAACTGTCTTAGACACAGCACTTGGCTGCTCTTAGCAGGAGATAATTTCCACTAAGCTAGTAATTGACAATGCTTTCAATCATTGTCATGCTTAAGGGTATTTACCTTTAAGGACCAAATATTTGATTTCTAATGGTAAAATTTCAGACACTGCATGAGGTAGAGATGAAAGATTTAAGCTAAGAGTGTTCAGGGGCCCTGCACATTATACATTGTATGACTCTATTGATGGGAGATAATGGATACTAGGCTTTAAGTGACAAAGAATTATTCTGTGGCTCTTGAGCTCTCATTCCTGACAAAGATGAGTCAGACTCTGCGGATTGCAAACCAGAGAGGCAGACTGGGAAGTGACAAGAGCATTAGACATCAATGCAAGAACTAGGTTCTGGCCACAGCTTTCCCAACAATAGGCTGGATGAATGTGGACATGTCAATTCCTCTTTCTGGACCTCAGGTTTCCCTTCTGCCAACTGTTTGAAATGGAGTACTTATAAAACTTTACTGTGCAGATAAGTGCTTTGAGGATTTAAAAAAAAATGCAGATGCTGAATCAATAGATATGGAGTAGGGACTGATAATCTTTTTTGCCACAGCACTTTTGGGTAGTGCTGACACTGGACCCCTGGGCTATACTTCGAATGCCAACACTTAGCGGATTTCTAAGGCCCACTCTTAGCAGTCAACACACATTTATTTGGAATCTCTGTTGATATTGAGATAAAGAACGCACCGTTTCTACTCCTACTAGAAATACATCCCAATAGGAAGCCAGACAAATGCATCACTTCAAAATACTAGTAGTATGATAAATAACAAACCTGAAGTTTCATACGAGATAAAACGATGCCACAGAACAGAGAAGGTATGATTTATCCGGAGGTAGTGGCTGAGAGTGGAGATGGCAGAAAGTCACAGATCATGTGGGAAAGTGCTGAAAACTGTCAAATGTTACATATAGAAAGGGAGTCTCTTTATCTCACAGGTTACTCGACAATTCCTTTGTCCCTGGGAGGCACAGCTGTGGGTAACAGAGGGGAATTATTTTGATCAGTAATCTTGATTATTTCATCTCATTCTGTGATTGCTTTCTGTGTGCCTCCCCATCCTGTGGCTGCCTGTTAGCCCGACACCAATGAAAGATTAACTACCATGGCTGAGGCCCGGATCTGTTTGGAAGTTCCAGTAAGCAGGAAGCTGGCAGAGTAGCAGCAAAAACAGCCTTCTTCCTTCCCTCACCAACCCCTCCCTACCCACAGCTTCTCCCCTCTGAACAGGCCAGAAGCAGTGAGTCAGAAAAGGAAAAGCAGGTGGGTGGAGGAAGGATGCAATCTACATCTGCACCAGGCAGGGATTATGTTTTCCAAAAGAACACCTGAGCACACAGGCAGAAGCCCAGTGGAGGCAGGGGTGTCCCATCCCCTCAATAATGAGGTCTTAGGCAGGAGGCTACTTGATTAAGAATTATGGAGAAGGGGAGAGAGAAGGTGAATGAGGGAAAGGCCAGAGATACTGTCTTCCTCTGGCTCATCATAGGTTTGCTTTGAAACAGGTCATTGTAATACTGAAAGGTGGTCACACTAGAAGGAGTCCTCAGGTGGCCCTTTGGAGAACTGGCACCTGGCACCAGCTCACTCTATGACCTTGGGCAAGTCAATTTCTGCCTGGGGCTCAGTTTTCCTGGACCATATATATGGTGGGACGGTTGGGCACAATTTCACAAAGATCACCCCTTGTATCCTAACCATCTCATATACCAGTATAACCAGTTTTGTGGTCAAATTTAGTGATCTCAGAATCCAATTGTCTGTTTTCCATGCATCCAGGTAGTTTCCTGTCTTTATTCAGGCATTGAGCCTTCATTTCCTTTCAGAGAGGGAAATGGACATCTGAGGCACCATTTTTCCCTGCCTGGGTGATTGTAACAGTCTCCTGGCCACCTTGGAACCACTGCTATCCTTCAACATTTCCTTATCCAGGCACAGCCAGAGATCTTTTTAATATAAATGAGACAGTGTCACCCCTACTGACAATGACCTTATGTGTAAAATGAAATGTAAATTCCCGCATGGCCTACAAGATCTTTTGCCCTCTGTAATCCCAATTTGTATCCTCATCTCAAATTCACTGTGTTCCAGCCATACAAACCTTTTGCCGGTCCTCGAAAACTCCAAGTTTGTGCCTGCCCCAGGGCCTTTAATCTTCTGGTTGGCAGGGCATGAAATGTCCTCTCTCTGACCTTCACATTTTAGGCTCATTCTCATTCAGTTCTCAGGTCATCAGTGAGACTGCCCTTGACCACACTGACCAAAGAAATCCCCCTCTAGCCTTTCACTTTAGTTTGTTTCTTTGACAGCATGGCTCATTATCATACATTACCTTTTCCCTTTCCTCCTTGCATATTGTCAGCCTCCCTTTCTCTACCCCACTAAAATGCAAGAGCTATGACCCCGGGGACTTTGTCTTGTTTATCTCCCTGGCAATAGTGCATGTCTCAGATAGGTGCTCAGGGAATATGTGTTGGGTCAGTGGAAAAATGGAAGAAAGTGAGGGGCAGAAGAGGAAAATGTTGAAGGAGAGGGTGGGGGAATTTCACATTATGGACAAAGCATAATCCTGGATGTTCTCATTTTCACTCTGTGCTGTAATTTAACCTTCATAACCACACCGCAAGGAAATGGAAACGTACTCTTGTCTGCGATTTGGACTTAGCCCTTTATGCTTCAAACCGGACAGTTAAGCAGGTTGTTGGACAGGGCTGAGCATGAGCAGGTGTAGTGTGATGCAGTTTTTAAATCGGTAGGAACAGCCTCACAGTACCTCCCTTACTCGCCAGAATATATGCCTTAGCCACCCTCCATCCAAGCCTGAGGCTGCAGCTTAAGACTTTGATCCTTTTTTTTTTTTTTTTCAAGCAAATCTATTTGAGAGGAGGAAGGTTTGTAGCTTTTCTCTCTCTTATATCTTTCTGCGAATTACATTTGCACTGGTGGAATTAAATGCGTGTTTAGAGATGAGAACAGAGGTGAGAACACCCTGATAGACAATCCAAATGGAGGTTCGCAGCCCTACATACACATTAAGCCACTGGAACGATTTTAAAAGTGTCCATGTCCAAGTCCATGTGTAGGTTCTGAATTGATGGGTCTGGATGGGCCCAGGTTAAGATATGTTTTGAAAGCTTGGTGGACTATTATATGGTGGAGCCAAGTTGAGATGACTAACATAAGGAGTGGATTCAGGAAGACACAAGGCATTTCCTTGTCACTGATATTTTCTTAGACTTGTCAGACAGTTGACAATCACTGAAATCCAGCTACCTATAAGATGTGAGGACAGGAGGTATGGGGGACAATGACAGAAAAGTTTCTCAACCTGAAACAAGCACAACATAGACTGTAGGCATTAACATGAGTTTAGAGCAGGGTTTGTTAACCTTGGCACTATTGCTATTTTTTGTGTGCAAGACAATTCTTTGTCAATGGGGGATGCTCTGCACATTGTAGGATATTTATCAGGATCCCTGACCTCTACCCATCAGATGCCAGTAGCTCTTATTCCCATAGTTGTAACACCAACAATGTTTCCAGATATTACCATCTGTCCCCTGGGGAGTAAAATCGCCCCTGGTTAGAAATATTTGTGGTTGTAGGATTCAAAGATCCTGTGGAGAGGTGTCAATTTAACTATATCTTTATGGATGTCAATAAACAGATAAGGAAATTGAGGATAAGTATGCATTAAACTCTTTAAATATATGCATGAAGATATTTTAGAAACATTTTTTCTTTTATTCCAAGTGTAGAGTTAATCAGCATCTTGCAGATAATTTTAAACCAGGGATGGGGATCTAGCTTGTGTTGCTAAGTGGTTAGAGCACCAGCATGTACACCAAAAGGTCCTGGGTTCAATTCTCAGTCAAGGGCGCATACCAGGATGGCAGGTTTGCCACTACCATCACCACCACCACTCCCAACCCCATTGGGGAGTCGAGGTGGCAACCAGTTGATGTGTCTCTTTCACTTCGATTTCTCTCTCTCTCTCGCTCTCCTTATCTCTAGCCCTCCCTTCCACCGTCTCTGAAAATCAATGCAAAAAATATTCTCATGTGAAGATTAACAATAATAACAAAAACCAGGGGTGGAGATAGCAGCAGAGTTAGAGGTAGATCCCAATTAAACACACACACACACACACACAAAAAAAAAAAAAACTCCTAAAAGAAACCATGATTTTGAAGGTTTTGAAAGCCCAAAGAGATGTTTAAAGCTTAATGAGCCTGGCTGGCATGGCTCCATGGTTGAGTGCTGACCTATGAATCAGGAGGTCATGCCAGGTTATGGGATCAATCCCCAGTGGGGGTGTGCAGGAGGCAACCAATCCATGATTCTCTCTTATCATTGATGTTTCTATTTCCCCTTCTCTTTTCCTCTCTTTAATCAATAAAAATACATTAAAAATAGTTTAAAGACCTGGGAGGAGAGTGGGAATGGGGACTTGTGTTTCGAGAGCAGAAATTGGGTGGTCTCCTTGGAATTCTGACATGAGAGTTAGACTTTTGTGGGCATCTCCCAATGCAGTGCCCTTGAGGTGGCACCACTTCCAATTGGAGATTTTGAATGGATGCTTGTGGGGACTGGATACTGATCACCTTGACTTTGGCATCTGGACTCTCTGGGTTCCAGGATTGGAAAGATTGACATCTCAGTCTCAGTTCAAGTTGCCATCACTTCAAGATACTGCTGAATCACTAGCAAACATGTAGTACAGAGAGAACACACCAGATAAAGACACAAGAGAGTAGAAGCAGCTTCCAGGGTCAATGCAGTTTGCAAGGAGGGAGAGACCCTCCAGGTGGCAGGAGTAAAGGAACCACTGACTCCTTGCCTTTTGCCACAGGTACACTTTAAAGGGCCACCAACCATATTAGAAGGCAATTCCTTTCTAAAGTTGTTATTCTTGTCAACTGGTAGAGTGGGACCCAGGAGGACCCCAAAGTGGCTGTGCCGAAGCAGATGGGCAACAGGCCCCTGATTGCATCAGTTGGTACCGAGAGGAGTGATGATGGCAATGCTAAAGCACTGGAGACCACCGAGGCATTGCTCCCATTTCTCTGGAGTACACGAAGCCCAAGAAATTTTATAATTCAAAGCAGTAAGTAGAGCAGCAGGGAGGATGATAAATATTGAAGCCAGTAGGGGTTCAGAGCTGGATTTGATTTGATTTAAGAAAATACAGACCCATGTTATCTCTTGTACTTGTGGAATATAGATTAATTCATTCTTGTTATACTAATGATTTTACTTTTAGAATTTTGTACTAATGAATTAAACACAATCATATTTAAAGGTTAGCTGCAGGGATGTTCATTACACAATTTTTATAACTGAAAATCTAAAAAAAAAAAGGTGTAGATGTTTATCAATAGAGTACCAATGAAGTGCATTTTAGTCCATTTATACAAAGTGCTTCATAAACCATAAACATAGTATTGTGAAATCCTATATAATAGAAGGATAATATGTAAATTGTCCCTAACGGCAGAATGACCAAAACAACCGCTGGACCAGTCAGTCACTGTGAGGCATGCTGACCACCTCTTTGTCCCTTTCCCTGGCCAGCAGGCTCTGATCACCTCATGGCCACCCACAGTGGGGGCGGGTCCAGTGAGCAGACAGGAGCAGCCCACCTCTTGGTACCTTCCCTCGGCCATCAGGCACCAATCACCTGATGACGAGCAGGGAACCAAGGTTGGGTGGCAGTGGGGGTGGGGCCGGTTGCAGACATCTGAGGAAGATGGCCCTGATCGCAGGCCAGGCCTAGGGACCATACCTGTGCACGAATTTCATGCACCAGGCCTCTAGTTTATATATAATGGAAGACAGGTTAAAACGGTACACCCTTTTGAAAAAGAAAATGAAACCAGCTAGGTATATATGCCTCAAAAAAGAATCTGGAATATATACTAGTATATTAAGGGATAACAGCAGGAATTCCTACTTGGTGGAATAATGTTATTTAATTTTCACCTTTTTTACTTTATGCTTTTATTCTGATTTCTCTACAATGAATATTTGTTGCTTGTAAAATAAGACAAATACATTTTAAAAATAAAAATATTAGAGACGAGCTATTCAAAGAAAAAGAACAAATTTCACCCAGTGGTATTGACAGCATTGATGAAACATGCATTTGAAGATTTCATTCATCCTTGGTGAATGCCCTTTTGTTAACCTTGTTCCCTTGATGAAACAGCCATCCTGTTGGATTGACAATGGATTATTTCACCGCCTCTAGGTCCATGTCTTCTTTCGAGTGCTGAACCTTCCCACTAAGGCCACTCTGAGCTGACTGAGGGGAAACATTTTCCTTAGAAAGGTTGATTCTGTTTCACCAGGAGGAACAAGAGCAGGAGGCACACTCCCTAGAATTCCAATCCACATTGTTTGCTTACTCTTTGAAGTCCCCAGAGCATTTATTTTTATACTGTACAATTAGCTGGATTGCAGGGCATCACACATTGTTCTCTGATGGTATGCATGTCATTTCCTCAACAGGAGTGAACCTCAATCCAGGATCCCTCTTCCACATTCTTCCTTTTCCTTATTACCATCACTATCTGGCTTAGGGATAATCGTCCAGGGAGGTGGAGTTTGAGCTTTGATGAGATTTGGCTTTGAAGATTTGATGATCAAACTAAATTCAACACACCCAAGGGCAAATGGAAAATATTACTCTTAATAGTTACAATAATAGTAACAGTTATAATGCATATGTGAACACGGTATAATTGTTTTATTCTTCCAAATAATTTTCAGCAATATTACTTCATCAATCTTCATAGAAAACCAATGAAGTGACTAAGGTTAATGAGTGGTAATTTTCTCCATTTTTACAGATGAGAGAAAGAGAGTGCAGAGAAATTAAGTGACTGTCCAAAGGATTTACAAGGTATTAGTTGTGGAACTGAGGCTAGCATGCACATTTCTTTTATGTCATACCCAAATCTGTTTTGATATCCGCACAGAACCACACTCATGGCTGAACTATAATATGTGTTTTGTTCGTTTTAGGTTCGTTTAAGTTGTATGAACAATATTCCTCTCCTCTAACACTGAAAAACTGAAGGTCCTTTTAAAGAAGACCAGAGAATGTAAAGGTTGAACAGATATTGGAATTTATTTTATTCCATAATTCTGGACCAATATAGAATACACACAAGGGTCACTAGTTCAGTATAGTAAAAGAAACAGTATTTTAAATATTCATAGAAGCAATCCTATAATCCATCAAAGGCAGGACAGTCTAGAAATATGGAGTGGGAGAATGCTGACTAGGGCCTACCTCTCCCTTCCCAATCCATCCCTCTAGCAGTCCTTGGTCAGAACTGAATCCAGAGAGCAGGGCATGAGGCCAGCTGCAAAGACAGAATGCACCATGGGAGAATGGATGGCTTGTACACCTGGGGGAGACCCACTAACCAGGTGTGATTAGGTACGCAGCTAAAGACAAGAACAAAGTAGTTTTATGACTTCAAAGTGCAGAAACCATTCCTATTTATAAAACCTTGTCCAGAGATACTAAGATCTGGGGAAATCAGTCCTACCTTTTTCCTTGGGCAGAGCAAGAGATGATAAATGGTCATTCCGATCTTCTTTGTTACAGGAAAACACAAAAGTAATACAGAAGTCAATAGATGTTATCTGTTAACTAGAGGCCCCTTACATGAAATTCATGCACAGGGATGGGGTGTCCCTCAACCCAGCCTGCACCCTCTCCAATCTGGAACCTCTCGAGGGATGTCCGACTGCCCATTTAGGCCTGATCCTATCCGACTCCCAACTCCTCACCTACCTGTCTTCCTGATTGCCCTTAATCGCTTCTGCCTGCCAGCCTGATATCCCCTAACCACTCCCCTGCCAGCCTGATTGATGCCTAATTGCTCCCCTGCCAGCCTGATTGCCCCTAACTGCCCACCCCTGCAGGCTTGGTCCCCCCAACTGCTCTCCTCTCCTGGCCTGATCGCCTACAACTGCCCTCCCTTGCAGGCCTGGTCCCTGCCAACTGCCTTCCCCTGCTGGCCATCTTGTGGTGGCCATCTTGTGTCCACATGGGGGAAGCCATCTTGTGTGTTGGAATGATGGTCAATTTGCATATTACTCTTTTATTAGATAGACTAGAGGCCTGGTACACGGGTGGGGGCCTGCTGGTTTGCCCTGAAGGGTGACCCAGATCAGAGTGGGGGTTCCCTTGGGGTATGGAGTGAGGGGCCTGTGGTGGTTTGCAGACCAGCAACACCCCCTAGTAACCCAAGTGAAGGCCCTGGTATCTGGGATTTATTTATCTTCTATAGTTAAAACTTTGTAGCCTTGAGATGATGCCAGGGCAGACAAGGGTGTGCAGAAAGCTTGGCTTCCTCTATTGCCAAGGGCAACACAAGCCTCCTGCTCTCTCCAGCTCTGTGGCCTTTGCCATATTTGTTGGATTAATTTGCATACTCATTCCTGATTGGCTTGTGGGCATGGCTTGTGGGTGTAGTAGAGGTATGATCAATTTGCATGTTTCTTTTTTATTAGATAGGGTTAATCAGTAAGTGTTAGACCCAAATTCTTACAATGTTTTCCTCTGCTCCAACCACACTGGTCTCCAGGCTGTTTTCCAATCATGCCTGACATACTCCTTTGCATTAGCTCTTATCTTTGTATGGAACAATCTTCTCCCATAGAATCACATAATTCAAATCCTCACCTACTTTGCATCCTTATGCCAGTATCATCTCCTTAGTGAGACCTTCCCTATGTACTGTCCGTTTTATTTAAAATGGACTCTACCTAACACTCCCTTGCTATAGCTTACCTCATAGCATTTAATACCATCTAACATATTCTATTTTGATCTGTTTTGATCATTACCTGCTCCCTTAATTAACATATATACTCCATGGGAGCGGACAACGACTTTTGCCTGTTTTGTTCATTGCTGTATTCACATGGCCTCTGCAGGGTGCAGAGATTTCACTCAATACATATTGTTGAATGAGTGAATGAACAAATAAGCTGTTGACATGTAATATGGGCAGACAGAGGCCAAGGGAAATGCAGTGGCTTTTCCAAGGTGAATGGAAAATCTTCCTGGCAAATAAGATTCATCACCCACTGGAACTCAAAGCTCCTGATTGATTCCTGGTTTGGCTGACCTCCCACCACCGCCTTATGATGCATTTCAAAATAAGAAGTCCTGCTGTTTTTAAGTGGCTGAGCATTTAAAGATGACACAGGGGCATTTACTTTAGCGAATCAGCTCGGAGACAAAGGAAGAAGAGGCAATTCAGTTCTCCAGCTAGTAGGCAACCCCTGCTGGTTGGACTTTCAGAATTTGGGTTTTCCTTCCCATTCCTACAAAAGAACTATTTTTGAACACACAGTGTAACTTTGCATGACAATGAAAGCACAGCAAAGTTCTCCTCTAGTAGAGAACCTCAGAAGCTCTTCCAAAGTACAAACTCACAAGCTAAGGAGGGATTCCCTACCCTTACGAGTTTTGTTTGACTTCATGGTACTTCTATCTTTCTCCGGCCCTCTGTAACATTAAGGAATCACGTGATTACAGGAGCATAGCCTAGCTCTTTCTTTGGAACTGCAAGGCCCCAGGGAGGCTGTAGGTTGTGCACAAGGAGAGAAGTGCCCTTTAAGGAGCTGGAAGTTAAAGATGTAGACTGTTCTCTTAGAGCTAAATACCTCTATCTGTTCATAATAGATTTGTATAGAAGTTAGAAAAGGCCTCATAAAGAAGAGGAATATTTCTCAAGCCAGAACATGATTTTTTCTTTCCTGTGACTTCCAGAGTTTTTCCATTCAAGTTTCAGGTCTCTCTTAGTATCATAGCACCCAGGAAAGTCAGCCATACCACTTCGCTGCGTGAAACACTCTAATGGCTTCCCATTGACATAGTTCTTCAGCCCCATGTCCTTTCAGCCTCCTGCTCATTTCAGGGCACTGCCCATGGGGCCTTCCTTTCATTCTTGCATAGCTTTTCCCCCAGAAACTTACCATTTATTTGGAGGGAATGTGTTAGTGGGGGGTATTTGGCGGGGGAGTGGGTAGAGACATGGGAAGAGGCTTCTTGCGTGTAGAAGCCTTTACACCAACTGTTTCCTCTGCATGGACATCTCAGGGTGGTCATTCTGAGTAAGTGATCCCCAGTTTTCATGTCTCAGCTCCAGGAAGGCCTTCCTCTTCTAGCCCCCAATTATACGTTTAAGAGCCGTAAGGGCTTTCAGAGACCCATGCTCTGCTCTGCCAGATCTCTTCAGTTTGCCCCTTCAGATCTACTCCGTGCTTCTCTGTCCCCCTGTGTGCCACAGAAAGCTGCTCTTTGGGCTCCTTGCCCTGCAGTGTCCCATTTGGTTTTTACCTGTCAGGAGCTGAGCAGGGTGGGAGAGGCTGGGCAGCTCTGGGTGGCCTGTTTCTCTACCCAAGGCTCTCGCTTCCATCAGGCAGCTCTCTCCACACAGCTATCCTTGTTGGGAATCCCTCTACCCTCCAGCCCCAGGCCTAGTGAGAGCTCCCAGCTCTTCCTACCTCCAGGGTACTGCATTGTTGCTTATTGGGTTTCCTCTACTCCAGTCTTTGGAAATATGTTCTTTACTACTCACAAATACATACTGATACAGTTGTTAATTTCATTGTAATTCTCAGGTTTCCTGTCCAGAGAATCAGCCAGGGGTGTAATATCCAACAGGGAGCTAAGAAACTTTTTATTTTGGTCTTGATTTTTACCTTATCTCTCTGTAGCATTTATGAGAGAATTCATTGTCAAACTCATTATCACAGGACACATGTTTTCCTACAATAAAATGTCTGTAGGAGAGTTGAATTAATATTTTCTTAAAGTGATCTACTGAGTTAATAGGAAATGTGTTTCACTTAGTCTTGGAGAAACAAAGACAGTTTTATCTCCTCCATTATATCTCTTGTAAATTGAATTTTTCACAACGTCTGTGTTCAATAAAGTGTACTAGTCAAACACATATAAATAGCACTTTTTTTTTCTCTTATTAGGACTATTGGTAGAAGCAGGTGAAAATCTAATGAAATTATTTAAACTTTTTTAGGTTATACAATTGAATGCATACTTTTCCAGCTAGAAAGTGGGATATTGTTGCAAAGCCCAGGGAAACACAGTTTTGTAAATGATTGTTCATTCATTCACTGGCTTAGTCTTTTATTCTATAAATACTGCTGAGTGCGTATTTTTGTGCCAAACTGCCAAGCTTTGGGAATTCTCGGTGACTCCTGTCCCATGAGTTAAGCAATCTAATTACAGTGTCTCACTTTTGCCCCATGTATCCCCCACTGAGTCTCTAGAGAGAAGCGTGGAGGAGATATTTTCCAAAGGTTCCCAGGATACTTCTTCACCACAATTGGACCTCTGCAGAATTCTGGCAATTCGTGGACTAGAAAATTGGAATGGGGAGAGGAGTGGAGAAACTCCTGCTACAAAGCACTATCACTCCTGGCTTACACACAAAAAGAGGATTTTAAACATACACATACCATCCTTGCAGACCTTGAGGAAAACACACAGGATCCAAAAATAAAGATGAAGGCAGGACTGCAGACTGTTAAACCAAAGAATGAAGCCAGCAACAGTAGCCGGCCTCAGGAACACCGGGAGCCTTGGCCTTGCATTCAGCAGCCAAACCAATGGCTGGAAACCTTGCCCTGCATCTGTACCCGCTGGAGAGTTGGTAATGAGACCCCACCCTAATCCTTATCTATAAAGTGAAGCCTGTCAACAGAACAGGGACCACACGTCCCCTCACCCAGGACAGTCCTGGGTTATGCCTGTTGTATCCGCATTATTCCTAATAGCACCTGCCTCTCTCTCCAAAAATATCTTGATTGGGACAATGAATTACTTGGCCCCCTATTCAAGGACTAATTGGTGAAAAGATGGGGATGGGGGATACAAAAGCACACAGCAGCTATAATATGTTCATCGAGACCTCGGCTCTGGATAAAAGAGATTTAATGAAATATGTCCCCTGAAAATGAATAGATGAACTCAGCCTGGGGTAAAAAAAAAATTGTACATGTTCATTGTATTTAAAACCTGGGAAATTTAAAAGAAAAGAGAAAATCACTCAGTTCCTTTGCCAAATTAAAACAATGCCAATTTTGTCTTTTTTGTTCCGCCCATCCGGGTGTTTTTTTTTTTTTAGACTGGTTTATATTTACCTCGGCTTTATTTTACAAATTAATTTTATGTACTGAATTTTTACTAGCTATAATGAAGATCCTTAACTCCATGTTGTAAACTTTGCAGACAATATTGAGTGCCTGAGTGTTTTTTTCTATTGAGTGGCTGTAATTTTAAGTAAAACCCTGTGTAGGGCGCTTGTGTTGTTACCAAAGCTGGCTATTAGAACAAGTATCACGATGGACATTGCTGAGTATAAATCTTTTTGACATTTAGGATAGATTCTCTAAAGTGAAATTACTGGGTCAAAGAATAAGGTCACCGTTCAATTTCTTGACACGCATTATTGCCAATTGGTTTCCAAAAGGGTGTATCAATTTTCATTTTGCTTCCCTTTGACAGGATTGGACAGCCATTTATTACAACATCTTCCTGCACAGGTTATGAATATCCAGAAACTCTGATTCAAGTACTCGCCCCTCACCACCGAGATCCCTGCCCAGGAATTACTCATAAATAACTGGCAAGCTCTGGGCTGTGAATCTGAGACTGGGAGAGGAGGAGGTAAAGAAAGCTGATGAGCAAGCCTGTGCTGGTCACTGTTAATCTTGGCAATAGGAGCCCTATAACTCAGACAGCCACGATATAAAAGGGATATTAAAGCTGTAAATAATTTCCAATTAGCACTATTCTCTCTTTCCTGGGCTGCGTAGCTCCCAGCTCTCCACTGGTAACAGGAGACTTGAAATGCTCCTATAACAGGCTGAAGGAAACCCCGAGAGAATACCCATAGCCCAGACCAAAGGTAATGCTTGGTTTTAGAGAACAGAGACCCTATTCAAGGAGGAAAAGACACCCACTTTCTTTGGGAGAATCCTGGAGGTTAAGGTATTTTTGAAGATGGATTTTTCCATTACAGAAATGGGAAGAGCATTGGATATAAGAAATAAAAATAGACTGGGGTTCAAGTTCTGTTTTTTTCCAAAAGGAACTTTCTGAGGTTGGACAAAGGTGAGAAAGAGGAGGATGATGATAATAGATATTTGTTCATTACATATTTATTGTGTGCCTACAATGAATCAGCCATTGTTTCAGACTCTGGGGGTACAACAGTAAACAAAACAAACACTGTCCAGGTGGAGCTAGCTGACCTCCCATTGGTGGGAGAGGATCAGTAAGGACTAAGTAGTAGATTATAGGGTGATATGAGAGTTAATTGTGTCAACTTGGCTATGCCACAGTGCCCAGATATTTAGACAAACACTAATCTAATCAGGATGTCTCTGCTGAGGATGTTTTTTAAATGAGATGTACCTTTATTTATTTTTTTATTAAAAAATATATTTTCAGTATTTTTTGAAAAAAAATCTGCTGATAAGGGATATCACAGATTAAACCATATTGTTTAAGGGTCAACTATAATTGCCTTTATTTTTTTCCATTTTTTTAATCAATGTATTACACATGTACATATCTTCCCATTGCCCCCCACCCCACTCCTATATGTGCCCTCACTCCCCAGTGTCTTGTGTCCATTGGTTATGCTTATATGCATGCATACAAGTCCTTCAGTTGATCTCTTATCTCCCCACCTCTCCCTAACCTTCCCGCTATAATTTGAGTCTGTTTGATACTTTACTACCTCTGTATCTATCTTTTTGTTCACCAGTTTATAATGTTCTTTATTACCTATAAATGAGTGAGATCATATGGTATTTATCTTTCATTGACTGGCTTATTTCACTTAGCATAATGCTCTCCAGTTCCATCCAGGTTGCTGCCAATGGTAAGAATTCTTTCTTTTCTATGGCAGCATAGTATTCCCATTGTGTAGATGTACCATAGTTTTCTGAACCAGTCATCTACTGACGGGCACCTAGGCTGTTTCCAAATCTTAACTATTGAAAATTCTGCTGCTAAGAACATAGGGGTGCATATATCCTTTCTGATTGGTGTTTCTAGTTTCTTAGATATATTCCTAGGAGTGAGATGTACCTTTAAATGGATGACATTGAGTGAAGCAGAATGTCCTCTGAAATGTTGGCTGTCCACATCAGTCAGTGAAGGCCTGACAAGAAGGAATAAAGTCTGTCCTTCCCCCTAGTGAGAGGAACTCTGCTAGCTGGGCCTTTGGACGGAAACTGCAATGTCTGTCTTCCCTGGATCTCAAACTGCTTTCCTCTCAAATCTCCTTACCTCTTTCCCCTCCACTCCAATCCCAGAAACATGGGGTTGAATTTGGAGATCTGTGCATATGCTTTATTTTATAAGCAAGATGGGCGATTTTCATATGCCGCCAGGATTCGGTTTGTTGTTTTAAGATAATCTGTCTGGGTGTTAATCCCTACCTTTCCCTACTCGTGGAGATGAGATGATTGTCTCTTCAAGAGCAGGAGATGACCTTTTTATCTTCTGCCACCAGGGTTTATGGCATCTCTGAGCTAATAGGAACACTAGAAGTTATATAGGTCAGCAGTACCTAAATTTTAATGCATAGAAACCCCAGGATTCTGCTCCCTGGGGATGGGCCCAGAAATCTGCATTTCAGTAGCCTCCTGCCAGGTGAAAAGAACACTCTGAGAGGCACCCATCTAGTTCAGACAGGAAGGGGTGGGCGATTAAGGGCAATAGTGGTGCAATTCCAAGCCCGCTTTCTCCCTTTTTAGCCCTGGCCTCTGTGTCACCCCAGGATCAGCAGAATCAGCAAATCACCTACATTAAAAAAAAAAAAAAAGCAAATGTTTAGACGCAGACCTAGACTAACTCAGAAACCCTAGGCCCAGAATTCTGATTGGATGGCTCCTCCAGGGGACTCTGGTGCATACTGGTTTGAAAACCCCTGCCCAACCCCACGTTCTTTGAGAGCTGCAGTTTGCAGTGATAGTCAACAGGTGCCCAGGTGCCCAGAGTACAGGTGTGAGGCATCACCTTAAGTACCTGGCGTGGCCCACCTTTTTCCCAGGTGCTGCCCGTCAGCTTTTCTGAGGTTTTATTTAACTGAAGCCAGGCGAGGGGACTTGCTGTTCTGGTTGTGCTCAACTAGCCGGTCCTGGCTAGAGGCCCTCATGCCTACTCCTCTCCTCTTCCTCGGTGCCAATAGCAGGTGAGTAACTTCTCACTGTTCATTGTGGCCAAGGATGTGGGTCAGTTCCTGACCTAAAACTTTTCAAGCATTCTTCCATGGAAAATAGACTCTTTGCCTATCAATGACTTGGGGCTGAAAACATCCGTGTCACGACTAGATTCTGAGCTGCGTTTTCTGCTGTCCGTGGACAGAGACGATTCAGGCATTTTCTTCCTTCTAGGAGGGAGAGGGTGCAGGGACAGAGCATTGCTCATCCTGAAAAATTTGCTTGATGATAATGACAATGAGCTGCGTTTCATCCAAATAACTCTCCGGGCTGAATTTATGCTCACCGTTGCTTTAAACATACTTCCTAGAGTCCCGAGGGTACATTTCTCGGAGCCCTGTAACCCCTGCATTTGTAAGTGTCTCCCTGCTTACAAGGCCTGCAAAGGAAGATGGATAATGAGCGATAGTGGTGCTGTAATTAAGGCTGCAGACTACCGGAAAGGAGATTTGATCTATCCTGACTTTCCGGCGTGTCCCTGGTGCGATTCATTGATGTGTTCTTCTGATTTTACATCTTTGTCAGGGGCTCTCTGGGGAGGAATTGCGCTAGAGTGTGGAGGTGTGCAGTTGAACTAGTGAAAAGCAAATCCGAATGCTGCAGCCCCTTTGTCAGAGAGCCGTGCTCCGTGGACTCTCTCCTCTCGGGGTGAGTCCATTGCCAGGAATCCACTGCTCAGCAGGCAGGCCTGGGGGAGAAAAGTGGTTGGAAAGGTGGGGACTGTCCTGGTGAATTCGCAAGTAGGGCGAGAGTCTGTTGCTCTTCCAAGCTTCCAATGACCCAAGGAAGGGTGCTGATTCTGGCTGTGTATGGGGCTTGGTGTCCAGGTGTGGGGAAGGGTGTCACTGGGAAAGCTGGGATGACTGGGGAAGGAGACCTGCCTTCAACAGGGGTTTCCACTTTGGGCGCTCATTAGATCGGCCTGTCTAGCAAACAAGAAGGCAAAAGAGAGTTTATCTTTGAGTCTGTAATTCCTTTTCAAACAATACAATTCCTGAAAAAAAAACAATAGGAAAATTGTTTCAGCTCTAGTAGTGTCTGAGGTTCAGAGAAAAGCAGTGATTTGAGCGAAGAGGCACAGTGACGGGCTCTTTGCCCATTTTCAACAGTTTGGGAGCTGATGGTGGATTCCATACCAGCTGTCTCAGACCAGCAGCCAGGAGCTTCAAGGCCATGAAACCAGGAAAAATGCCAAAAACTCTACCTCAAACTTGTCTGGGGAAGATTCTCTATAGCTGGCCCCTTGGCAAATGGTCCCTACTTCCTTCAAGATCCAACTCCTGATTAACAGTTTGGGGTATGAGCATCTAATATGGCAAACACCAGGTCATGTGTCCATGCTTAACTGGAAGGGCTATCAGAGAAAGATGCTGGGGCATTTTTAGGGTTTATATCAGTCAGCCAATTCTGCCTTACATGGTAGGACACTTCTCCAACACAACACAAAGTTCAGCTCTTAGGGAACCCTGATATATTTTTTTATTTTTTATTTTCACCTTCTTTCTTACCTGCTCCTCCACATCTTACCCATCCTTCAAGTACCAACACAAATTTGGCCTCCTCAATTTTTCTTTAGTGACTCAGACCACATTGATCTCTCCCTTTTCTGATCGATCACACTAATACAATGAGTCACACAATACAAAATCTAATTATAACCATTTTGGCTTGTTTCCCAATGGTCTCATGTGCATATGTCTGTTCTCCCCAAATCAATCATCAGCAACTGTAGAATAGACTCTGTATCGACTACTCACACGGCGGGGTACCAGGAAACATGTGTGCCCCGTCGGAGGCCATTAGCTAATGCTTGTTGCTTGGTTCCAGTGATTCCTATTTTTGGGTGCACAATAAATTGCCTGCAGTTTGGGACATGACGATAAGAACAGTAGATAGACTAGTTAAGAAAATAAAGATCAGAAGAGATAATCACAGTATAGACTCTGCCATTAAGAAAATAAACTTTGGGAAAAGGCTTAGGAAAATGTTTACCTCTTCTAACTAGGAGATGACTTGCAAAACGACTGAAAATAAAACAGTTTACATAAGAGAAAAATATGCTTCTGGCCTAGCAGCAGACCATACTTGAAATATTTCCCAAATGGTTATCCTGTGCTTGTGGAGTAAACATAGTTGGGATAGACCTATGTGGATATCTCATGCAAAAGTTAGTGGTGAACCCGGCCTGTGTGGTTCAGTGGTTGAGTATCAACCTGTGAATCAGGAAGTGGTGGTTCGATTCCTGGGCAGGGTGCATGCCTGCTTTGTTGGCTTGATCCCCGGTGGGGGACAAACAGGAGGCAGTTGATCAATGATTCTCTCTCATCACTGATGTTTCTAACTCTGTCTCCCTCTCCCTTCCTCTCTGAAATCAATAAAAAATAGATTTTAAAAACAAGTTAG
The DNA here is from genome assembly GCA_011751065.1 of Lasiurus cinereus. Taxonomy (NCBI): domain Eukaryota; kingdom Metazoa; phylum Chordata; class Mammalia; order Chiroptera; family Vespertilionidae; genus Lasiurus; species Lasiurus cinereus. The sequence continues at coordinate 14,458,351 of JAAGEH010000434.1, forward strand.
TGGTGAGCTGGTTCTTTCAGTGGTGTCCCTTAAACAATGGCAGTGTTGATCAGATTCTGTCTTTGGTGAAATACTTAAATGGATTCCTTCCTTCCTTCTACATGCCTTCCTTCTTCTGTCATGACTTGTTTGCCAAGTGATCGGTATCCCATTTCCCATTTAAATCTGTCATTAGTAAAGGACTTGATATCTCAGTAGCCTTGGATTCTTGGATCGTCAGCCTATGAGAACAGATGAGGTCACACTGGTTATTTGATAAGTTAATGCAAATCTCCCCCCAACTGATCTACCCTCTGGAAAACCCATGTTAACCATTTTATAGCTGTCTATATATCTTCCATCTAAGCAGAGGGTTTTCTCAAAGCCAGAGGAAGGTGTGCATGAGTGCTAAATGGTATGTGCACCGTTCTTCTAGAATTTTCTTCCTGTTTCTTCTCTCCTGCCCTCCTCCCCAGTTCCCCCCACCTGGTATATCCAGGATCACGTTAAATATGAGCATGTAGCAGCTATCATAGTTTATGCAAACCCAGGGCTTCTCCACTGTCACTGACTTTGTCACTGTGCCCAGATGGTTCTGCTTGGTGTCTTCTTGAAGTGGAATGTGTTGTCTTGCAGAAGCTCTCAGCCCTCTGTCTTCCCTTCCCACCTCCACTCAAAAAGATCACCATTAAAGAGATGAAGGAGATTTGAATGTGTGAGGGCAGGAAAGGAAGCAGGGGAGATGGACCCTTCTCAGGGGTCCTGTCCTGAAAACACATCAGGCTTTTAACCTGATGGGGATGTCCCTTGCTCCCAATCATTTGCTTAGCCATGATAATCCATTTGCTTCTAAACCTGATCAAAGGTATTACACAGAAAGAACCCCTAGTTAACAAACTCCTGCTCATTTACTTTTCCAACTTGCTTTGCCATCTGGTGGAAACAAGCTAATGCTAAAATCTTTAATCCCAGGAGGCTGGCCCCGAAGACCTTTCACAGCAGAGTCACTGAGACGGCATACCTCATCAGGAAGATGGCAGCTGTATCTGTCCAGTTTCTCATGTCTGAGCCACGTAGTTGCTGAGTATTGATTCTTTAGTCTGAGGGTTTCTATCATCTTTGGAGTTATATGGGAAGGGAAGCAGAAAGAATGAGACCTTAGCACTCAGTGTAGTATAAGCAAAGACAAGCTTATGGCAAGAAAGTAAACTTTTATAGGTAGAGAAGCCATCACTTTGAGAGGGCTATAAGAAACCAGGAGAAAAATCAGAGCCAGGTTAGGTATTCACAAACGAAGTTCAATTTAACAAGCGTTTATTGAACATCTTAAATGTGTGAATTTTATTCTGTGTTCAAGTACAGTAATTAATAATTAAGGATGGACATTAGACTCACCTATAGAGTTTTTGTTTTTAAATAAGCATGCCTGTAATAGCTAGGACTACCTATACTTAATCAACTTTTTGGGGGGATAGAGTATGCAGGTCTAAAGGAAAACCATCGAATAGCCACCCCAAAATCCTGAATATTTGATCCTATGCTAATGTCTGTGTGAGTGAACCGAGTATTGTGTCCAAATGGAAAATCCAGTGCTTGTTCCTGAAATGCTAACAGTGTAGTAGGAAAGATATAGAAAACAGAACAAGATATAGAAAGATATATCATTTAAGGAGGCTTCCTTTTTATTTTTTATTTTAATTAATTAATTTAGAGAGAGCATGGAGGAGAGCAGGAGGGTAGGCTTCTCAATGGGTACAAACATGGTTTGTCTTGAGAGAGAGTCGGGACAGGAGACTGCCATTTTGTTGTGGTTAGGGGGTGCAGCCTGGATAAGGGTTGCTATGGGGGGGGGGCAAGGGCTTGATTGATTTGAAACCTCTACTTGCCCTTAGAAGGGAAGGCCTAAGTTTTCTTATCTGCTTACCCAGGCACAGATGAGAAAGGGAAGAGATAGGGTGAGGCTTACAAGGTTTCAACAGTTAAACATCACATAATGATGTCAGGCACTTGATTACAAAACGCAGACATGTCCTGATTCTTAGCATAATATTTCTCATTAATGATTCTTTCACGAACCAATCTGTATTATGATCAAATCAAAATGCTGATTTTTTCCAACAATCCCGGCACACCCTCCACATTTATCCGTCAACACTCAATATTTTGCTGTAAACAAGAGCTCCCATTCCAAATCCTCCTTTTTCTTACAACTGCATTGTAATCTACTTTTAATTCAAAGTAAAAGTTTAATTTGAAAACAACTATACAGTTATTTTTATAGTTACCTTAAAACTTAATATTTTACTTCAAGATTTCTGCTCTCTGTAATTTTTATGAGCTTATGCCTACTTTTTGAGTTCAGTTTTCCCCTTTAATTTTTGTTTTGGCTTGGATAAATCTCTTTCATCTTCATTTGTCAGAAAGTTCTTTATTTTGTCCTGGATTTGAATGATTACTTGGGGAGCATTTCTTGGTTGACAATTTTTTCTAAGCACTGCCCAGAATGGATGATAAAAATGTTGCTGACAAAAAGACTGTTTTCAATTTAATTGTCATTCCTTTTAGGATAATTGATCTTTTGATCTCTGATAATTTGAGATTTTGTTGTTTTCTTTCTGGAGAATGGTGATAATACATTTATATATGATTTATTCTATTTATCCTTGGCCCTAGCCAGTTTTCTTTTAATCTAAAATAGGATTTTCTTTCTTTTTGAAAAAAATTCAGTCACTTTTATTAAATGTTGCTTTTCCATCTTTTCTTCTGTGTTCTTATAAAGCTTCTATCAAATAGATGTTAGAATCCTCATTCTATCTTCCCTGTATCTTCTTTATTCATCTCTCTCTCTCCCCTCTCTGTCTCTGTGCCATTGCCTGATGGGTAATCTTGAGGTTGAAATGATGTTTATAACACTTAGAGGCTCATTCCCTTCTTTAATAATGAGAAAAGTTGTTGTTAGCTAAAAAGAAAACTAACTAAATAGAAGAATGTCTTTTTGGTCATATCATTATCAGACAACGATGCAGTAAAGATGTCATCTATACTATAATGAATAAAATTTTCAGGATAGCAAAATAGCAAACGCTAATAGCAGTTCTTTTGTTGCTTTATTTTTCAAAACTTTAAACTTTATACATTTCTTATCATGCCTCTATACTTTCATAGTTTGGATGTATTTTGAAGAAATATTCAATGGTAAATTTTATTTTGGGGAGGGAAAATATCTAGTTAACATTCAATTTTGACCCTGGATATTATTGTAGACTCTCTGATTTGGAGGACGTATATATCCATGACATTATCATTGTTTAATCTTCCTATAAATGTCAAGTTAAATGATTGATGTGTCACCTGCTTTGAGATTTATCTGAACTTCAAATTCCAAGCTTAGTTCAATCATGAATCTAGGTCTTGGTGTAAGCCAGTAGTGTATCTGACAGTATAAAGAACATTCTCCATGTTAGCTGCTATCGCAAAAGCTAAACAAAACTCTGTATATAAAGAAACACAAAGAACTCTTCAACATATAATGAGCCCATATCAAGGGGTATGTAGGTTGTATAGGAAATATATTTATCCTGCACATTTAGATTTTTAGATTTTGTGAGGACAAGTGATCAACTATTCTGATATGAATGACAACTATTTCAGTTAATCGCCCAGATGCTGTTTTATATGAAAATTCTATTCATAATAAATTCTCAGTTGTTTTTAATCAGGTGTTGTCCCTAAACTTAACCAGTCTGTAGCTTTCCTTTACATAAGTTATTTGTGTATAGACATAGTTGATTGGTTTTTTTTTGACTTGTCAAATCATTCAGAACCCAAATATTTATGCCTGTCATCCCAACTATAAATGACAAGTATTCACTCCGTTTGTGAAAGAGTAACAAACTTAAAATATTAATGTGGTCAGGAAATTTTTTGAAAGGAAGGAGAATTTTAATATTATAAAATTCAAATATATTTTCTTTCTAAGGACTCTCACTCCCCAACACACACACACACACACACACACACACACACACACACACACATTTTACCCATTTTAAATCCATTTCTGATTGGGATTTTTAAGCAGTCTGTTATAAATCCAGCTCTTTAGTCTTTTCCTTCAAAGATATTCTTTTTTTAAACTTGCATTCAAGATGCACCTGGCTTTGTTTACTGGGTTATTCTTGCCTGTGTGTTTGCCCAGGAAGGTAGCACTTCTCAAAGTCGTGAGTATGGCTTTTGCAGGGAGCCTGAAGTCACAGTGGGGGAGCAGGAAACCTTGGAGCCCGCTACAGCAAGGCCTCTGGGCAGGCGAAAATGTGTTCTGAGAGGTGTGACAGCAGTTCTGAAGCCATAGTGCATTGTCTTCTTCCCCTGCAAGTGACCATGGGCACCTGCTCTCTCTCTGTAGATATTTACATTTTCTCAGAATATTGTTGTTTTTTAAAAAGGAAAAAAAACCCACACACACAAAACAATAACACAGCACCATGGGTTCTGTCATATTGAATTGGATTTCAAAAGTGACTAGAGCAAGGATACAATGGTGATAAATGTGCTGGGAAGCAAGCTAGCCTCTTTTCCCAATAGAGTCACAAGATTTTCAGTTTGAAGGTGTTAAAGAGAACTGTTGTTCACTTTGGGGAGGCCTAATAGCCACATAAAGTCAGGCTGGATTGTGCAGATTCAAGGGAGCTTTGAGATTTGGCCTCAGCCTGGGGAAGGATTCTATCTTCCCCCGGGCCTATTCTTCCTATGCAGTCTCTTTGCACTGGAAGTCATCCCTTCTAGTATCAAAGGAGGGAACTGACCAGGTCTTAGTGTATGCTTTTTGGAGATCCCTGTGATTAGGAGATAAGTAAGAGGGGGAAAAAAAAGAAACAGGTATCTTTCTACAATGTAATTATTAATTGTAAATATTACAATGATGGTAATGAGAGCAATCAAAATTTTGAGTTAAGTGTGGCAAGCTCTTTGCTGATACACCCCCACTGTCAGTGAATTAATAGAACCTTATGAAGTTATCATCATTATCACCATGTTTCAGTTGGGAATAACGACTCTTTACCTGGTTACATAGTTGCCCAAGGTCAAATTGCAAGTTAATGGCTATGCCTAGAATTCCAATCATTGTGCTCTAACTACAAAGTTGACCTTATTATGGGCATTCACTTGATTCTCTGTCCATGGTATTGTAGATGTATTTCACCTAAAACTTTTGAAGTGTGTATGTCATAAATTGTGGGTAGCATTTGTTTTGGTTTATTAGACATTTGGGAACCACTGGAGGCCTCTGGAATTGGAGTAATTAATCATGAATTATCAAACACAAGTAAATGTATATTGCTAATTGCTATGAATAACACTCAGGACCTATTATTAAGATAACTGCAATTTTGTAGGAGAAATGGACACTGGCCAAACAGGTGTCAAAATGATTATTGTTATAAGTTATACAGAGAAGGTAGAGCTAGGAATGCTTATACTAGGCGATCCTAATCTTGAACACACACAAACATACATATATATGTATATACATCCACATATATATATACATATCTTTGTACAATGTAGTTACAGTCTTTTTCTTAGTAGAGTCAGCCTCTTATTCTAGAAGTGAAAAATATACTTCATTTTCCCACTTCCTTGGCAATTAGAGAAAGGTCATGTAATCCACGTGGGCCAGTTGCAGCTGAGAAGTTGGAGGTGCTTCTGGGAAACGTTCTACATCCTGGAGGGAAATGCCACCTCCTCCTGTGGCAGCCAAGGGTCTCCCCGTGATGCCTGGTATTGCTGTGAACTCTCCTAGCAACATACGGAGAGAACAGAAAGATGGAAAGAACCTGGGAGCCCTGATGAGATTACTAAATACCTGAATTAAGCCTGGAACTCTTATCTCCAGATGGCTTGTTATGTGAGGAAATATATTTCGTTTTGTTTAAACCATTTAAATCACAGTATTCCCTTGCTCGCAGCTGAAAACTTCCTAAATGATAAGGAGGCTTCCTCGAGGAAGAGGCGTTGGTATTGGCACATGAAGGATGAGGAGCTGCTGGCTAAGGGAAGAGGAATAAGAACTGTTTCAGGCAGAGAGACGCGGAGGACGGAAGGCCCCAAGGTTGAAGCCGTTTGTCAGATTTGTAAAACGGAAACCAGAACAGGAGGGGATAAAGGTGAAGAAACAAGGGGGAATGAGGTGTCTGATGAAGATGGAGAAGTGAGCAGAAGAGGCTAGACCATGCGAGGATTGTAGGCCATGGCAGGGGGATTGGATTCCATCCTAAGAGCAGGAAGTTGTTAAATATTTTAAGCAGGAGATTGTCTTAATCAGTGGCTTGGAGTAAACAGAAGCATTGGTGGAAATGGAAAAAACACACAAGGAAGATGGGAGAACAGAAAATAGAGTGATGTGAAATGTGGCTGCTTGGTCAGACTGGACAGAGAGATCAGTATGGATTTAGAACTCATTTCACAGTAAAAACGGGTCTGCTCACATTGAAGGGGGCGTGGGGTCCTGTGCTCTGCCCATGGACTTGCTCTTCAGCCCTGACCTCAGCCCCAGCTCAGGTCCTCACAGGATTCACAGCGGTGTGATCAGGCAGATGGAGAACACTGATGGGAGTCTAGCTTTCTTCTCTGCCATGCTCCAAAATCTTGCTTTGTTTTAGAAAATGTGCCAGTGGAGACTTGGGGAAGCCAAATGGACTCTAACTGCACACATTTAGAAATTTGGTGTTCTGCTCCAGCAGCCCAATTTGAAGACCATTGGCCTAGAATGGGGCTTCTCGACATTCGCATTACCCTAACCACTAGAGTCCACTAGTAACCAACTCACCCCCGCTGCTGTAATAACAAATGTAGCTCCAGTGTGTGTGGGGGGGGGGGGGGAGAGGAGAGGGGAGAACTTTCCACATCAATATGGCAATAAAGGAAATGGGTTGATCATTCCATTAACACAATAGTCTATGTGAACAATTGATATATCAAAGCAAGTACAATGCTCTCTTTAATGGGGAATGAAAGAGTAGCTATTTAATTGTTCTTCTTGATTCTCTCTGATAATTATATCTTGAGATGGGCTTCTCTGTTAACTGCATTAATAACTCCATTAATGTGATTTTGCATTACAGGGGGTAATGAGGTTATGGGCCTGCGGCGCTGGAGACATCTCTGTGCTGGGGCTTTTCTAGTCCCTGGAGAAATCTGTGATCCAAGTGTTAGAGAGAGGATTCAGGCCTACCCTGTCTTCTAGGGATTCTTTCAAGGATGAAAGAGGGGCAGCTACTTATTTTCCCTTTTAAAGCAAAGGACATTTATTTAAAACATTTTTTTAAAATTATTATTCTGACATCGAAGGCATGGTTGCCAAATGTTCCCTGGGGGACAAAATGGACTCCAGTTGAAAGCCATTAATCTAGAGCAATAGGTGACAAGGTTAGCAGTCAGGTTGCAACACGAAGTCAAACAGAACCTTGCAGAAAGCCAGGGGGAGAAAAACTAGCTTTGCTTGTAGCAGTTTTGTCTTGGATTTGTCAAGATAGTTAAACCAGGAGGTCAGTAGGCTGAGGTGGTGCTAATGCCATGACAACCTACATATGCAAACCACAATCTAAGCCTCTAAATGCCTACAATTACACACAATTGAAACCTAAGGACAACCAATCACAGCCAAACAAGGCTTTAAGCAAGAATCAATCAATAATTTTACTACTTTATCTTTGCCTTTTCTCCTGGATTTTCCTGTGGGTAGAACATTGCTAACCACTTCTGGTCTGGTGTTGCCTAATTTGAATCAGGTTTTGTTCAAATAAACTCTCTTTAATATGTCTCAGTTTGTTTGTTTGTTTTAACCTTTCAAAACTGTTTTTAATAATGGGCTCATTTGGTTACTATAAAATCCTATTACTATTATTATTTCTACGGAGGCCCAATATTAAAACAGCAGATGGGTGAATTAAAATAAAGGAAAGAAAGTTTTGTATGTCTTCTCCCTCATCCTTTTTATCTAGTTTGGAACCAGGCACTGGAGATTTTCTCTGGTCTGGAATAGACTGATTGCTTATCTTTTATTAATTGTCTTTCATTGTTCTCTTTGTTTTCTTAGAAAATTGCTTTGGAATACCTGGCTGACTTTCCTTTTTTCTTCTTCTTTTTTTATTAGTGCCATTTTATGGCTGCTTGATACAAATCTCATTTCCTTTATTCCAATGTATAATATATAAGACCTAGTTTCCTTTATCTGCTGCACATTATGTTATTAACGGGTTCTTAAAAGCAGAACTCCAGACTTAAATGTGGCAAGAAACTAATAAATCTAGAGTGCTTGGCAGTGTCCCCATCCTCATATCTTAACTAGGCTTGCTGTAAGTCTTGGGATATCACAAAAAAAAAGCATACAAAGGAAAAAACATACCTTAATTCTGATCATTATAGGGCATAGGTTATGATGATGATGGGAGGAAAGTGAAGTTTGGGAGAAATTAGAAATGACACAGTGATACTGGGCAGTGAATCATGCATACATTCTTTATGCATGTCCCTTGCTTTGAGGTAGGCTAGGTGACTGGGTGTTTTCTTCCCCCATTAAAATCCCCCGAGATACAGTTTGATTTGTGTCCTCACTTTTATCTTGATCATTAATGTTATAACCTTAGAAGAAAGGCTCTTGGTACAGGTACTTCATAGGCATATATATATAATGTCTCAGCCTGGCCTGCAGGGATCAGGTTGAAACCGCTCTCTGACATCGCCCAAGGGATCCCAGATTGTGAGAGGGTGCAGGTCAGGCTAAGAGACCCACCAGTGCATGAATCTGTGCACCAGACCTCTAGTAGATTCATAAGATAATTGAGTTTTAAAAGGCATCTGTACATGCACAGCCCTATTAGGATACTGGGTTTGTGTCTAGACAGTTCGCTCCATATATTTGTCACTTTTTAGAGCAAGTAGGAAAATAATTCAAGTTCTAGTTCAAGCAGTAATATCTGGAGCAGGGGTTTGGAAAGGAGGCAGCAAAGAGTCAAGATATAGGTTACTAAGTAGGCTTCCTGTTTATACCTGGAGGGAATGTTTGCAACCTATTATTTGCTTATTCCCTCTTCTTAGTTCTTACTTAGGGGAAAAGTAGACATTATCTGTAGTACCCCTTTCCACCTCGTGCCTTATATTCTGTTTCTCTGGCAGCTATTGTAAAATTCTGTAAACTATAGGTACCTACATGGCATGCAGATTTTGTCTGATCTGGTAGAGGTTCATTTGACTTGCTTCCCTGCTCCTCTGTGAGGGGCAAACAAACAGACAAAACACCCAACCACTTTCCCTCTACTCTGATTCATTTAAAGATTTATTTATTTATTTATTTACTTATTTACTTATTTACTTATTTATTTATGTATGTATGTATTTACATAAATGTCTGCACCTGGGACCTTCCCTTTGCACAGGTTATAACATCTGGTTCCCTTGTGAATTGAATAAATTCTTCAACACATACTCATTTTTATATCTATATGAGAATCATGATTTTTACCTTTGCCTGAAAGTTTTATTTTCATAATAGATTTACCTCATTTTGGCTTTGGAGTGCTGGAGGTATATGTATTATAGTTTATCAAAATTAGGATTATGCTAGAATCTGGATATCTGTCTCATATAGATAGAATCAGAAATTAGGTTTTATTGTCCCAATCTCCTGCCTATGTTTAGATGTGTCCAATGTTTTCTCTATCCTGAAGACATTTCTTTTTGCTCAAACTGCTTGTATGGACACAGTATATTTCTTTTACTTACTTTAGAAATAATGAAATAACTCATTTCCTATAAATAGGAGAGAAATCATGAATATTGTCCTGGTGCTCTCACAGTTCAAAAGACTGCAGGGCTTAAAATATTGGTAGGGAGATCCAAATTTCCTGATCTGATAACAGTAGTTCCTGGGATTACTTACCTAAATTGTTCTCATTTTACAGCACAGATGTAACCACTGACTATTGAAAAATGCATTTATCAGCTTAGATGTTTGGCATAAAGGAAAGCTGTAAGCAGCAATGCCAAAATAAGCAATTTAAATCTAATGTTTTCCTGATTGACAGAGCCATTATTTCTTGAGACTATGGCAGGATCAGTTAAATTCATGAAAATCAGAAATGTCATTCTAGCCTCACTGTGCTTCTACAAAGCTCTCCTTCACTAAAGAATCACACCTAAAGAAATACATCTTTTTGGCAGGACCATTACCTTTCTTGATGAGATATGAGCACATTAGAGTTGATTCTCGTGTGAAATTACTCAATAGTGTTAGGATGAAAGATAAAATGAATGAATTCACTTCAAACTAACAAGATGTGAATCAGATGTGGGAGATGGATGGAGAGAAACCATATACCTTATTTTTAACACCTAAACACCACAAACATCTGGGAGATGGCTTGTGTTCAGGTGGCAATTAAATGTGCAATATTCTTAGAAGTATCTGGAGACCCTATTACATTTAATTTTGGAAGGTCAAGGTGCTGTGCATACAAACACTGATCTATTTCCAGACTTTCCAAACCATCAGAAGTTGGTTTCACATATGAGCCATGTTCCATGTCTGAAGATGCTCTTGCCTTGATAATAAACAATAATGGAGATAATTTTGTACTGAAATTTGTGTGCCTTGTGTAAATTTCTAAAAATATTTGATTTGGGTTCCATATTGGGGCTGAAAATAAAATTTGGGTCCTATTGGGTCAGTACTTAAGTAGAAACTCGAGTTATTTTGAATACCCTCTTACCTTCCCAGCTTTCAACTTTTCAATTTTTTTTCACTTTCTACCATGATGAGTATTCTATTGGTGGTTTGTGTAATGAGTTGATCCTTGCATCAAGGTCCAAACTGGAAAGACTATGGGAGCCCAGGAGGGTCTGAATAAAGTCAGATTGAAGGATAGTTGCCTGTTAATTTCATTCCCCTAACAAGGGAGGATAACAGGGAAGATCAGTCCTGGCCAACTAAATCCCCTGTTGAACTGTTAACTTTGATGGATTTATTGTGCACTTTATGTGACAAATATTAATAAGAACTTAAAATTCATTGGTGAATGTTCACTGTTAGATCTTGTTTTCATGGTTTCAGGTTAATAGGCAAGTCAGATTATAAAACTAGCTTATGAAAAAAAAAATCACTGGATATTTACCCCTCTTCACATCAATACACTAACAGGCACTGAAAAAACTCTTCTTCACTAGTTGTTTCAGGTCCTTTCTGAAAAGTGATCCCCCCTCTACAGATTTTCAGTGAAATCAGCTTGATGTTAGCAGGCATGATTTTTGTAATTTTCCCCACCATTGTTCCTGTCTAATACAACCTCCGGTGATTAATGGTAAGGATGAAGGGACAATCATTAAGAAAGGGGAGGTGGAATAGCAAACAGGAGTTGGGGAGAAGCTAATGCTGAGGGCAAAATGGTATAAAGAGATTGATAACCTACAGTGTTGCTCTTCTTGACTTTAGTGTTGCAAAGAAATAGGGGGTTGAGCTCTCTTAATGCTGTCACGATGCGTGGTAGTAAAATCAATAGTGATTATACCGTTATCTTAAAGCATTACCGATAAAAGGAAGAGAAGCATTTCTATTAAAAGGAATTACAGCAGCCCTCAGGCTGTTCTTAGAAATTCAGGAGAATAGGCATTATTTTGTCCTCTGCTAACGGTGGAGTGCTCAGCACGAGCATTAGCTTCACTGTGGAAAAGAAGCAGACACGATGAACCGGGTTCCCTGTGCTCCTCTTTTGACCAATCAAGTGGATGGCACGGTGAGATGGAAGTTTCCTGAATTGGGGGCATTGGCATTCATCCTTTCAAAAGGCTAATTGGCAAGCTAATGTTAAGTGCTCTTCTGTAGGTGCAATTCTGGAATAATTTTTCTCCTTTAATACTGTCATATAAATCAGTCTTAATGTCCCATTAAAATAAATGAACATGAGCTAATGATACCAACTCATGGCTGTTTCCTGAATGGCAATTGGGGCTGGGAACATAGAGCCGTTGTGTCCAATGGAACGTGTCCGTGGAGACCCGATTGCTCACTGTCATGGACAAGCTAATCAAACACAGCTCAAAAAGAAATCCCAATCAATCTCTTAATCAGCGACTCACTCCAGCAGTTCCCAGCCCCTGCAGTCAACCTGGTAATCACTTCACCACGAACTATCTTGTTGGCCCTAGAAAGTTGAGGTTTGCTGCATTTTTACAAAGTTGGATGAATTTTCAGAGAATTTTGTTGTTTTCATTGTTGGCAGGAAACTTAACCCTCAGTATAGGTTCCTATGATGTTTTTCTCCAATGGGGTTCAGCCTTATGAGTTAGAGGTTATCTCAATTTTTCAGAGGAGGAAATTAGGAACAACAGAAGTAATGAGGAAAAGAGAGACAGAGAAAAGAATGTATTTGAGAGCTATTCTGAAGCTAGAACTGATAAAATTTTACTGAGACTTCACTTCTCCTATTCATCATGCCAAGAATGAGGATAGTTTCTTGATTGTTAGCGTGCGATTTTTTTTTTCCTGGTGTTATAAACTGGGAAAGAAACCTTGCGGAAAATCACTGGACAGGGTGAGGAGAAATGTGAGATTCTTTTGTAAATACAACTCTTTTTTCCCCATAAAGAAAGCTACCAGTCAGCCAAGTTACCTGTAGATCTAAGTGTTTTCCTCTGTACAAGGGCTCTCAGGAGAGTAAAGGCAACTCTTTTTAATCTTTCCTTCAAAACCCAAGATTCACACTACAGTTTCCTAAGGTAAATAAACTCTATAGTTTCTTTGATAACAGACTCAACAGAATGAAAAAGGAAAGGGGAGGGGGCAGGGGGAAATGCAATGCTATGCAAATTTGGGAAGAGGTGGCCATTTTATCAGTTTTCAATATGTTTCACTAAATGTAATATAAATTTACCTCATGTCAAATGCAGACTAGCGAATACTAAACAATATTGTCATGAAGCAGAGAAAATCAGGTTAAGCCAACTTCTGAGTCTGGGTAGATTGACAGGCCTTAAAATTGGATTTCAAATATTTAGAAGCAGTAAAGCCCATGCTTCCAGATCATGATGGCTCTGAAGGGGTTTAAAATGTATGAACTGAAATATTAGCCAAGAAATTAATGCACGCACAATTCAGCATCCTTTATTTTTGATACAACATTTGTCAAACTTTCACCTGGGGACCTACAGGACCAAATAGTCTCTTTCAAGATTAAATATTGCACACAGGGCCCGCATAGATTTATGTAAATCCAAAGCAGGTAATTTCCACAGTGCCATAGACATAATTACTCGGTACCCAAAGGGCCTTGGGTGAGCTTTCAGGATACTGGCGTCTGAGCCTGGGCCTCACTACTTCCAAGCTTTGTGACTTTAGAAGAGTAAGCACCCCCACTTCTCAGTCTTATCTTGGGAAAGTTAGAAATACATTTTTATTACTGATCCCTATGACAGTAAGCTTACTGTGGAGATTTTGTGTGGGCTTATATTGAGTTTTTGATGTTATTGAGAAAGGTTGAGTGGAGAGAGAAGAGTTCTCTAAAATGAGTCACCCCTCCCCTCCCCATTATTAATAAGTGTGATTATCTTTTGGTCAGTTAGATAAAAATAATACAGCCTTCTGATTGGTGAATTCAGCCTACAGTCACACTCACACGTGTGTATACCATACATATAGGTGTATAAACAATAACACATGCATATATACATACAAATACCCTTCAACTTGACCAGTTGGGCCCTGCTTTCACACACACACACACACACACGCACACACACACACACACACGTACACGCACACTTTATCCCTATAATGTGTTGCCTTTGAATGATTTTTAAAAATTGAATTAGTTACCAATTCACATCATACAAATATAAAGGCTATTGACTTTATTGAAAAATCACATCTTTCTGAATGACATCTATAAACAGAAATGGTTTCCCTTTTTAGATGGGTCATAGACTTTTCAGTCCACCATAGTTCTGAAGACTTACTGTGGGTGTAACTTTGCCAAACTGACCCTTGAAGATATTCTAGTTTTGGGGCTAGAGCAGTGGTCAGCACACTCATTAGTCCATAGAGCGGCAAACCTTGGCTTGCGAGCCACAGTTTGCTGACCACCGGGCTAGGCTATAATTTGACAAAGGGCAAGACGCAATCTGCAATCTGTTCATTCTTCTCTTTGATAACTTTAACTCATTCAGTGACTCATTTTTAAAATCTGTGAAACTGTTGCAAGTTGGGCCATTTAAGAGTATGGGACAAGACCAACCATTTCACTTTAAAAAAAAATACCATTTGTTTATAATAATGAAAATATTTGAAATGTTCAAGAAATATGATTCATCACTATAAGAGCCTCATCTCTGTAGTCTTTGATATCAAGGAGTTTGTTAAACTTCATTGAAATAGGTATAGATTTGCCTATAGCCATCCACACTCTGCTGTATTCTTCCCCTTGTTGAAATAAAAGATTCTTCTAAAGCAAGGCTTTCATAGTGTTTTCAAATAGCGACCTTGACCAACAGCTCTGCTTTTAAGTTGTGTCTCAAAGCCAAACCAACAGAGAATGCCTTCCAATGTAGTGAATCAATATTTATGTAAACTGTGATTTTATATAAATTTTAATTCCCAAAAATTATCTAGGGAATAAGTGTATAAGCAGAATAATAGGTAATCTACTAAAAATTAGTTTATTCTAAAAGATACAGAATATTTAACTCATTTAAAACAGTAGTTCTCAATTGGAGGCATTTTGCCTCACCAGGAGATATTTGGTATTATCTGAAGGAATTTTTGATTGTCAAGAATGAGAAGGTGATATGGGTATGTAGTTGATAGAGACTAAGGATGCTCCTAAATACCCTATAGATGCACAGAACAGTCCTCATTACAAAAATTTATCCAGCATAAAATGTCAATAGTGTGAGGTTGAGAAACCCTGTTTAAAGAACATATCACTTTCAAAAGAATAATGCTACACCTGTATCTTCATTGCAGCATTATTTATAACTAGAGGCCCAGTGCCTAAAATTTGTGCACTGGAGAGATGTTTCTCAGCCCAGCCTGCACCCTTTCCAATCTAGGACACCTTGAGGGATAGCCGACTGCCATTTAGGCCCGATCACCCCTGTGGATCAAGCCTAAACTGGCAGTCAGATATCCCTCTCACAATCTAGGACTGCTGGCTCTCAACCACTGTCTGGTTGCCTGCCTGCCTTATTGCCTTAACTGCTTCTGTCTGCCAGCCTTATAACCCCCTAACCACTCTCCTGCCAGCATGATCAATGTCTAACTACTCCCCTTCCAGCCCAATTGCACCTAACTGCCCTCTTCTGCTGGCCCAATTGCCCCTAATTGCCCTCCCCTCCAGGCCTGGTCCCCCCCAAATGCCCTCCCCTGCAGGACTGGTCCACCCCAACTGCCCTCCCCTGTAGGCCTGGTCCCCCCCATCTGCCCTTCCCTGCAGGCCTACTCACCCCTAACTGCCCTTCCCCACAGGCCTGGTCACCCCCAACTGCCCTCCCCTGCTGGCCATCTTGTGACAGCCATCTTTAACCACATAGGGGTGGCCATCTTGTGCAAGGGCAGGAGGGTCAATTTGCATATTACCTCTTTATGATATAGGATAGTCAAGACAGAGAAGTCACCCAATTTGCCCATCAGTAGACCAGTGGATAAAAAAATGTTGTGTTACATATATACAATGGAATATTACTGGGCCATAAAACAGAATGAAATCTTACCATTTATGACAGCATGAATAGACCTAGAAGATATTATGATAAGTGAAATAAGTCAGATATAGAAAAATACCAAATGATATATGTGAACTCTAAAGAACAAAATAAATAAACAAAATAGAAGCAGATTTATAGACACAGAACAGATTAATGGTTGTCAGGGGAAGGGTTTGGGACCTGGTTGAAAAAAGATGGAGATTAAGAAGTACAAACTGGTCGTTACAAAGTAGTCACAGAGATGTAAAATACAGCATAGTGAATATAGTCAATATAATATCTATAGTATTAGGTGGGTTCTAAAGATATTGGGGGGAGCATTTTGTAAAGTATATGATTTTATTTAAAAAAAATATTTTTATTGATTTTTAGAGAGAAGGTAAGGAGAGGGATAGAGAGAGATAAACATTCATCGTTGCCTCCTGCATGCCACCTATTGAGGATTAAGCCCACAACCTGGGAATATGCCCTGACTGAGACTTGAACCAGTAGCCTCTTGGTTCACAGGTCAATGCTCAACCACTGGGCCACCCCATTCAGGCAAAGAATATGATTTACTAACCATTAATACAAAATAATTTTGAATTTTAAATTTAAAAACATAAAAACACATCCCTTGCAGAAACTTTCTTAACATTAAGAGAAATTTAAAGCAGGCAATTTAGTACAAGTTGCATTTCTGGCTATGGGTGATATGTAATTTTTATGCTGCTCAATCTCTCCTGCAAATTCTTTAATAACAATTGCGGCCAATTTGTATTAACTGAGCTAAACTGGAACTATGCTTTCCAGAGTTCCCTCTCTCACAGAGCTATGGCTTAGCATAGACCACATGAGACATTTTGCCTGAGGTTTGGAAGTCAGAAACGGAACTATAACCATTTTGCCTGTTAGGCTCAGAAAGTTGTAGCAGGACATAAGGCATTACTGCGGCCCATGCATGTAGTTGTGTGTCTTGCTGGGTCACCTGGTTTTCTGGGAATAGCAGCTGAGCCTGCAGCAACTGAAACTGCTGGTACTCTTTCAGCTTCTTTGACTTCTGGACCAAAGGCATATGTTTCATGATTCCATTTCTCTGGGTGCATGCACATGCACAGGCAAACAGACAGATACAAACATATGACTGGAGTTGCTGACTCTCTGTGTTTAACTTTTTGAGATACTGCCAAAGTTTTTTTCCATAGAGATCATACATTTCTACCAGCAATACTCAGTTTCTACCTTTTCCACATCCTCAACAACACTTGTTACCTGTCTTGTTGATGATAGACATTTTAATGGGTATGAAATTCTATCTCATCATGGGTTTGATTTTCATTTTCCTGATGGATAATTATGTTAGGCATCTTTTCATGTACTAATTGGCTATTTGCAAATCTCCTTTGCAGATCTGTCTATTTAGGTTTTTGCAATTTTTAATTGGAATATTTGTCTTTTTATTTTTGACTTGTAATATAGTTCTTTATATATATGCTAGGTATAAGTCCCCTTTCAGACACATGATTTGCAAAATTTTTCATTTGCTTTATGGTGCCCTTTAAAGCACAAAACTTATTAGTTTTGACTGTGTCAAGTTTACTTTTTATTTCATGGCTTTTGGTGTCATATTTAATTGACCATTGTTTAAGCCAAGGTCATGAAGATTTATACCTATGTTTCCTTCTAAGAGTTTTATAGTTGTAGCTTTTACATTTATGTCTTTGATCCATTCTCAGTTATTTTATGGTGTTAAATAAGGACTCAACTTCATTCTTTTACCAGTTGTCCCAGAATCATTTCTTGGAAAGAATATTTTTTTTCCCTCAATGAATTATCTTGGAATCCATGTAAAAATGTATTGACTGTAAATTGGAGAATTTATCTCAGGACTCTCAATTGTATCCCATTGATTTATCTGATTTATATATCTACCTTTATGCCAGTACCATAATATCTTAAGTCCTATAGCTTTGAAATTGGGAATTGTAAGATTGTTCTGGCTATCTGTGTCCTTTGAATTTCCAGATGACTTTTAAGATACATTTGTCAATTTCTGCAAAAAAACAACACACAAATGTATCTTTTTAAGCCACTAAATTCGGGGTAATCTGTTACACAGCATTGTTGCTACAATACAGCTAATTTGGGACTGTTGAAGTATAATCCTCTTTATGAAAATGAGACACTCGGTTAAATAAGTAAATAAATGTGGTTTGCAAGTTGTGAGGACAGAAGCCATTGTGAAAGTAAGAGATGGCTCTTGCTTTCCTAGGTCTTGTTTTCTATTTCTGTCTCTTGTTGAAATTCCTATGAAAAACTGATATAAATAATGAATGCATGGCCTTAGATATACACAAATTTAGAGACTTTTGTTTACTGTGCATTTAAATAGTTGGCTCAGAAGACCTCGGTGCTGCTGAGCATATCTGGTAACGGAATGAAACAGTGTTGCAGGTCAGTGAGGACGGGGGAAGCAGAACCGCTCATTTTAAAGCCTTGTCTGCTTTCAGACGTGTTCTAATGAAAAATATTGCTTAATCTTCCCGAGGTTATGGAATATTCATGTTAAAAGCTCATGCTTGGGAGTCAGAGATAGAAATTGAATTAGATGCTATTTACCATTTATCAGATGTCTGGTTTGGGCTTCTCTAAACCCAGCTTCCTTCTCTGTAAGAGGGGAATTCTGACAGTACAAACCTCAAAGAGGCTTTTATGAAGATGGAGCAAGATAGTGGCCATAAGCACAGAGCAGATGCCTGGGCCATAAATAGTTGCAGCTTCTCATGTTAATAATAACTTGGGTACCCAAGCCAAGGTAAACCTACTTTATAAAAACCAAGATGGAGTCATCTGCTCTTGGGAAGGAAATGCATTATTTTATTTTATTATTTATGCATCACCCAAAGGCCTTGAAACTGGAGTCTCTTGGAACTCAGATGTTGTGTGATAACATACTTCATTAGCACTACATTCTTACCCACGCTCTGTCTCCAATCGCATTTGGATATTGAGAAAGTCGCTTCCCCTATGACTGGACTCTATTGATACGCTAAGGGAGTAGGGCATCAGCTATTCCTTCAAGTCCTTTTCAGTCTTAGAGTGCTGTAATGCAACCTACTTGTTAGGATGTGGGGGACTGGAGAGAACCAGAAGGCTTAAGTGTTGGGAGGTGCTGCCCACTGAGAATCAATCAGAAGTGCAGATAAAGCGTGCTGTGAGTTCCAGCAAAAGTCGATTTGTTTTGGCACACACATCGATTTCATTCAGGGGTGAGCAAAAGTAGGTTTACGGTTGCTGCTAGGTAAAATAACACAATAATTAATAAATAAGAATATAAGAATGAACTGTTTCATGTACTCACAACTTTAAACCTACCTTTGCCCACCCCTGTACAATGAGGTATACTGTAATATTTAATTTTTTGCCACACACCCCAGAGGAAAAAAGATAACAAGTACCATTTTAATATAAAATGACAACTCGATTAAGTGAAATGTTGACCATGTAGTTTTTCCAGGACAAGGGTGAAAGATTGATGGATATACTTCTTAAGAGGAAAAGACAGCAATTTGGAGAACCAGGGTTCTTACATTCTTCCTTCCTACTGTCTTCACATGTAGGTCCTCTGCTTACTGACAAAACACTACCACTCATTTGTGAGGGTAGTGACATACTCGGCAAACCAGAAGGCTATGAAATGAGGCAGAAGCCCTGGCAGTGCTTTAGTGATCAGTAACAATGCATTAGGCTTTTGGTTGTAAACCCAGACTGGATTTGGGAAAAGAAGAAATGTGTTAACTCAGTTAAATAATAATAATAATACAAATAAGTCAGGGAGTATTACTTTAAACACAAATGGAAGCAGAGATGCAAGTGATAGTATCAGGTCGTATCCGCCACGCCAGCACATTTTAGTCCTGCTTCCTCTGTTGGTTTCCTTCTCAAGGAGGCTCTCTCCCTGTGATGGCCTGGCCTCAGCTCAGCAGTGGGCCTGTCACTGAACCATTCTGTGGCTTTGCCTCTCCACGCCTGTTCTCATTCAGGCCTCCCGGAAGCTGGAGGTATAGGGTGAGCCTACCCTTCCTCACTCCCACCGCTGACAAAATGACAGTTTGAAAATGGGAGAAGCAGGGCTCTGTGGGCAGGGGACATTAATGCAGGGCAGTTGAAAACAAAGGCTTACTGTGGTGACTCTTTCTTAAGCATACCGCATTTTGTTTTTTCTTTTAAGTGGTCTTATCTGCTTTTGAATATGAGATGAAATGACATATAAGGTTGCACACTGCAGGAGAGATGGGAAGCAAACTTATCTCCGATTCCTTACGTAAAAGTCTTTTTAACCATCGCACACTTTGACAACCAGCGAAGTTTTGTTTTTCTTTCTGAAGGAGAATTGATGATTGTGAACATGTTTCAGAGAAGAGTGATAAGCATCACCAGACACCTGGGAAACATAATAAATAATCAAACCAACTGGAGGTATTGACTTGAAATAAGAGAAGACTGGAAAATCTAGGGCAGGAGGAAGGGGGTGGAATAAAGTAGTGGAAGGTCCTTACTGAAAGGCTACCCTAGAGAATCGTGATTGCTAATGCGTAAAATCTTCAGAAAGACAGGCTGTGGTTTAACAAAAACTAATACCTTCCTAGTAGCCAGAGCTAAACAACAGAAAGGAATTTCTCCAGGCTCAGTGACTATTCAGTCAGTAAGTTTTCAGGAATGCCTATGTAAACATTTATCTGAAAGTCTATAAAATAGACTTTCAATATCATTCCAAAGGAATGATAATGCAAGCCACCTCTATTAATGTCAGTTTTCTAGTGGTCACACTAAATTAGAAAAAATAAGTGAAGTTAATTTTAGTAGCATTTTAACCCAATAAGATATCTAAAATATTAGCATCATTTTAACATTTACATTGTTAATCGAATCTGAGAAATCGGATGACAACATGGGATTTGGCTTGTTTCAGTGAAGTCTCGTTCCCCTGCAAATAAACTCCTTTTTACATATACTAAGAAAAGGGGGTAGGAAGGGTGGGCAGCACATGGAGAAAGCGTGCTCTGAAAACCCATGTGATTTTTATACTTACGGCACACTTCCGGTTGGACTAGCTGTATTTCAAGTGCTCAACAGCTATATGCGGCGAGTGGCTCCTTCATTGCAGAGTGCAGGTATGGAGGTCTGAATCTGTGGGAGGAACTGCTCTGGACACATAATTCCCTTCTTGAAAATCTTCAGTAGTTTTCCAGCACCTGAAGAAAAAGTATAAACTCTGAGTCCTCTGAGTCAAATCTATTAGAAAGTCCTAAGTGATTTGTGTGTGTGTGTGTGTGTGTGTGTGTGTGTGTGTGTATGATCTGAATTTCTTATTGTTATCCAGCTTACCTTCCTATTCTCACTTGCATGAACCCTCTAGTCTACCTAAATGTACCTCCTGTTGTCTTACACTCTGATTAATCAGATTGGTTCTCCTAACATCTTTCTTTGGAAGGAAGGAAGAAAGGAAGATGTCAATCTCTTTAAACAGGCTAACTGTGCCACATCAACAAGAACTAAATTTCATTTAGAACAGGGACTCCATCACTGATGAGATGTTGAACGGCCCCGAGCTATATGGCTCTATAAATGCCCCACTTTCAGCTCTTGGTTACACCCAAATACACTGACTGAGCTGAGGTCCATTATGAGATCACCTTTCACTTAACCTTGAAGCCACTGTTTAGACTAGATGATCCCTCTAAATCTTGTTCTCTGTGTTGTGCCTAGGTGAGAAGTGGGTTATATTTCACATCTCGGGTATTTAGATCCTATTTTAACTTCAACACTCTGAATCCTTTGACCTTGAATGTGGCTCTTCACTTCTGTGGACCTCTATTTATCTATTTTCAATATGATTGTAATGATAGCTGTTCCAATTAAAATAAATATAATCAATTTATGCTGTCTTGACAGTAACTTGCTGTGGTTGAATGCCAACTATAGAATCACATAGATTCAATTTCCCATTTCTTTTTTCTTTTTTTTTTCTGACTTACAATAAGTTACTCAACCTCTGAGCCTCAATTTTACTATTTTTAAAGTAGGAATCACGGGGTTTCTTTGTTTTTGTAGAAATTAACTACAGTAATGTATGTAAAGATTAGTATTTATAAATGCATTCTAAACATTTGCCGAGATTTGTTGCTATTGGTATAGTAGAAAGAACATAGCATATGTAACTTGTGACCAGTTCTTTTGGGCTCTGAGCCCAATTTTCTTTGTTAGAAAAACAGAAAATCTTAGCATTCATGCGGTTCTTAACAGGGTTGTTGGGAAGATGACAAAAAGTGACAATGAAAACACGAAGTGCCATAATGCGTGTATTTGAACGACAAGATAAATGTCTTTATGATGTGTGAGCTGGACACGTGTTTATACTAGATGACAACTCTGAGAGGACAGCCCCTCCTGTTTCTGCTCTGTACATCATCCCCCAGCGCCAAGCACTGTGCCTGGCACACAGTCAGTGCTGGTGGAATAAACATGGGTGGTGCAACTGCTCATTTGTTACTTGGCAGCAGAAGTAGAAACTTCTCTCCAAACAAGGAAAACATCAGGGGTCTCCTGCTATATACTTTCCTCTGAAAGTACATTCACACCATTGGAAAAGTTACCAAAATAGAAAATAAAACCATTTGAGTAAAACGCTTCCTATGCGATTAGAGACCTTGGTTTCAGCTTAGCTGATATCCGATTAAAACTTTGGAGAGGGTATTATTTTAGAAGCTTAGTAGCTGCATTGCACTGTCTGTCTTTGTTTATCTCATGTCCTCTTTTTTTTTTTTAGAGTCAAAAACTATTTGCATAATAGCAGGTCCTTTGTTTTTCCAGAGTTCAGGTTTCTGACAACGTAAATTCAAAACCCTGGGATTGTGATATCAATATCATTTGTGTGTAAATGCCTCAATGACTCTGAGCAGATTTGGAATTGATCTGGCTCAGAGACTGTTTTCATGCTAATACTCTTGGTGATTCATCTTGTTTTTCATTTTTCCAATGATGGCTGAGGACCTGGATCTCTGTGGCATTGGCTTTCTGACTGCTGTTTGGAATAAAGGGGGAATGGATATAAAAGAAATACATGAGAGAACAAAGACACTAAAAAAAATAAAAACAAACTTAAACTTAAACACACACCTCATACGTAGGGTAAAAACAGGCTAGTATGGGTAGCAGTGTGCAGAGGGAGGCACAGGAAGTAGGGAGCCAATTTCCACTTTTTTTTCTCCAAATGGTGCTCACTATTTATGAATAGTTTAAGTTGCTGCTTGTTTTGGAAAGAGATACTGCATGAAAAGCTCTTAACCCAGATGCTAGTTGTAACTGGGCATTTCTTCAGGGGTCATCTCACTACCACACTTTTGGACAGGTAGCATTTCTGAATGAAGTTCACTGCAATAGTCATCAAAAATTACTTGGGTTTGTATAATCCCACAACGTCTTGGGCATTGTACGGTGGGCTGGCGAAACCACAGTGAACAAGGCAGGTATTAACAAAATTATCGTATGAATAAATAAGCAGAGGTGATCACAATATTGTGATATAAAGGCATAGTACAAGGTGCATCAAGAAAGAGGGAAGTATGGGTCAAAATCACATTGTGAGATCTGGGAAAGCTTTTCAGAAGGTCTAAGTCTTCAGAAGGCGAGTAATACAGGGGAGACACTTCCATAAAGGCAGATGGGCCTGTGTGAAATCTCTAGGGCAGGGGTGTGGCAATAACCAGGAAGGGAGTGGCCTGCCTGCCTCAAGATGAGGCAGAACTTATGAAACAGAGGATTGGATGAGGCTGCAGAGGGAGGGAGGGGCTAGATGGTGCCTGGTCTTGCAGGTCATGGTGAGGACTTTGAGTTTTATCCCAAGTAAAGTAGGGAGTCATTGGTGGGGATTAGGCAAGGAGACAATATAATTAGATTGGCTTCAAAAGGAGCATCAGGTTGAATTTCCACAGTGGGGTCACTTCCTCACAGAGGTCTACTCCTTTTCGAGGAGTTCTTCCATTTTTAGAAAGTTTGAGTGTCACACATTATATTCACCTTGTAGCATTTCTTCATTGTGTTGCAGATAATGGTCCTCATTTTTTTGAGGCCTCATTGATGAGCTAGGACAGGATAGCCTAGTGGACAAATCCCAGCTTTGAAGATGGACAGATTTGAGCTCTGACATATTTTACCCGTGTGACTTTTTAGCATGCACTTCAGGCTCGCTGAGCCTCAGTTTCCTCATTGGTAAAAACAGATTATTATGAAGATTTAAAATAGCAATATGTCTGGAGGCGCCCAACATACCTACCCAGAGACTCACTAGATCTCAGCTGCTGATTAGGTTTGACTTACAGGCTCTTAACGAAATCATCTCACACATCAGCCTGCTTCCTGGTATCTATTACACATCAGCCTGATTCCTGGTTCCATTTGCTTGAAACAGAACTGAATTGTCAAAAGTGCTGTGGCTCCTAAATTGCAGGTTGACTGTCTTCCCCAGGCCTCTGCTCCCCAGCCTATTTGCCATCTTCCCACCTGTGGGGGGACATGGAGTCACCCTGTGGCTCTTTTTTCTCCTTTTGCTCCTCATTGGGTGTGGTCTTTCTTCTCCTTTCCCCAATATTCTGTCTTCCTTCTACTTTCCCATTTCCTTCTCTCCCCACCCCCACCCCATACACACACACTTCTCTCTAGCCTTTCTATGTGAGGTGAGATTTACAGTTACGAAGTAGCAACGAAAATAATTTTATGGTTGGGGGTCATCACAACATGAGGAACTGCATTAAAGGGACGTGGCATTAGGAAAGTTGAGAACCACTGGGTGAGAATTTTGCTCTTGATGACACTTCTGCTCACTTGTTGCTCAGCTGTGCACCAAGAAAGTAGGGAGGCCTGTTGTTCCCACATGAAATCATCATGGGCAGCCCTTTAATTTCCCTTTACTTTGTGTGTGTGTGTGTGTGTGTGTGTGTGTTTGTGTGTGTGTGTGTGTGTGTTTAAACTATATCAAACGATGGCCTCACTGAAGCCAAAACAGATTTCCTTTTCCCAGTTGTTCCACAACAGATGACATATATTCTTGTTTCCTTGGAGAAAATAAGTTGTATCCCTGTAAATGCACAAAGCAGAATTTATTTAGCTACTTAATTCTCCCTCTTGTGCTTAAATATGACTTCCCTAATATAATCTTGTTCTTTTATTCATCACAAAATACTCTGCTAGATGCTATTGACATAGAAATTAATGAGATAATTCCAAAAGGAGTGTACATATTTATGAAGAGAGACATCTCAAATCTTGATTTCATTATAATTGAGAATTGTTAGGAAGAAAACATAACAGGTGATCTAAGCAAGTCTTGGGAAATCTCCATTTTGGGAATGATGCCACTACTTAACATAAATTAAGTGTGGGTGTGAAGGGGGGAGCTCAAGGAAATGCTACTCTTGATGACCCAAGGTGGGCAAGACCTAAGCTTATGTGAAGAAAGTGCGGTGTTTCTAGCTGGAGAATGTAGTGAATGTACCAGGAAGGTGTTTGTTGTCAGGGCTAGAGGATGGGGAAGGGACAGAGGCTGCACAATAGTCTAGGAAGACTTTGCCTGTAAATCCAGTGCTGTCAATAGTAAACTGGCGATGAAAGGCCAGCCATCTAAAGGATTCTGAGAGGGAGAGTACAGATGAATAAAGAGAAATGGTTAATTACAGCAGCAGAGCTCCTACACCTGTCAGGCAGGAGAACACAATCAGGAGAGATTGTAAAGAGAGAATGAAAAACACGATGTTTCTAGAGATTTGGTACTATTTCTCTGGTGTCCAAAAAATCAAAGCACTCGGAAACCGCTGAAAGAAAAATAATGTGTACTTAAAAATAAAGAGATAAACTACATGAGCAGCTGGAGGGAAAGTTTGAGTTTCTATGGAAACCTCTCCTAAAATGTCTTCCTCAGGCAACAGAGCCAACTTCCCAAATGCCAGAAAGCAGCAGAATATGGGTTGAAGCAATTCTTGTTGGACTGGCACACTGAGTGTAACACTGGAAGCTAGAAAGGGAGGACTTTGAAATGGGTTAAGGGTTCCTCAAGCGACACTTCTCTCCTGTAAATGACTGGGTGAAGGGGCATTGGAGATCAGGTGTTTTCTTGCAAAGCGCTCAGGCAAGGGAGCCATGGATAAAATCATGCAGCAAACAAAAATAAAAGGAACCAGAAAACAAATACTATAGCTCAGCCACCAGGAAATGATATAGGTCTTGATGGTAAAGATCAGAGGCATAGACCGGGAGTCTGTCCCTGCTTAATACTGCCCATTGAGGTATGGAACCTGTCCACCCCTCCAAGATCACTGTGTGTAATTCTTCTCCCTCTCTCAGCTCCCCCATTCTCCCTTATAAGGAGACCATTTTCCCCATTTTCTGTGGTGTTTTTTCTTCGGGGTTTGAACTTGATCTTCCCTTGCCTGTGTTGCTTCCTACCTCCAATCTGTGCATAACTGGCTCCTCTTCATGTCTTCAAAGAGCTCTCCTTGCAAATGCAGCTTTGTATCTTTCTCATCCCCGGGTATCTCTATCATATTACCTGGTTATTTCACATATATACTAGTTCTTTGCACAGAGCATCTTATTTTTTACCCATTGTTCAGCTCCTCTCCTCAGTATGTAAAAGGAAGCCAGCTTGCCTGAGAGCCCCAGGTCTGAGAAAAGTGTCTAGCAGAGACATGGCACTGAAGAAATATTGAAGGAATGATTCTGGTCAAGAAGTTCATAATTCTGTAATTGGGATGTTGAGTATAAGACATCCATACTTGATGTTAATGTTACACAGCTCTGAGTGATCAAGGGTTAACTAACCCCATGTTATCAAGGAGAAATCTGCATGTGGAGTTTCCTCATAATAACAAAAATCATTAAAACCAGTAACAATAAATTCTATTTATTGGATAATTTTCTTTAAGACAGTCTCTAATACAAATAGATACAGAATGTAAAACAGCTACCTACCTGCAGCACAATCTCTGAGGGAGGCTTTGGGATCCCAATTTTTTTGGTTACAAAAGCAGGCTCAGCTTGTGAAACTAGATATTGAACTAAAGTTCGTTTTATTCTTCATTCCAGAAATACACCCTTTTTTGTAAAGATGTATAATTTTTGGAGATAAGACTTGAGACTCCCTGAGACAGAAGTATTTGGGTAAAAGAAACAGAAAGCATGCTAGATCTGAGTGGTAATGTTGGAGGGAGCATGATCCTTGGTGAATTCCTATAGAGTTGGAGGCAAGAATATGGGTGACATTGGGTGAGAGAAGCAGTAGTGCTCAGCATATGGACTGAGTTTCCAGGCATCTGGGGGTCACCTGGCTCTTAACCTGGGGCCACTTAGGCTTCTGGGTGTGGCTGGGGTGAGACATGATAAGAATGAGTTGGCTAGATGGGGTTGGATTAGAGGACATAAGATCCTTAAACTCCAAAATAAGGAGTTTTAATTTATTAGAAAATATATATTTATAAGCTTTTTATGTTTTTTTTATCATGTTAACCACCTTTCATTATTTTATGACTGTGGAATGCTTGGCAAAATTGATAGAGAGAGAGAGAGAGAGAGTGAGAGAGAGAGAGAGAGAGAGAGGGACTTCAAAAACACCTATTTCCCTTTTCATAGTCAGGTATTATTATACTCATTTCAAGAAAGAGGAAACTGACAGGCTGGGAAAATTATTGCCTGCCTAAGGGCACATGCAATGCTTGCTCTAGAACGCAATGCCCAGAATCCTGGTGTTACACTATTTCCTTGAGGTGAATAATTCTGAATTTTTAAAAGTTCTTCTTTTTGGTAACCTAAAATAACATCCTGTATTTAATTAAAAGTTAAGGAGGAAAATAATAAATCCTTTCCATGAAACAGATGTAGATGTCAGCATTGAGTCCTCAAAGCATGAGTAAATTTTGCTAGGAGAAAAATTAAACACATTTCTCCCACATTTATATTATTTATAATATAAATATAACCATTTATATTCTTTGGAATTGAACGCTTTTGTCAAAGTATTTTTGGAGAAAAAAAGCACAGGCTCCATTGTGTTTTCCACAAATGATACTCAGAGTCAACATGAAATTTTCTCCATTTTTAAAACAAATTAATGAGTCATTCTTCCCAGTGCTTATTTTTATGATAATATTAGCAAGTCATATAACTTCTGAGCCATTTCTACTCATTCATCACCTTTCTCCCCTTACCTTCCTATTCATTGTATGAACAATACAATGGTATTAACAATAACCTTTCAGCTTACTTTGGAATTTATTGTGTGTTCCAATGACATAGGGGATATGAAAATACCATGTACATTTCTACATGAAATTTAAAGCTTTGCACAACTCTAGATAATCTTGTTTAAAAAAACAACACACTAAACCATACCGTATTATTTATGTCTGTTCCTAGACTACGTATTCCCAAACATATTCGATTTCCGGCCCCTTCCCAGCCCTTCAGTCATGATTGAATCTGTTGATGCGCCCCTTATTTAGCAGTTTTAGAAATCCTACTTTATTGCTCTATAGTGTAGGGGAGAAGGAGAGACATGGATATTCTTCGCCCTGGGTTCTAAGAATCTGTGTCATCATGGTATGGGATCTGGAGCAGCAGGAGGCCAGAGTCACACGTGGGCAGTTTATGGACTATGGACGTATGGGAGCACAGGAATGTGTTTGATGTGGTTAAACTATTTAATTTTAAAATAAACAAACCTGGGGCTAATTTTTACAAAGCAGAAAAGTACATAAAAAACCTTTATATTTCTGGCATTTCTTGGAGTCTTGGAACACCTGATAGTACCGTATTTCTTATTTCTCACTCCTGATTCCCATTAGCTGGGGCACAGCTCTGCAGAAGTCAGAGGCATGCATTCTCCAGTCTTCAAGCTGTTATACCACTTCCGGTTGTCTCCCTGAAAGGAAATTCTGATGCCAACTTCTATTTACCATTGCATCCGACCTCTGTCTTCCCTAACATGAAGAAACCTTTCTCTCTCTCAAATGCGTGACAATGAAAGCTAAATGAAGAAGACAGCCACGTTTTCCAAAAGTGAGAGAGAACACTTGTTGGTGGAAATGCAGAATATTCCTATGTGTTTACGATTCCAGTCAAGTGCGTCTATCTTGTTTCCCTCACAACTGGCCTTTATTCATTCACTCACTTGCCTGTCTCCTGGAGGTATTTGAGTTTATCATTCCTCTCCCCCAATGCTTCAGCCTTGATCATTCTTTCCTTGGAGGTGGAGGCGTGTGTATCTAGGCTGTTATAGTTATTCTCCACCTTGGAAAATTATTCCTTTAAGTGCATCATGCCCAATTGACTTCATATTTCCTTCTGGGGGGTGTGTGTGTCTGGTTTGATCCCTAGCTCTGGGTACTTATTCCACACCATTACATCTCTGCCTCTGCCAAATAGAATACAGAGCTCTGTCTCCCCCACAACCCACCCCTCACCCCGAGACTGACAGCAGTTTTCTCAGCCCCCTTCCTTCACCTCTGACTGTCTAGCAGTGGTCGACAAAGCATAGCTCAAGATCCACACGTGGCTCGCAAATCGCGGGTTGCCACTCTGTTGACTGAGTTTGTCAACCATTGGACTAGACTAAATGTTATCATATAGTTGGAAGCTGTGAGGAGTAGGCAATGTGGCATATTGTGTGCACAGAGGTAAAGGGTAGTATATAACAGGGGTTGGCAAACTCATTTTTCAACAGAGTGGCAAACCTCGGCTCGCAAGTTGCAAGTGGCTTGCGAGCCACGGTTTGCTGACCACTGGTCTAAGGAATTCTTCTGTGGCCCGGGCACCTCTTCTGCCTGGAATCCAAGGGGAATGTCTGCTCTTGTCTCTCAGTACCCCATACAGTCGGTTCCTATGTTTTGGGTGAGTTGATCAGTGGGTGAAGAATATCCCAACAAAACTTTATAATTTAAAACACTTCACAAGAATTCAAAATAGTAGATACACCCCTGACAATGATTTTCTTGGGATTGAGAAGTAGAATAGTGTGTAGGTTGTTTCTTGACCTTTTTTTGTTGTCGAAGTTAACTACACAACACATAATACTTCTGTCACCTGAAAATAAAACTGTGATTGAGAAAAAAATTAAAAGCACTCTGCGTGATCTCATTTGAACTCTATTTTTAAAAGATTTTAGGTCAGGGCATAGGAGTAAAGCATGAAGCAAAGACAATGAAGCATTTGAATATTCGTCCTCCCACCCCTGACTTCTGTCTTTGCTGGACCCTGACCCATTGGCCAGAATCCGGGACTCTTAGGTCCTTTATGTTGTTTGTCTTTTGTTGGTGGCTGTTGGACTTTAGATCCAACATGCTTTTCTAGAGATGAAGCAGTGATATGCGGATTCTTGCTCCCTTTGCTTCTGCACAGTCTGGAAGTAGAATGCAGTTCAGCAGCCCCACAGGTAATGTGAGTGACAAGAGGGGTGCCAGGGACTGTTGTGAGCTGGGAAGTTTGAGCTCTGTCTCTAAACAGTAGTCAGCCTGGCTCTCGTAGGCCATTACCAGCAGGAGCACAGAGCTAATCTCGCCGTAATTCATGATTTTGAAAGCAAAGCCCAACATCCACGTTAGAAAATGCAGGGTCCTGATTACCATGACATGTTGCTTTCACAAGCAGAAGTGCATGTGGTCTCTGGTACAACATGGAAAGGATTGCTCCCTGCCAGCCATGTGACTCCATAACTCCTTAAACTTTTCTGGGCCTCCTTGCTCACCTATTGGAGGGCTTGAAGGAAAGAGTGATACCTTCCTGGAAAAATGAACATGGGAGGGAGGGGTGATGAAAGAGGATAATGTATCTAAACAACTATTTATTGAGCACCTCCTTTGTTGGGGTTAGCTAGATGACAGATAAACAAAGAGTTCTTGGTTGCAAACAGCAGTTGCCAACTCTCACGAAACAAAACCGTAATTAAGCAAGAAGATCTGAGTCTCCAGGAAGACAGAAGCAGGCAGAGGCTGCACAGTCAGGAGCATCATCTAAAGTCACGCAGCAGGATTGGCCAAGATGTGACTGTGCTTGGGAGCCAGATGCCTCAGCTTGTACTCCCGTTGAAAGCAGCCAGCCTGCACACAGCCCCAGGAACACAGTGACCACCCGTCACATTGACTGCCCGTTGCAGAAGGCCCCCACTTCTCCCATCAGGAATGGATAGTTCAACATTTAGTGCAGACACGTCTGGTTGGTAGAGCCTGGGCCTTGTACCCAAGCCCCAACCACAAAAGAGTCTGGGCAGGAGAGTATCTGTTTTTAGCTCCTGTGGAGGAACTCGTGTTGGGGCTCATGAAATACAGGATTCCCTAATATAAGGAGGAGGTTTAAACCCTGAGTGCCAAAACGAAAGATCAAGGTCCCTTAGAGTTCCAACAGCAGGGAATTTATAGCCTAATTGGAAGCAGATGCCATGTTTTGAATATGCTGCACAATCGTAACCTGTTCCTGTTTTACATTAATCAGCATTTATTTAGCCATCTCACCACTCTGAGTTTACCTAGCAAGATTACCCCATGGAGGGGCTGTCACTAGATTTTCTCTTGGGACATTGATTTCCTTTGTGGTGCCCATGGCTCCAGAAGCTTTTTTGTTTTTTTGTGTTTTTTTTCTTTCTTTTTATCTCTGGTCTCCCCTCATCTGGAAGTACTAAGCAGACCAAGGTGCTATGATCATCTCTAAGAATAGAAAGCTAAAAATACCCCGAGGAGAGGGCCGATTCCTTCCTGGCTGCACAGGGCCAGCAATCTGCAATCCATCTTCTCTGACTACCCTCATTTTCACACATTTGCCTCCCTCTGTGGCTCTGGAAGTGATGACACTGTTTTGCAAGTTGGCAAACTAATGAAAAAGCCCTCGGACTCTTCTGGCTGGTGGAGCTTACTCTTACATTCTGACTCTCCCTGAAAGGTGGGGTTGGACCCTCTTTAGCAGTGGTTCTCAACCTGTGGGTCGCGACCCCTTTGGGGGTCGAATGACCCTTTCACAGGGGTCGCCTAAGACCATCGGAAAATGCAGATATTTACATCATGATGCATAACAGTAGCAAAATTTCATGGGTGGGGGTCACCACCACATGAGGAACTGTATGCCAGGGTCGCGGCCTTAGGAAGGTTGAGAACCACTGCTCTATAGTCTCCAAGCTTGGCATTTACCTGTTGGAGAAATCTTATTACAACAGCTTTACCATCCCCATGAGATTATAAACTCCTGAAAGCAAGAAATATGTCATTCATCATCATTACTTTACCCCCAGTGACTAGTGCCATATCCATAGCTTATGATTACTCCTCAAATATTTGTGGAATGAATGATAATGCAGTAGTAGGTTCTTTTCATACACTTGCAAAGCAAAGAAACTCCAATCCCAAATAGGTGACGCCAGACAGGGTCTTAAGTGTAGAAGCTGCAAATGTGAAATCTCAGGCTGCCTTCTGCGCTCTCCCTATACTCAGACTCTCTATAGGGCTATATTCTTTTTCAGACTTGCCTTTCCTCTAACTTTACCAAAAACTCCAATAGAAAAAGGTTTTATCCCCATTACTTCCACAAAAATGACTCAAAACTGAATCCGATTGGAACACTGGGTAGCAGGCTGATTTAGGCAGAGAGGATATAGAATTGGGCTATTGAGTGGCTTGGTCTGTACCACAAATTCACCTTTGGAGATGAAGTGAACCCAACCAAGTTCTGTGGGTTGAGAATGCAAGAACTGGGGTTCCCTAAAGCAAAACTGAAGTATACTAGTAGATAAGAGAATATGCATTGGATATATATGAGTTGAATTATGCTCCACCTCCCAAACCTGTGAATATGAATCTATCTGGAAAAAGGATCTTTGAAGATGTAACAAATGAATTATCTCCAAGTGAGATCGTCGTAGATTGAAGTGGGCCCTATATCCAATTGGAGTGGTACCCTTAGAAGGGTAGAGAGAAGATTCACAGAGAAGGTGATGTCAAGACGAAGGCCCAGATTGGAATAATGTCTGTACAAGCCAAGCATTGCCAACATCCCCTGGAAGCCAGCAGAGAGGCATGGGACAAATTTCCCCTCAGGCTCCAGAAAAAACCAACACTGCCGACACCTTGATTTTCGACTTCTGGCCTCTAGAACTATGAGAGAACACATTTCTGTTGTGTGAAGCCACTCGTTTGTGGTACATTAATATGGCAGCCCTAGGAAACAGACACACTGAGTAAATAAAAACAGCGGAGGTTTACTGCAGGCATCAACTATTGGATGATCTGGTTTACAGTGCTACCCTGTAAATCAAATGACTATCCAGTGATAGGGTTGGGACTTGTACTTAACTTGAGCCAGCATTTATTTCCCTCGCAGGGCCAATCTACCAGGAATGCAGCTGTGCTGTCCAGCCTCTGTGGATAGACCTCCTTTAGCAGACAATATGGCAGTCGGCTGTCTATCACATCAATGGAAAAAGATCTCGGACAGGCCCAGATCACTCTTAATGTCTGGGTGGCAGCAGGGACACAGCTAGCGGCTGACAGCACAAGGCTGTATGGTGCTCTTTGCCTCATCCACTTAACGGCTCTTAAGATGTAGAAACTGCTCCTCTGCACAGCCTAGATGCAGGTTTTACCCTGTCCTTACAGAACTGCTGTGTAACAGCTCTTGAACAGCGTGGGTGGGGGAGGGGCGGGGAAAGAGAACCAGAATGCTACCCCCAATGGTACTACCTGTGGTGTGAATGTTTGAAAGGCACAGGGAGATATTTTTGTTCGTTGTTATTTTATAAGTTTTTCTCCCTTTTGCTGATAATAGGAAACATTTGATTCTTATGCTGATTTGTACAAGTATGTTGTTTTTCCAGCTCATTAGCTGCATTTGTTTTCCTTTCATTTTATTTTTTTTCCTGAACCATGAGCAGCCCTGATGGAAGTGAGGATGCTGGCATGGTTTGTTGGAGGCCACAGTCAACATCTAGACTAAAGCCTTGGTGAAACTGGGGCCTGAATGTGCCAGGTGTGGTGGTCAGGACTAGGAAACTGTGTAACCCGGGGTTCTGGTTTGTATTTCTTCTGTGGGGGAGCAGGTGGAAGAATATACTAAAAGATGGACTGAAAATGTTCATCATAATCATATCTTCAGGACAGCACAGTGGCTTTACAAACATCTTCCATTTGTTTTAGATCCCCTGTAAAGAAGGAATGAAGGAAGAATGGAGGAGAGGAAGGGAGGAAGGAAAGGGTAACTTTTTAAATATTTTGTTTAAAGAGAAACTATCACAAGTTAACTAAACTACTTTTAATTAAATTCAAATCTCAACATAATTTGCCTGTGATATGCACACACACCACACACACCCATCAAGAACTGAATTATGGAAAAGAAACACTACACACACACACTACACACACACACTACACACACACACTACACACACACACTACACACACACACTACACACACACACTACACACACACACTACACACACACACTACACACACACACACAAACACACACACACAAACACACACACACACAAAAGAGAATGCCATTAATTTATCCAGTCTCATCAAATACAGAGAGTTAAAAAGTCATATAAACAGGTATCTAAAGTCTTTATCAAGCAAAGAACATTTCAGGTGAAAAGCAAAGTCAATCTCATATTTAATTTTATATTTTTAAATAGAATTGCCTTGCCTTGAGTTAAAGGCAGAGTGCAGAGGAGACCTGTTGCAGAAGCCTAAACCAAAGTCATTTCATCCCAAACTTTTAGCTTTCAGTGGCTGTTGTAAGATTGACTTCTTTACAAGACCCTCTGCTGTATACGTCTACCTTTTTCACTTCTCTCCATTCTCTGCCTTCTACTCTTATCTTCTGCAAAGGTGGTATGCATACATGCACACATACACAAAACCAAATAAATTTAGGGGTCTTACAGAAGAAACTATTATTCCATGCACCAGAAAGCCTGAATTCATTGTATATATGCATGTATGCATACATATGTATGTTATTTTTTCATTATTTCCTGTTCTATTTAAAAGCAGCTTTAAGTACTATAATACTACCTTGAACTACGGGCTTGCCAAGCACTTATCAGTAGAATATATGTGGCTTTGATTTAATAAATATATAATGTTCTTTCTAAAGAAAGTTACCTTTTGGCCATAAGGGGCTAACACCTGTGACATCCGTGGCAGATGATTTTGGAGAAGGTTCATTGGAAGATACAAGATAGTAGATAGCCATGTGACTGCAGACAAGTCACTGAGCCTGTGTGGGCTCCCTTTCACTTTCTGGAAAAGTACTATGTCAGATGATTGCCAAGGTCACTTAAGTTACACCTGTAATTATTAACTAGAGGCCCAGTGCACGAAATTTGTGCATGGGGGGGGGGTGTCCCTCAGGCCAACCTGCACCCTCTCCAATCTGGGACCCCTTGAGGGATGTCTGACTGTCCATTTAGGCCCAATCCCAGTAAGATCAGGCTTAAATAGGTCGTTGGATATCCCTCTCTCAATCCAAAACTGCTGTCTCCCAACTGATCACCTGCCTGCCTTCCTGATTACCCCTAACTGCTTCTGGCTGCCAAGCCTGATCATCCCCTAACTGCTCCCTTGCCAGCCTGATTGATGCCTAACTCTTCTCTTCTCTGCAGGCCTGGTCACCCCTAACAGCCCTCCCCTGCAGGCTTGATTGCCCCCCAACTGCCCTCCCTTACAATCCTGGCCCTCCCCAACTGCCCTCCCGTGATGGCTATCTTGTGGCAATCATCTTATGTCTACATGGGGGCAGTCATCTTGTTTGTTGGAGTGATGGTCAATTTGTACATTACTCTTTTATTAGATAGGATAGAGGCCTGGTGCATGGGTGGGTACCAGCTGGTTTGCCCTGAAGGGTGTCCCAGATCAGGATGGGGGTTCCCTTCCACGTTCCCTAGCGACTCAAGCAGAGGTCCTGGTATCTAGAATTTATTTATCTTCTATAATTGAAACTTTGTAGCTTAGAGTGGAGGCCTAGGCCTGCCAGGATGTGTGGAAAGCTTGGCTTCCTCCATTTCCAGGGAAACCCAAGTCTCCTGTTTGCTCTTTTATTAGCTAGGATAAAAACACTAGTTTCAATTTATTGAACACCAGCTACATTCTGATAGCTATGGCTAAGCATCTAGAGCAGCGGCTCTCAACCTGTGGGTCGCAATCCCTTTGGGGGTCGAATGACCCTTTCACAGGGGTTGCCTAAGACCATCAGAAAATGCAGATATTTACATCATGATGCATAACAGTAGCAAAATTTCAAGGTTGGGGGTCACTACCACATGAGGAACTGTATGCAAGGGTCTCAGCCTTATGAAGGTTGAGAACCACGTATCTAATTCATTTAATCCCTATACCATCCTAGTCATTAGAAGGTACTACTATAATCCCCACTTTCTATGTGAGAAGACTGAGGCTTAAGTTCCTCTTACAGAAGTACGTGTTCTTCACAGCTGCACTGTATTGTAAATTTCATTCTAGCTTATGTTCAACTTCTTAAATGGGGCTTGAATTAATGAGATTTTGCTGAACTAGGGAACATTTCTCTCTTAATGTCTTCCCATCCATCCTGCTAATTGGTCTTATAATTTTAGACTCAGGCTTTCATCCTGCTCAACGTGGAAGGATGAGGGATGTGAAAAGGGCATGGTACCTGAAATGCTTATTTTGACCTTTCCCATCAGGATCTTTACTCACAGTTCACTTCCTCTGTCTTAGGATGGAATGTCAATCCTCTCAGACACTGTGACTCACAATGTTGTTCTCCTGTTTCAAATCCTGATATGCCTGTGTGCAGCTGTTCCAAGCCATTTATTGATGACCCAACAATCTGATATCCTATCTTTGTCTCCTGATCAGGACTCCTAAACAGTCTCACTGATGGGCATCTACTTAATGTACTTTTCTTTTTTGCAGCATTAAGGGGAGGATGCATTTTCCCTGCAGGTGATCCATTACTTACCTTTGCAAGGGGCGGGTGACGGGGGGTGCGGAGAGAAGGAAAGAGCTGTCCTACAGGCTGCCCTATTTAAATATCCACAGAGGTGTCCCCACTTCTCAGGCTCAGTGGCAACTTGCTTTATTCCTCTCAGTCTCTTGCACCTCCCTCGTTCTCAGGTTCCCTCCCACACTTGTTGTAAGTGCTAGCATTCTCTTTTACCATCCTAGAGAGAGGGGGCTTTTTCTTACTTTATTCCTGTGCCCTTGAGAGAAAGCGCTGCCATTGGCAGTGTGCGGAGGCTCTTGCAGGGTTTATGAAAGACAATCGGTAGCCCCCTGGAGGCTAATGCAAAGAAGGAGGGGTTGCCTTTCAGGTTTCTTTGCCCTCCTGGGTTCCTTGGGGAATTTTTAAAAAGGGCTGCTGTGATGTGTTCTTGGAATTTTCTTAAAAAACAAAGAGAGGAAGAAAGAGAGAGAGAGCCCAGAGTTCTGGAGCATGGATCCAGCAGGCTGTATTGCAGTTACCTTCAGTGCCACCCAGGCCCTGACACACACACACCTCCTGATATTTTCCTTTCCCCTTTTGGGAAACCTCAGCACAGGAGAAAAAGTGGCAGTGACTCTTTGTCCCTAGCTTACCATACTCTGTTAATTTTTGCATCTCCAGGTCACTCCAAATGTACATACTAGTAGACATTGAGATCTAGAGCATAGAGGACTCTCTTAAAAAAAAAAAAAGAACAACAACAACAACAACACTTACGGAGTGCTCCTTGGATGTAACTGTCTCAAGGGCTGTATCTGTATCACTTCTTTTCATCCTAATAGTAATTCCAATTGGTAATAGGAGATTTCCCCCATTATATCAACGGGGAGAAGAGACTTGGAGAAACTACTTTGCCCAAGGTCACACCAATGGTAAGTGGTGGAGTTGGTAGCAGGGCATGGGCAGTCTTAGTCCACAGCATCTGTGCCAATATGAAGCCCACTGATGGCTTCATTGGACTTCCTGTCATAGGGCTTCTCTAAGGAGATGATACTGTTTGGAGCATTATTTCCTCCATCAGGAGGAGGGAGCAGTGTGTGGAAATTGACAGATCATGCACTTTGAACTATTCGGCAATATCCAGTGAAGATGAAAATGTGCATACCCTACCGCCTCGCTATTGTATTTCTCAGTAATCGCTCTAGAAATCTAACCCACTGTGCATAGAGACAGGTCCAAGTTTAATTGCATTATCATTGCCATGGTGAAAATTGGAAACAAGTTAAAACTTAATTAATCAGTGAAAGGATTAATAGATTGTGGTAACGTCTTAGAATGCAATAGCATGTGGCATTTATAATAAATGCACTAGGTCCAGATGCATCAGCATAGATAATATTCAAATCTGTTTCTTTGAAAAAAGGCACATGGTGAAAAGATATGACCATATGGCAATTTTATAAATACACAAAATAGATTAAATGCCTGTTATTTAATGCTATGTGCATATATAATAAACATAAGAACATAGATAGGAATAATGGTTTCCTGTGGGAAGGAAGTGAATGAAAGGCAATTGGAGGTACTCAGTGGAATAGTTTCCAGTGTATATGTAACACTTTTTTTTTTTTTTTGGTATTTAGGAATTCCAAAAAAGTCTGGGAAAATATTTAATTGTTAAATTCTAGGTGATAAGCACATGATTATCTTCTATTAATCTCTGATTCTCTGTACTTTCCCATGTGTTAATTTGGTTTATAACTGATTAATTTTTTAAGTCAGGAGAAGAGAGAGGTACCCAGGTTGGCTGTTGGTGCCTCCCAGGGCCCAGTGTGCCAGGGCCTTTCCTCATGCACTCCCAAGGCCTGAGCAGGTGCGAGGGGTGAGGCGCCAGAGCTTCTGGGCATTCCAGGTGATCCTTCCAGTCATGTCTTCACCTTCATCAGCCCGGACAGCTCCCGCAAGCAGACCTGCCAATGTGCTTTTCATGTAACTTTAAAGAGCAAAGGCTCACATTCACTCCTATGTTCTGCCTACTCTAATTCTATCTGGAGAGGCTGGGCAAGCCCAGATTTCCAGAGAAGGTGGCGGGAAGGGGTCGAGGACTTTCTGTTCACTAACCCCTGCAATTCTGTTATGGAACCAGCCAGGCAATGTGGCTCTTCCCTTCCTGTGTGGACCGCCTATATTTCATGGGGCATTTTACTCCAAAGACATGCACCTTCTTATTTTTCTACAATGTACCTTAGGCCCATTCCAGCCATGATTTTGTTCAGCTGTTCTCAACAAACTCTTCTTCAGCTCCTTCCTCCTTTCCCTGCACTTTCTCTCCCTCCTGTCCTTCTCCGCCCACCCTTCTATTTTCTTTTCCACCCCTCCCCGCCCCTTTCCTGCTTCCTCCTTCCTCTCTAACTCCCTCTTCTATCCCAACCCCCATTCTTCCTCCAGAGGCCTGACTGAAAGATCCAGTAGCCTCCCCCACCTCTACATTTCCAGCTATATGAACTCCTAAAATCTTTATCAATTAAACCCTATCAGGTGTCTGTTTCTTCCAGTTGAAAAAGTTCTAAATGTCACGGAAGCTTGGACCAAAGCACTAAAAAACATGTAGTTAGCTTTGACCTTGGGCAAATAAAGTGAGCTGATGAGGTTGGCATAGTATTCGGCATCGCCCTCGCCAGATAAGAGAATCTGCCACAGTGTTTGTGACGCCACTGAGAGAATCAGGGAGGGAGGTAAAAATGTCAGGAGCTGCTGCTGCAACCTCATTGTCCGGTCAGCTGGGCCAGTGGGTGGGAGTCGAATCCTTTCCCTGACAAAGGGGATTGAGGATGATTCACCAGCATCTCTCCGCTTCACCATAGGTGTCCTCTTCCTGAGGAAGCACACTGCCTAAACTTCTAAGGCGATTTTTCAAATATATATATATATACATATATATATATATATATATATATATATATATATATATACACATATACATATGTATGTGTGTGTATGTATGTATATATATATATAAATATAATCTCAATGCAGTATTGCTTCCCTTTCTGTGACACAAACAAGGGAGAATTTAGTTTATTCATAGTATATGAAGGTTTTATATCCGTGCAAGGAAAACACGTCTTCCTAATAAGTCTTTAAGTGATTCTTTTCTGCTCATTTCCAATTCACTAAGACTTATTCAAGCAATAATCTCTACAGCATGGTGAAAAACGAGGCCATAAACACGTAATGCAGTTGATTAAATGAAATAAGCCGGGCCTTTGGTGGAGTGGGAAGCACGGAGCTGGGGGGTGGTAGGATGATTACTTAAGGACCTGAGGTGTGTCTCTTTGCTGTTCTTCTTGATAAGGGGGCCAGTGCTGGGGGCGCAGCAGCACAGGTCTCCCGGGAAACGCTGAGGGGGAGACCTCAAGGTGTCCTTGCTGGCTTTATTCACTGCAAGGGAGGAGTTAGAGTCCTGTTCTCAGGTCTGGAACTATTTCTTGGTGTGAGTTCACCTTTGTCTCTCTGAGTCTTAAATTTTCAATTTAAAAAAATGGTTAAAGAAATTTTTTTTTAACTAAGCCTGAGGAAAATTGTGGCACTATACCTTAATTATCTGCATTGTCTATTTTTATGTGAATGGTACACACACCCCCATTTGCAGTTTTGCTTTCTGTAGTTGTAGTTACCCACAGAAAATCTTAAATGGAAAATTCCAGAAATAAACAATGCATACATTTCAAATTGCATGCTGTTCTAACTAGCATGATGATCTGGTACTATCCTCTTCTGTCCAGCCTGGGAGGTAAATCATCTGTTGGTCCAGCATATCTAAGCTGTATGCTTTACCTGCCTGTGAGTCACTTAGTAGCTGTCTGGGTTATCAGATCAGTTGAGAGAGAGAGAGAAGGAGAGAGGAAGGGAGGGAGGGAGAGAAGACCACATTCACATGTTTCCTACAGTATATTGCTCTAATTGTTCTACTTCATTATTAGTTATTGTTGTTAATCTCTTACTGTGCCTATCTTATAGATTAAACTTTGCCATAGGAATGTATGTATAGGAAAAAAAGCGTAGTACATATAGGGTTCGGTACTATCTGCAGTTTCAGGCATCCACAGGGGTCTTGGAACGTACCCCCGTAAACAAGTGGGAAGCTACTGTAGTAAGTACCTTGGTTATGTATTCACTGCTGCCTGTACTTCCATGAACCCCTTGCCCAAACATTAACTAAGGGGGATTTAGGCTCCTTTATGAGAAGGGAAGAGAGCATGACAGACACTGGAATATAGGGTGTATACAACACAGGTTGTGACTGACTCTAGAGAGAAAGCAAATAAGACTGAAAGAGAAGAACCCCAGCTGGCAGGAATATGGAGATATTTGGGGGATCAACTTCTGAGTATGAGAGAGTAGAAAATGACAGTTTTCAAAAGCTTTGTGTGGGTACCATCATATAATTCCTTCACCAGTCTTTGTCAGACTTGGTTTAATATTGGACTATTGATGTGTTAGGCTGCTGGAATAGGTATTTTTAAATGCAATTCTGAGCTTCAGAGAGCCACGTGAGGCCCCAGGGTTTATGCAGATTACATGTGCTAAGGTTTCCCCAAGGGGTCCTGTTTGATCTAAAGAGTTTTGTCTGTCAGGTGTTATTTCCTTATGCACCTATTATGCAATTAGGTGGCAAAAAAATTAACTTTAGCATATAACGGGGAAAGGAATTAAAGGAAGGGCGTGTTGGGAATGAGGCAGAACCCTGACCTACAAGTTGAAAAGGAGGATTATGGGGTCAATTTACTCAGACCAGGAAGAGCCAAAGAAAAGAGCCAGGTAGACTGTTTTAGACAAAAGATTTTATGGCTGGTTTGGGGGAACTTTAGTATAAAGAATTGGTGTGGGGCCCTGGCCAGGTAGCTCTGCTGGTTGGAGTGTTATCACCAAGGTTGCAGTTCAAACCCCAGTCAAGGCACAAACAACAATCAATCAATGAATGCCTACAAAGGTAGAACAACAAATTAGTATTGGAATGCTAAATGTGCAGAATGCTAAAAAGACCACATTTATTCATATCTGTATACCCAGTACCTGACACATGGTAAATACATGATAAATATGTACCAATTGAATGAATGAGTATAGTATGGAGAATATGTTCCAAGACCTCTAGTGGATTCCTGTAATAAAGTTGAGTTTAATTTATAAATTTGGCACAGTAAGAGATTAACAATAACTAACAATAAAAGAGAACAATTATACTGGGAAAAAGTTAAATGAATGGCTTTGGGACCATTGGTAAATAAGTGAGACTTCAACTCAAGCACCGAGATACCACAACAGTTGATCTGAGATGGCTACTGCGTGACTAAGGGTTAGGTACTGTGTACAGTGTGGGTACCTTGGACAAGGAGATGATTCATATCCCAGGCAGGACAAGCCAGGGAGATAAAAGATTTCCTTATGCTACCCATAATGGCATACAATTTAAAACATATGAATTGCTTATTGCTTTGTTTATTTCTGGGATCTTCCATTTAATACTTTCAGACTGCAGTTGACCATAGGTAAATGAAAATGCAAAAAGTGAAATGGCAGATAAGGGAAGGGGAATTCTTGTACTTGACATGTAGTATGATCAAGTGTTGCTGTTACAGGTATCATTGCAGTGGTAGAGTTAAGCACGGGGTACTATAGAAGCATTTTGGGTTATTTAGATTGGGAAGATCAGCAAAGAAAAAGGTAATATTTAATCTGAGACCTGGTAAGGATAAGTATATATCAATTTAGCAAAAGACAAAGAATATTCTTAGCATGAGAGTAACATGCTTCAAAGCCCTGTGTTGAGAGCGAGCTTGGCGTTTTGACAAAAGTGCATGTGGTTTATTCAATATGCAGTGGAGGGTGGGGATTGCTGAGAAGGGACGGAAGGATTCCCAAGTGGTTTATGTATTAAGACAAAGAATGTGACTTTGAATCTGAGGACCAGGGGTTGCTGAGGGTTATGAAGCCCATTTGCCTTTTATGTGGCCAGAAAATGCTGGCTTCAGAGTGGAGAAAAACCTGGAGAGGGAGACATTTAAAGAAAAAGAGCTGGTCTAAGAAGCTGTTTTAAGGAATACAAGAGAGAAACAGTGATGGCCCCCACTAATTGGTAGGAGAGCAGAGGAAGGAGACAGATTTGAGAAAGAAGGCAAACTCTATCAGAACATTTACGAGTTGTATTTAGGAATTGACAGCTCATTCTTCTGTTTATAAAGAAGAAGATGCTATTTGAAGAGCTTTAAATGAATTAACTTATCTATCCTTCACAATCAATAGGGGTTAAGTTCTGTTGCTATCACTAGTTTTCAGATGAGAAAACCATGGCAGAGAGGGGCTAGCAACTTCCCAATACTAAGTTGCACTACTACTAAGTGGCAAAGCCTAGATTCATCTGTGGTAGCGTGACTTCAGATTTATGCTCCTCACACTAACCTAACAACCTAGAATGACAGAAAGTCCCATTCCTACCCTGGATGTTTTGTCCTCTGGTGGTTTTTTTTCAAGTAGGGATTTAGACAACATGATTTCTAATAATATTGATGATCTTTTATGAGACTGCAATTAATAAAGCATTTACACAATGGATTATCTCAGGTAGCCTTCACATGCATCCTAATTCGTGGACTGAGATTTTGCGACTAGCATAGGTTATGTGCTTCCTAGGAAATCCA
Source organism: Lasiurus cinereus (assembly GCA_011751065.1). Taxonomy (NCBI): domain Eukaryota; kingdom Metazoa; phylum Chordata; class Mammalia; order Chiroptera; family Vespertilionidae; genus Lasiurus; species Lasiurus cinereus. The sequence continues at coordinate 14,501,761 of JAAGEH010000434.1, forward strand.
TCTTGTCCCTTTGATCTCAGGACTCAAGTCTCCTCAAATATTGTTTCCATAATGATTTCTCTGGATAAGTACTCACCGCACAACCCTTAAAAAATGGCATTTATGTGTCCACTAATGAGCATGATAGTCATGTAAATAAATGATTTCTAACCAGGTGGCACATGTTATCAAGAATGTGGGCCCAAGGTCCATTAGGATGGGCGGTTAAAATATCAGAAAAGGAAAGGTGCTTGAGTAAGATTTTGAAGGATCAGTAGGACTTGTTTAGGTAGATAAATTTTTTATGGAAGAAAAAATCCAATATTTTGCTAATGCCTACAAAATAGCTTTTTGCTTGTGGCCACTATTAGTTCTTTTTGACATTACAGACATCATTAACTGAAGCAGGAACGCAGTACATATTGGAACTGTGTCATTTAGTTCTTTCATCAGTTTCAGCAAGTTTTCTTTTTATTTTCCAACCACTGGATTGATTTGCTGTATCAATATAAAAAGGAAAACAGTCTTAGTCACTCTCCTGTCCTTGAGTAATTTTCTTGCCGCCTACCAACTGGCATCAAAATAGCAGTGGACTTAGGCTAAGTCTGGTCGGTGACAGCTCCAAGGCAGGCAATACAAATCAATTTATTTCTTTTCTTTCATATTTTAAAAGAGATTGTGATAGTTATTTTCAAAATATATGTGGAGATGAAAAACAAAAAAACAAAATTTGGCTTCATGCTTTTTGTTCCAATATTATTTTTTGAAAAGGAGAAAGCAAGAGGAATGATTAGAAATGAGAGAAGATAGCACATCCATTTATTGACATTATCATTCATTGAACATTGGGAACCTGATTGGGAAAAGATGGTCTCAGCCCATTGAATTAAAAGAGAGAGGTGTATGTTTAAGGAAGTAGCAATAACGCCTTAAAATGCTAACACCTCCTTGCTTCATATCCTCTCCTAGATAAGATAATACCAGATCCTTTGCCTCAGTTTCTCTCCCTTGAGAGGACAAAGCCAACTTCCATGGAACATGGGGTCGGTCACACTCTCTGAGGTCTTGCAAAATGTGGTACTCTGTGAGGTCCAGGTATTATTAGAAGGAAGAGTTCCACAAAGCACATTCTCACTTGTTTCACATGCACTGTGCAATGAAGAACATCAGAAAGTCCCTTGCTAACTCAGAACACCCTTATCTTCACTTTCTTTCTCCCCTCTGCTGCCTCATTTCCTCCCTTCTTATCAGGATCTCTGAATTTATAGCATCAGCGATCTCTCTATCATATATATTGGTTAATAGTCTTAAGCTTCTATGGTGGATTTTTTTCAGATATGTCATCTAAATTTTATTTTGCTCATGTGTTACAAAACATATGGCATATGGGATCTCCAGCATGGGCTGAGGATGACGTTCTTAAATGGGCAAAAGACATGGGCAGTCAGTGTATGCCATGTGCTGAAATGGACATCATGTGTTTATGCTGTATGAGAACCTAGCAATCTCGGTTGAAATGGGCGCTTTTCTTTCCTAATAGTTCATAATTGACCTCCCTTTTGAATTGAGCCAAGTAACCACAGGGAGGAAAATGAATTTTGGTTAGCCAGGCCAAAGGTAGGGCTCATTCCTAGAGCCCATAACATAGTATCATCTGAGTATGATTGAGGGGTTGGCTCCTCAAGTGGAAATCAGGGCTATAGACTGAAATAGAAATACGTAATAGCTATAGAGGCAAAAGAACAGATACCCACTGCCATGAGTGATCATTTTAGACTTGAAACATTTGCTTGGGCATTTCCTTCTGCCTGAACTAAATAGTCCCATATTCTCTAACTTTTCTACCTAACCTTAAAAATCCCTGTCTACCTCCTGCCATGAGCTTTCTCTGGTGCCTGCCATCTCCGTGGTGTACCAGTGTCCTTGTGAGTCATTTGACCATGCATGCATGTCCCGGTGGTCATCCCCCCTAATCTGTGAGGAAGCCAACAGTGGGACCACTCCTATAAATTACACCATTAACTCTTTGAGTTCTCGTCTGTATTGAGTGAAGGAGTAATACATGACTGAATGAATGACATTAGGAATAAACAAATAAACAGAAGCCATAATAATAATAGATGCAACAGGCTGATTTCATAGGTGAATGGTGTGAATAATACCAGTCTTGGCCTGATTTCTAATCTGGAGATTTTCTCTAATGCTTAGTCATGCATTGTGAGCATACCTTATACCATTGTCCACTACTTCTCCCCTCACTGGGTGAGGTTCAGTTGTCATGGATCATCCTTAAGAAACTATTGGGAAGGGAGCCTTGAATCACATGACAAAATATTCCAAGAGAGCCTACACAACACCAGAATAAGACTAAGGCACAAAATACTTGAGCTGGCAGAAATCTGAGGTTTACTGGAATTGGAGTCTAGTCTTCTAAATTTACAAAATAAGACACCTGAGTTCAGACATCCACACATTCCCTCAATTCTGTTCCCTTTTCAGTCTTCTCTGGACAGCTAGCTGACTGATAATTGTAGCCACCCTCCCACACATTGCCTTCTGCAAAATTAAACAAACCGTATAATGCATATATTTATCTAGTTTATTGATTTTTCCACTAGATTGTAAGCCAATAAGGGTGAGCATTTTTGTTCTGAATTCCCTCCCCTACTACGCAAGAAGCCAATTTTGCACCCATTTACAAATTCATTTAAATATTGATGATTACTAACTGTGCCTGTCCTTTGACTCCATCTTTGAACTGGTTTAACATCTGCCAGGTTCTTCATTGAAAAAATCCTTAATCCTGCTCATTTTGTATCTGTTTGATTGTCCGGATTTTGCCTTATTTTTGAAAATTATCCCTTTAAAAATTCACTGCTGTATCTTGAGAATGAGAACAGTACTTGTCACAGAGTAGGTACTAAATTAGTATTTGCAACAGGTATGAATAGTTTGAGTTAGCAACTTGGACTAGGATGCACGTCATAGTCCCAGGTAGGTTTCGAGCTGACTTGAGTCGCATGTCAAATCCAGCAGGTTTTCCTGTGGCAATACTTATAAACCCTCCCTCCTACATTTCAGGGTCACCTCCCATCAGTGTCTAGGAAGAAAACTTCTTTCTGGGCCCATGGTCACATATATGAGCTTACTGCAACAACATCTTGTGTTAGGTACAAAAACTCAGATGTGCCTGGCCAGTGTGACTCAATGATTGAACCAAGTGGTCACTGGTACAATTCCCAGTCAGGGCACATGCCTGGGTTGCACCTTGATCCTCAGTAGGAGGTGCGCAGGAGGCAAGCGATCCATCGATGATGTTTCTCTCTCCTCAATGTTTTTATCTCTCCATACCTCTTTCTTCCCCCTTTTCTAAAAATCAATAAAGGGAAAAAATTAACTTAAAGAAACACACACAACAACAATAGAGATGTTACTGCATTTATCCTGTCTCATCACATGAAATGGGAGCAAACAGTGGCATTGCTTCCGCAGAGATGTGCCCACCGCTGGGTACCCTTTTCTGGAAGACCAGAGGCCAACAGAGGGGCAGATTCTAAAACCTGCCTGTCCTGAGAGCTGCCCTTTTCCTTGCCAGCATTCACAAGCCCATGCCACACGTAAGTCCCAACCATGCTGGTATTTTCCTCCTCTGTCCTCTCCTGGTTTGGCTTTTCCCATTTCAGCAGTTGCGTTGGCTTTTTAAAATCGAAGGTTGGAGCGGAGCAGCAGAGAAGAGGGACAGAAAAAAGCCTAGAGGCATTGTTCCAGAAACTGAGTGTGTGTCTCCGCCTCATTTAGCACCTTCTGTTTAAAAACTCTCTCTGCCCTGAAAACAGGCCTTCGCCTCTGCTTTGGCAACCCTTGGTGTTTCCAGGCCAGTCTTCAGCGATGTTAATAGAACCAGAGGACTCGAAAGGTACATTTTGCAAATATAAAGTATCATCTAGTGGCCCCGATATCAAATGCCTCACCTCAGGAGGCTTCTGCAGGCTAAATAAGGTCAGTCAGGCCCCACAGGTAGGGGGAAAGGGTGGTGTTACGGGAGGAGAGAACAGAGCTTCAGTGTCTGGGTTCCTGGCTAAGTTTATCTGTTGGGGCCTACACATTTGATCTTAAAATGTTGATTTTTGTGAAGGTATTTCTAGTGAATATTGATCAATATTCACTTTTGTAGAAATAAATTATCTCCTTTTTGAAGTGTTCAAATTATAATTCCTTTCCTGATTGCCACACAGAATCTTCATTTCTTAGTCTTTCATTCATTCACATGATTTGTCCTCAAATTAAGTACTGGTGTGCACAGCATTTGGACAGCAGAGAATGAGAAAAATTGGTCCAGCCCTATAGGAGCTGGGAAACAGAGGAGATGGGCAACTAGAGAAGTAGGCATGAGAAACCACAGGCATGTTTTGATAAACTAAGGGCTTCTGGGCAGGTCACAAGAGTGCCCTATCTATTTAAAAATGAAAGAATAATTGTCAAAACAGTTTGAATAAAATTTGGATTTTTTTTTTTTTTAGGAGTTACATGGTATGTTTTCTTCCTGTTAAATGAGCTGCACTTTAAGACTTTGTGTTTCTGGTTTGTCAGTCTCTCTGCAGTCCCCGCCCCTATGATAGCCCAGAAAATAGGATCCCTCTCTCTAAGCCACTCCTGGGTGGCAGGGAAGGCTTCCTAGAGGAAATGATCTCCAGCCGAGGACTGGCTGGCAAGGACTTGCTAAGCCACAGGAGAAAGGAGAATGGCATGGGATAATGCTCAGAGAGGACAAGAAGGGAATGGCGTTCTCCAAGCTGGCATTAACAGCACCTAAGAGGCTTTAAACACATCAACAACAAGTGCATTCATTTCCCGGGGCTGCTGTAAAAACTGAGTGGCTCAAAACAGCAGAAATATATACTCTCACAATAAAGGAGGCTAGGAATCCAAAATATTGCTCAGTCTCCTGGCATTCCTTGACTTGTAGCTACATAACTTCAGTGGCTGCTTCCATCATCACGGGGCCATCTTTCTTCAGCTTTCCTGTGACTTTTCTCAGGGTATTCTCTTCCATGGGTGTCTGTCGCTGTGTCTCTTCTCTGGTAAGGACACCATATTTTGTGACCTCATCTTCACTTACATCTTAATTACATCTGTAAGGAAGGAGCTTATTTCAAAATAAGGTCATATTCACAAGTACCAGGGTATAGAATTTCCATGTTACATTTGGGGGGACACAATTCAAGATACAACAACAAGCTTCTGCTTGGCCTTGATACATAACTAGTTCTCCTAGGACTCAAAGATGAACTTGGTGTTGGCTGCTGGAAGAGAGGTGGAATGAAGTGTTATGAGAGGTCAAAGACATTGACCCATCTTTTGGCTGTTGTAGATCCTTAGGCCTGTACTTGACACTCTCTGTGCTATATAGTTTTACCTTCAGCCAAATGGAAATAATAGCTCCCATTGTTATCAGTGGGGTGTTCTCCATGTCCCCACCAGTTGACAGTAGAAATGGGCTTCTTGTGATGTCATGAGAAAAGGAATTTTCTGAGACTCACATGGGAGAATGGGTGATATTTATTTGTGTGGAATTAAACTCCTGCATTTCCAAGGTCCTATCTCCCTCCATCCCAACAGGGAAAAAGTCCAGCTGTCTTCAGCAGGGCTAGGAGGAAAGCCCTCATCCAGACTTTCTAAGGAATGGTTCCACAGTCTAGTCCAGCATCACGCTAGCTTAGCTGCATTCCCAGTTGTAGTTCATTGTGTGTGGGGTCCAAATGACCTATACCTCTATTGAGAGAACACGAGAAAGGCCAGGAAGAAGGAGCAAAGCCAGAGGAAAAGGAGATTTCTTTTTTTCAGATTTTAACCTTTATGATTTTGTGAGTTTGCAGATTAGACTGACAGGCAAGTATTTTCCCTATATCGCCCCACTATGCATGTGCTCATCTTCCTCTTTGTTCTGCCCCTTCCCACAGTGATGCGCAGGGAATGGACCGGTGGATTCCTGGGGAGGGTCAAGGTGCAGCTTCCAGCTGCCCAGATGGCCATACTTATAATGTCCATCCTTCCCTTTGCTCTCTTTCTATTACGAATATTAATAACTAGTTAATTACAATGATAACATTTTCTGGCATGATAGTGGTTCATAATCACATATGAAAATAATTTTAAATACTTGGCTCACAGTGTGGTATTCTATAAGCACTATGAATATTAGCTGCTTATGATGATCTCCAGGGACACCATCCTTACCTTTCCTTGGACCTGTTTCCTCATATGATGAGGATCCTGTCAGATTACCTTCAGGAGGGCACACTTCTCTGAGATGGAGAGGATGCTAAAGTGACCAGGAAGAGGAATACCACATGACCACATAACCTTCGCTTGCTTTGCTTGCAGTTAAAAGAGAATCAGGAAAGATGAGATGCTAGCCTATTCCATGATACTCTTTTCAGCTTTTCCAAGATAGTTACATGATAGTAATGGGAATAATCAACAAGGTATTTTCTGCTTCCAAACAGAAAACTGCAAACTGCAGCTCTGTTGACTAATGAGTTTGAGGACCACTGACCTATACTCGATTCCAATAATTACAGGCTGTTGTTGTTCCTTCTGATTAAGCCCCTAGGCAATGTAAATCCACCAAAATATTGAATATTTTCAATATTCCCCTATACCCAGGCCTTGCTTTGACAGAATATATACTAACTTGATGTTGGCAAGAATGGGGGCACCAGTGGCTCAGTCTTAAACAGCTTTACCAGAAACTCATTTCTCAAAAGTAAGCAAATAAAAACTATTTTCTATTTTGAAGAGGCAAAGGAGGTAGCTGGGGGGTGATGGATGATGGCACTATTATTGAGAAACAATGGCCTGAGGGGCCTTTCAAGTTACTAGTATAGTCATTTGGGGATTGACAGCAAGCCTAAGGAGTCTACAAAATGTGCTCACTTCCTTTAACCAGAGAAAGCTTTCTACTTTGCTTTTTAAAAAAATGGTTGCAAACACAGAGTGCCTCCAGGGGTGTTTCTGTGAACCCAAAGGGCAAAGGCAGAGGAAAGTGGGAGAGATGCAAATGGAGGTGTGGATGCAAAAACAAAACAAAAAAAAACCCTGAAATTTAAGGGTGCCGCATTTGGTAGTCCTTAGAGATAAGACACATTGCATTGTTAGGCCTCAAATTCCATGTGCTACCTTGAAAACTTTGAACCTAACTGTGAAGTACCCTGTTCTCACCAGATAATGTTCCCCACCAGTGCAGGATGCTCTCTACCCTTCTAGTATCCCTGTCAGCCAGCCCAGCTCTATCCCATGTGGTCCTCAACCACCCTGTCAGCCTGTGACATAAATCAAACAAGCCAATCATATTCTCCCATAGGAACTCGAGGGCACCCAAACCTCCTGTTACTACACTGTGTGCCTTTCACAACCCCTGCAGGTTCTCTCTCTCCTGAGTGCAACCCTGGTGTGGCCCTGCATGGTTGGTGTCCTTCTCCCCTGGGCTGCGCGTGTATGTGACTAATAAACAGCTGTTGATCTTGTCTGTCCAATGACAGCTGTGTGCGTGGCCATCCCAGAACTCAGCGGCAGACTCCCTCACTCACCAAAGAGTTGGTGAACAAAACACTCACACCTTCCTATTTTAGAAGTAGAAATCGAATTCCAGAGAGAGAAAGAAGTGACTTGGTAAAGGTTGACCAAGGTCTTAATAGTAAAGACTATGAAAATTTAAAAAGTAGCTAACTTTTATGCAGTGCTGAGCATTGTTTTAAGCATTTGCTCTCCAGGTATTATTTGATGTAATCCCCACAAGAACCCATGTAGTACGCAACCCTCATAATTATATACATTAGACTTGCAAGGTAATTTGGCACAGAGAAGGTAGGTAACCTTCCCAAACTAGCAAATAGCTGCAATTCAAGCCCGGTGTCCATGGGTTACTTAACTGTATTCTTGGCACTGTGCTAAGTTCCTTATGTTGGGTTATTTTTTTAAAACCTATTATCCTCAGTCTAAGTTTTAGTTTTAGAGACTTTCAACAACTTGCTCAAGGTTACAAATAATAAATGGTACGATCTGAATTTTGAACTCTAATATCCTGACACCTGTGCCCAACCTCTTAACTGCACTGTTCTAAAACCCAACGCCTCTGACTCCTAACCAGCGCTCTAGCTCACCATGGAGCTGGGTGGTTGCATGGAAACAAGAAAAGGTCAAAGAGATACTGTTATTAGAACTCAGATGGCAACAGAATTTTTGTTTCATTTTTCTTTTCCTCCCTTTCACATGCTTTCACAAGGTGAAGGGCTCTAGCCACATCTATGATTATATTTTATAGCAACACTTTATCAAATAATTGCTATTGTACTAGGTGCAGTAAGAAAAGTTTTATAGTAGTTATTATCCCTATTTTATAGATGCAGAAATGTCTACTATTTATTTATTTAACTCTACTCTTTAACTTTTTATATTATGTGATCAAGTAATTTACACCAAGATTTTAGGCTCCCAAACTTAGCTGTTAAGAAAGACTCTGGTTTGAATGGGGACTCTGCTATTTATTAGCAAGTATAGTCTTGAAAATTTACTTAACTTTGCTGAAATTCAATTTCATATTACATATGGAGGCTATTACAATAGTAGCCACCTGATAAGGTAGATGAGAAAATAAGATACTTCCTGGTAAACATTTCAAGGCAGGAAGCATTTGATAAGTCATGGCCCATTATTGCCAGCCCTTCAGAGGTAAATGGGACCTTAAAAGTATTATTTTGACTTCCTTATTTTTTAGGTCTCTGCATGGGGGGAAGACTGGTTCCAGATTCCATAGCAACTAGCAATGTCTATAGATTGTTGAACTCATGCATGGAAGAAATTGTGTAATTAGTGTAGTAAATATTTTTCTCCTTTTTAATGTGGCTTACAGTATACGATAAACACAGTGTTCCATTTCGTTGCAGGTCTTGGGATGGATAAAAAACTTTTAACCATTTATTACTAGTTAAACTATGCCTTCCATAGTAGAGTGAACTGACTTTCTGGGTCTGCCTACCTTCTGCTCCCTGGAACTTTCTGGGAGCATTGCTATTGCTTTTCCCCTTCCATGTCCCTTATTATGCAGATCTTGTAGCTGAGAACACACCTTAGCAGTGCAACAGGTATGAATAATTTTGTGGTTTTCTGTAAGCCTGGTTCTTGTAGAGTTGCTGTGGACACAGGCCAACAGAAGTGAGTCTGGTGTGGTGAAAGCCTTGACATTGTACTATACTCGGCATCTGGCCAACGCCTTGTGTGGAAGTCATTCAATTGTTAATCGATGAATTATGCATTTATGAAGATTTTCTAGTTCGATGAATTGTAAGTGTAAGCAAACTCTATGTGTTGGTTAAACCATGTTGTATTTGCAGATTAATACTGTTGAAAGAGTGGCTAGAGGCAGCCAGAAGTGAAATACAGGTGTACTAGTGGGCTGAACAAAAAGTGGTAGGAGCCATTGCTTTCTCTGCTTAAAACACTACATGCTTGTGGAAATAAAATATTGTAGAAAACATATCTGTACTATTTAAGTCATTATCTTTTAATTTTTATTGACTTTTATTGGGGTGATGTTGGTTAATAAAACCATAGAGGTTTCAAGTGTACAATTCTAGAATACATCATCTGTGTATTGTGTGTTCACCACCCAAAGCCAAGTTCTCTTTCTGTGTTTAAGTCATTGTCATTGGCTGACCTTCCCATGCCCTACAAGCTCTTTCCTACCTTGGTCTATTTCTCCACAATCTCCACAGTAGATCTGGGCTCGTGGTAGGAGCTCGATACATGAAAAGAGAAAAAACCTCACTGAAAGAACAACTGTCTCTCCAAGTGAGAGACTGAGTCAGACATTAAAATTACAGACTTCTGAGTGGGGCAGAAACTCTCCCCTGACAGTGACTAATTCTGTAATTGTGGCTCAAAATTCCCTGAACCTCTGTTGTTTGTTTTTGTAAAATGGGAGTAATAATGCCTCGTTTATGGAGCTGATAAGAAGCCTGAATGGGAAGTGGAGATTATCTGAAGCACTCAGTATATGCCATACACTTAGTTAAATCTCATTCAGAAAAGCTGGTGAGAGACATGCTGGCCCTTCATTCCCTACACCTATTATTTGCTTGTCCCTCTGAACCTGTAACCATGGCCAGCGAAATTTAATGAGTTCTTAACTTCATCTTTTGCAAAATAGAGATGCTAATATTTAATACGCTACTAATCTTGCAGGAAATCTTTGGATAAAATGAAAGAACACTTCAGAAGAGAAAAGTTAATATGGTAATAATTTAGAGTTGTAGCTTAATTCATAATTACTTGCAGGTGACATTCTGTATCAATTATAAATCTCAGAATTCCTTTCTCAGCTTTTACTACACATTTTGACTATGTCCCAGCTGTCCACTGTACAGAAATTAATTTAAGTTAATCAAAGTTAAATATTTGGAAAACACAGCAAAGAGTTCCCTAGAACTGATATTCATTGGCAGCAAATTTGGGTTTAGTTTGAATTCAGAAGACATGACAGAAGAGGTTCTTGAATTGGATGATATTGAAAAGCCTGTTTTGTATGAACGATGAATAAAAAGAATTTCTTACATCTTGGCCTACTGCCAGTTAAGGACCTTCTAAATCTGAGAATCAAAGAATCTATAAGTCTACATTTCTCTGCTTTTTAAACATCAGTTGAAATTATTGGAAAAATACATAAGTCAAGAGATGCAAAAAGAACACATGCTTTCCTTTTCTTGACCTAAAAGCTATGCAGGGCAACGTTTTTCCTCTTGCACCTGACAAATCCACAGGGAAAAAAATAAAGAAAAAGAAGTAGATTCTCTGCAGAGCAAATTGGCCTCACTTTTCTCTGCTAATGCACATTAACACCCCACAGGGGGACTCTGATTTTTTCCAGTGATGTACATTTCACAGTTGGGCTCATATTTTGCTCTGAAGTGCAATGGCGCTCACGCCAACGCTAATGAAATACTAAAGCCGAAGCTGTCATGCTGCTCCCGCCCCCTCAAACCTCATGCCCAAGTTCCTGATAATTACCTCTAGGGCCCTCAACCTGTTACCAGGGAGACACGCAGGAATCCTGTGTCCACAGCTTACCAAAGGGAATACGGCTGCATCTGAAGATATGGCTCTTGAATTTGTCTCTTGCCCTGAGATTCCTAAAGCTGTTTCACTCTTTTTTTTTTTTTTTGCAAGTGAACTTTCTAACTAGGGTTAGACAACTTGGTACCCAAATCCTAACCGGTAAAAGAGCCATCTATGGACGAAACCGGTTTGGCTCAGTGGATAGAGCGTTGACCTGCAGACTGAAAGGTCCCAGGTTCGATTCAGGTCAAGGGCATGTATCCTGTTTGCGAGCACATCCCCCTGTAGGGGGTGTGCAGGAGGCGGTTGATCAATGTCTCTCTCTCATCGATGTTTCTAACTCTCTATCCCTCTCCCTTCCTCTCTGTAAAAAATCAATTAAATATATTAAAAAAAAAAAGATCCATCTATGTGCTGGCCCTGGCTGAGGCTAGGGATTCCATGGGAAACACTGGAACATATCTCCATGATATAGATCGTTTAGAGTAACAGACACATTAGTTAGGAAAGAACCTTAAGGAATGCATATTCCCAACAGATCTACTCTAAGAAAAGGAGTGCATGGTTAAATGATAATTTATACAGATGGGTGACGGCTCCCCTCAGAAAGTAATCAATGAGCATCTGCACCAGAAAGGAAGAAGTAAAACTGGCATTGTTTGCAGAAAGAACTTTTTGTAGTTTGTAGTGTTCAGAACATCCCAAAAGAATGAAGACTTTATTTCTTTAAACATTTTATTGATTTTTTACAAAGAGGAAGGGAGAGGGAAAGAGAGTTGGAAACATCGATGAGAGAGAGAGACATCGATCAGCTGCCTTCCTCACACCCCCACTGGGGATGTGCCCGCAAGCAGGATACATGCCCTTGACTGGAATCAAACCTGGGACCCTTCAGTCCGCGGGCCGATACTCTATCCACTGAGCCAAACTAGTTTCAACAAAAGAATGAAGACTTTAAAGGGACTTGGAAAATCACAGTTGCCTTGGATGTACAATTCCAAACATATCATACCTGTCAAAATTTCATATGCAATAAAATTATGCCTGTGCGGTGACTTCTGAAAACATATCTAGCAACAACTGATGCCCTTACACTTTACACCCATTAGAATGACTATTATTTGAGAAGCCATGGACAATGTGTTGGAGAAAATTTAGAGAAGGTAGAACTCATGGACACTGCTGGTAAGAATGTAAAGTGGTACAGCTGCTGCAGAAAGCAGTATGGTGGTTCCTCAAAAATTAAATGTTAAATGACCCTTTCATCCAGTAACTCCACTTTTAGGTTTAGAATTAAAAGCAGGAAGTGAAACAAATATTTGTAACTAATGTTCCTAGTAATATTATGCACAACAGCCAAAACGTACTAATAACCACAAATTCATTAGCAGGTTAATGGATAAACAGAATATGGTACATATACACAGTGGATCTAAAATTCAGTCTCATAAAGGTAAGGAATTCTGATACAGGCTACAACATGAATGAGACTTGAAAACATTATCCTAATTGGAGTAAGCTAGACTTTTTAAAAAGACACATTTTGTATAATTTTACTTATATGAGAATACCCAAAGATACCTCAGAAGTATGTTTTCAACTTAAATTAGATAGTTATATCTATTTCCAAATTAATTTTTTTTTCTTGCAGGATATTATACTGGGGCTTCTATCCTTGAAGGTCAGACTCCTAGCAAGGAGCAACAAAATGCACACATTGTATTTCTGGGCAGAGTGCGTGCCTTCTGAGATAAACAGATGTCTGGACAGACCTTCAAATGCTAGAAATAAATGGTTATGTTTCCCAGGTGTGGTCTTTCTTAGGAAATACCTCCATTTGTGCAACTGTTTCTGATGGGACCTGGGTTCTAAGCCTCTCACCAGGGTAGCAGTCACGTAGACCCTCAGGCTGTCCTGGTGCCCTTAAGCCCTCAGTTCTTGGAAACACTTTGGACCCTCCCACTGTAATTAGTTAAACATGAAATGGAGGACTGTTATCACCTTCCTTGTTCTGGTCACCATCTTTCTCCTAGCACAAGCTTCAGCTCTTACGAAAGCCATTCTTAATTCTGTTATTTCTCACTTAAAACTTAAATTTAATCTTCTCATCCCTCCGCTTAAAATCCCTTCTGTGTTGTTCTTGTTCTTAGGAAAAAATACCAAATCCTTAATGGAGTTTGGTGTAATGGAAAAAGGATGGTTCACACGTTTTAAAATATTTGACAGTCCCCTTTACCCTTCCCACCCAAGTTTCTGTGCTTGGCGTCTTTCAGCCTTTTTGACTCTTCCTAAAAATCCTATACATAAAGAGGCCAAAAATGTACATGACGAATCAAAATTAAAATATAACCTAACACAGGATTTTTAGAGTCTACCTTTTCCCTTTGCGGGGGGAGCATTCTAACCTCTGTAACTTAATACTCTGTCTTGATATTTTTCTATCTGGGAAAAAATAGGATATTCTAATCAAGTACATTACATTCCCCCTCACCCCACCCCTTAATAATAGTCAAGCCCATTAATATCTCTGGGGACATCTTTCTGATAATAAATATCTTATGGTAATGAAAGGGTTATGTCATATTTCAGCGGAAATGATACGTTAAAATTCTGAATCCACGTCCTCCTTTGTTTCTGGTGAGTCTGCTGCTCGGCCCTCTGGGAGATTCAGTGAGATGAGCTTCCAAACCTATTCTTGCTCCCAATTAATAAGCCTTGCCGTTACATAACCACAGTGCCGTCGCAGGTTTGTTTATAGTTTAACAAGTACTTTGATGTTCATTATTCTTCTAATTCTTTCAACAAGTCTTTCCAGGCTGTTGGGATCGGCACTCCCCTTTCACCGTTGATGAATCTGAGTCTCCCCTCTTCCGGTTGCCGTGCAGGTGGTTGCAGTGCAGGTGATTGCAGTGCAGGTGATTGCTCAGCTCCAAAGTGGTTTGCTGCAAGAAATAAAGGGGGGGACGGAGGTCTGGCTCTTCTGACGGCTAGTCCATTGTGATTTGGGGAAGTAATAGTCATTGCTTGTTTTTGCTGATGGGAAGAGTCATATGTTCATTGTAGAAGATAAAGGGAAAACAGGAAAGCATAAGAATGGAAATTAGAAATGCTTTCTTCCCCACCATCCAGGGAACATTTTAGTGCATTTCCTTCCCGGTTCTCACAGTTCAGTGTGTGTGTGTGTTGTGTGTGTATGTGTATGTGTGGGTAGTTATATGCTTGTGATTTCTCTCAAAATTGGGGTCATATAGCATTGTGGCTTCGTGAGAACAGGTGTGCAGCAATGATAATGGCCCTATGGCAGTGTGCCTGTGGAAGGTAACCTGGGCCTCATTTTCTTCTTCTGCGTGTTGATAGGACCTGGGGAGGGGTCAGCTCCAATTCAGCCCCTTTTCATTTGTTTCCGACGTCAGAGAACATATTCCTGGAAACGGAGGCAGAGAAATCTCTACTGGAGCCATATAGATGGAGCAAAAGCCAGACCAGCAGGCTGACTCTAGGACTAGAAAATGTCACAGCGGGGAGTTTCACACAGCCTTCCAGAGGAACAGGGTCTCCTGGCTGTCCCAGGAGTGGCCACAGAGGGCCATGCTGAGCAGTGGCAGGGGAAGAAAGGAGGCCGTGTTGTGCAGAGAGGCACAGGCCATGGGTATGATTAGACAGAGAGGCGCTATCTGCATGGCAGGCTTTGAGTGCACATCTCTGGAGATGGTTCGCTACCTTGTTTCGGAGCTGGATCTGGTCGAGATAGATGCTCTGTTCTGCCCCAGTCCTCTGGTTGCCTTATGTTTCTCATGGGAAATGAGTAACATCAATACTCATAGAAAGGCTGGGGCATAAAATCTTTGAGTATCTAATTACCAAGGACTTCATTCTTATGCTAATGCAGGGACTTCTCTTTCTCTGAAGCTATTAAAACAAACAAACAAAAACACAGGCCAGGTCATTATTTCCCTGCCATGGTCCAAAGCAGATTGATTTCTCCCATTGAATGGGATTATCTCCAGATTCCAGTGGCAAATCAGCCGGAGAATTATGTCTGTAAGGATGGCTCCAGCCTTTGATAAAGAAGACCCTGGAGTCGGAATGGCCGGGAATAAATCCAGGCCCCGCCGTTCCCGTGCAGTGTGGCTTCCAGCCAGTTAATGAACCTGTCTGTGATGGCTACTAAATCCTGAAGACACCATCCCCTGCAGGGGAGGGGAGCTGTGAGGTTTGAGGAAGACGATGCCCCCAGGTGGTGAAGAGGTGGTTGCAGTGCAGGTGATTACTGGGCTCCATTGTTTGAAAATACGTCTCTGGGGGAAGAAGAAATGGGCATTGGCTTGTAGGCCTTTGTAAAGTGGGGTATTTGAGGCTCTCAGCTCTCTGAGTAGGGGAGTTAAGGAAGACTATCTCCTCTTTTTGCATGTATTTATTCTTCTGTATATCTTGGTCCTTGAAAATCTGTCAAAATCCCTTCATCTGCATGGGCCCCTCTCCCTCCTGAAGGGCAGGCAGCATTGCCCTAGTAAGTACCGCATCTGTGGAGCCCGCTTCTCCAAGTGTGGTTCATCGTAACACCAGGGCACTGCTTTTTCCTTGGTGTTGCGATTTGCCTGATGGTGCAAAACCAATGGTAGAAAATTTTGTGGTGCTTTAGTACAAATTTCACCTGTATTCGGAGTTATTGTATTCCCCACTAGTACATAGTAGCATGTAATTTTCAAAATAAAAAAAGTCAGTTTTACTTAGGGATGTCCTTTGTGAAGTACTAAAATTATTAATACTATTAAGTCTAGACCTTTAAATGCACATCTTTTTAATATTTTTCGAGATGGCATGGGAAGTATATGTAATGTAATTCGTTGCTGTTGTATATTTACGTGTGATGACTATCTCAGGAAAAATCACAGGCATGATTCTGTGGGAGAAAAAAAATGACAAACTGCAAAGAAAGAAAACAACTGTGTGTGTGTGTGTGTGTGTGTGTGTGTGTGTGTGTGTGTGTGTATTACTACCTTGGGCAAATAGCATCACTTCCCTGAGCACAGTTTTTTGGTTTGTTTTGTTTTTAAGACATTTAGGGTGGATGGTTTGTAAATATCTCTTCCAGCTGCTGAAAAATCCCTTTGATCAAAGAGACAACTCATCTAAGAGGGAAACCCTAATTAGATGGCCTTCTGTTATCTTTCACGAGAAACACTGTAATAGTCTCTGAAACTGCCCTCTCTCATTCGACCCTGCCTCTCACTCCTGGAGATCGCATGGAATCTGTTCTCCAGTCAATGCATTTGGAACATTGATCCCATCGTGTCATTGTGCCATTCCAACGAATTTACCCTAAAACTCCTTCCACACCCTACATAGAGTTGAGCACTCACTCCCCACCTCCAGCCGCCTCTCATGATAGGACACATGCCTCTCGCTTTACTGGTCTCCAGCCCGGCTGCCTTCTTTTCGTCCTGAGGAAATAGACAAGCTTCACCCTGCCTCCGGGTCTTGGTGCTTGCCGTCCCCTCTGTCTGAAATGCTCTGCTCACATGGCTGGCTGGTAATCAGTGAAGTCACCTCTGTCATTCCTGAGTGGGATTTTCTCACCTCACCACCTAGAGCATCCCATTCCCTCTGCTGGTCATTTCCTAGGCTCTTAACTCCATTTTTCTCTGGATGCAGCAGATGGCCACTTCTTTGTGTGTCACATTGCAAGAACTTTGGGAAGCTAGCTCTGTGTGGCTCACCCGGGGGCCCCTCTTTCTTTCATACCCTGTACAGAGCTCATTATCCATGCTCCACCCCAAATCCTGGCCCTGGGTCCCTTGCCTCCACCTACTTCTCCTTGTGCATCTCCGGAAGGGCAGACTTTGTTGTGTGGAAGTCAAGCAGTTGTGAATACCGGCACTCTTGCTGCGGGAACTCCTCATGCATTTTCCTCTTTATCCTTGAGCTCTCAGTGTACATTGGTTTAAGGAACCTTGATTCACTAATCCACCTTCCTAAGCAGGTAATATTTACTAAGTCCTTACTGTCGAGCAGGCACTTTATCTGTGTTATCTCATTTATTCCCCACATCTACCCTGGGACCTGGGTCCTGGGACTCTCCTCATTTTACAGTTGTGCCCAATGCCATACAGCCAGTTGAATAACAGAGCTGGGGTTCAAACCCACATCGAATTCTAAAGCCCATTTTAACATCAATTTTAATAGATGTACAAAGTAAACTAATTCTAAAGTACACCCCACATCTATCATCCCTTTAAATCAGTGGTTCTCAACCTTCCTAATGCCACATCCCTTTAATGCAGTTCCTCATGTTGTGGTGACCCCCCAACCGTAAAATTATTTTCGTTGCTAATTTTACGGTTGGGGGTCACCACAACATGAGGAACTGCATTAAAGGGACATGGCATTAGGAAGGTTGAGAACCACTGCTTTAAATGAATGTGTCCTTCCTGTTACCTAAATAAATCATCATATTCACAGATGCAGCACAAAAGATGATTTTCAGAGGAAGGGGAAAAGGACCCATGTCTTCCTCATCCCGCTCCTTTTTTTCTTTTGGGAGCGCCTGGTGCTGAATGGTTTCTAAATGGCAATATAACCACCAACAGGGAAACCCCAGTGTAGAAGTTTTCTCAGTGCACATCAGTGTGGTGCTTTCTCTGCTTCCTGGGAGGTTTGATTTAATTCCTTCTTAAAATAATGGCAGAACACAAGTGACTAAATGTGAAAAGTAAAATGTGTTTATATCTATACTAGAGGCCTGGTGCTTGAAAATTTGTGCACTTGAAGGGGTGTCCCTCAGCCTGGCCTGCACCCTCTCGCAGACTGGGAGCCTTGGAGGATGTCCCCTGGGGAGCAGACCTAAGCTTCAGTCTGGCCTCTCTCTGTGGGAGGCAACCAGTGGGCTGATCGATGGGGGACTGAGCCTTCAGCAGGGGAGCAGCCAGCCTCGCCTCCCTTTGCGCCCCCACCCCCCACTGCTGTTAGCTGCTGATTCCTCCTTCCCCCGATCACCGTCTCCTCCTTTTGCCGCTGGCACCCACTTTGGCTGGCCTGATGCCACCCACTCACCAGACCCGCCCCTACTGACCTGTTGTTCCACCGTTTGGTCGATTTGCACATTAGGCTTTTATTATATAGGATTTTCCTTTCAGTCTGTTTCTATGGAGATTAGAAAATATCTGACACCTGAAGCTGCAGTGGCTGTGCAGAGAAATCTTTTAAAGTGCACAGAACCCCAGGGTGTTATGGCTAGGAGGGACACTGTCTGGGAGCAGGCACTGAGGGAGTGGCAGCGTGGTAGGTTGTGAATCATCGTTGATTCAGGAAGGGGGGAGAGGGTGGCTTAGAAAGCCCAATTCGCCTTCATTTGTATAATGTAGGCAGACATCGAGCTTACCCCAGAGGGCGGTTGTTACATGCTTCACACGTAAGTTGTTTATCATTGAGTCTGACCGATATGTGCCCAAGAAACACCAGCTGTCCTCCTCCTCCTCCTCTTTTTGCTCCTTTCTTCTTCTGCATTACCATTAAGCCTTTAACAGCAAATCGTTTTCTCTTAAATATTTTTATTTCAGAGAGAGAGAGGGGGAGATAAAACATCAGTGATGAGAGAGAATCACCGGTCAGCTGTCTCCTGTATGACCCCCCTGGAGATCAAGCCCGCAACACAGGTATGTGCCCCTGACCAGAATCGAATCCAGGACCCTTTAGTCTTCAGAATGATGCTCCATCCACTGAGCCAAACTGACCAGGGCAGCAGCAAATTTTTAAAAAATCCTTCTGGGTTTGTGTACTGTTACCCCTTCTCAATGCTAAAGATTTATCATTTTTATCTGGGAAATACATGATTACTTTGTGTCTTCTAGGTTCCAATAGATGTCATTTTCCCCTTCATTTTTAAACAAAACTTAGTGTTACCAAACCTAAGTTTGTTTGCCCTACACTCTAAAAGACCAAAACCAGAAACATCAGGGTTTGGAGTAAGAAAAGGTTTAGAGTAAGAAAAGGTTTAATGATCAAGAAGGTGCCAACCAAGCCCTCAGTGGTTTGGCTCAGTGGATAGAGTGTAGACCTATGGACTGAAGGGCCCCAGGTTTGATTCTGGTCAAGGACATGTGCCTTGATTGTGAGCTCGATCCCCAGTAGAGGGGTGTGCAGGAGGCAGCTGATCGTTGTTTCTCATCAATGTTTCTAACTCTTTATCTCTCTCCCTTTCTGTAAAAGCAATATTATATATTTTTAAAAAAGATGCAAACTGAGAAGACAGGAGACTTAGTGGTACCTCAAGTCCATCATGTGCTTGTGGACCAGGTTAAGGGTTTTTAAGGGGTTAGGGAAACAGGCATGCAGAAGTGCTAGAGGGATGAGTTTTAATTGGAGGACCTTGGAATTGGGCCATTTGTGGTAAAGGGGAGTCAACACCGGATCTTCCTGGACAGTGGACTCTTGGCTTCTGGACGGGTTCCCGTGTTGCATCCCGGCTATGTTCTAGTCCTTCGGTTCTGTGGGAGGAAGAAGGAGGGGGTTGGCGGGAGGCTTTGTTTCTGGGTGCAGCTGGAGGTTGAAGTTTCCTCCTCTGCACGTAGTTTGGCTTCATGTCTTGCAGTTTTGGTCTGCGGTCTCTGAAAAACAACTCAATATCTCCTTAAAGAGGATAGGACCATTTTGAGCTGGTTTGGTGGTACATAAATTCTGATAGCTTCATGAATCCAGATCATGCTTTTCTCCCAGCGTTTCCACAAGGAACACAGAGTGTTTGTCAGAAGTCAATTACTGTACTTGATGTTTATGCACATGTAATGACATTATTCACATCACTCAAGAAAAACTAAGGCCAGCATTATCTCTACTCTCCCAATGAATAAATTAACAGAAAGAAGTTACATTACTTATCACAAGTTAAATGGCATGTAGGAGACAGAGTCAGGATTTGAAATCTGGGGCAATTGAACCCAAGCACAATATCATACCCACTGTGCCATAATTCCAATAGGGACCAATAGCATTTACTCTCTGCTATTTATAACTGGTTGCTTGTTTATTACATTGATCTCAAGTCTTTCCACTATTACAGGTTAAGCTTAAGAGTCAACAGAGGAGATCTAAACCCATCAGGGCTACTTGCTGTCACTTTCACTTAGAGGTGTTCATTAGGACTATAGAAAGCCTGTAATTACCTGAATTTTAATTCCTAATCAGGCCCATGGACTATTTGTTCCTGGATTCTTCCTCTTGTGTGGGGATATTCTTGGACAGCACCTGTTCTCTTATATGTCAATGAGTTTTAACTGGAGGACCTTGAAATTTGGTTATTTATGGTAATGGGGAATCAATACCGAATCTTCCTGGACAGTGGATTCTTGGCTTCTGGATGGGTTCCCGTGTTGCAACCCAGCTATGTCCTAGTCCTTTGGTTCTGAGCGAGGGTTAGCGGGTTAGAAACAGCCTCAGAGTTGTAGAAGTCTCATGTTCTTATAATTCTAATGAGCAGGAATGCTCTTATGTATGGAGGAAGGCAATGCTTTTTCAGTGTGAATATCTCTAGTTCTACTCCATGCAGTTGATAGTCCCTACTTACAAAAATACTATAGTATTATTTATTAATAACCCATTATATTTGTGTCACCCATGCTCTTATTGCATAAGACTTATATTTTATTCCCTTTATATTGTACTTCCATTGTATTATCTACCTACAATGAGTGCATCCCCTTTGCCTATTGACATTTTACCCATCATTCTGTTTTCGTTTAAAAAGTCATCTCAGGCACAAAAGTCTTCCTTAATCCTCTTATTTTTTAATATATATATATTTTTTATTGCAGACAGAAATCGAGAGGGAGAGAATGAGATAGAAACATCAATGATGAGAAAGAATCATTGATCAGCTGCCTCCTGCATGCCCCCCCCCCCCCAGTGACCTCCTGGTTCTTAGGCTGATGCTCAACCACTGACCCACACTGGCCAGGTATTACATGGTAAAATATTATCTTATTTAACTAAAATCTATGTTAACAGACAGTTCTAGAATTGCCTAATTCAACTGATTAACGGTTCTGTGCTTGGAGATTTTTTTTCAATCAATCTATTGGTTTTCCTCCCAAGATGACTACTGCAGCTGCAACAGCAGTCCCCCAGAGATCGACATTTGAGGACAGAAGAAAAAAATGGGTCTGTTGCTTCCATATAGCTGGGTTTTGTTTGTTTTAATCTGGGAAGAAAACATTTTCCCAAAGTTCTTCATTAGAATTCTTCTATGTCTCATTAACCAAAACTGGTTGGCATGCCTGCCCTAAACCAATGACTGGCAAAGGGGAATGGGATTATCAGCAGTAAAAGTTTAGATCAGTCAAAATGGGTTGGGGGAAGGGCCCATCTTTTCTGAGCGCATTGCCATCTGCCTGGCTGCTGAATAAAATTGGAGTCTGTTAGCAATCAAGGAGGAAATGGCTCCATTAAACAGACTCAGGAATATTTGAATATCTTGAATCTATATTCAGTAGATGAAATAATATTTACCACCGCTTTGACCTAGCTATCTCCGCATTTCTCACAATGCTGTTAAAAACTCCAGAAATATTGAACACACTTAATTCCTTGATTTAATTTATTCAACAAATATGTATTAAATATCTATATGATAGGCACTATTGTAAGGGTTAGCTATACAATGATAAGTAAAATCAGATGGGATCCCAGCCATTAGTATAAAAATAGTAGCTAAGCTTACCATGTGGGAAGTACAGTGCTAAGACTTTACATGCATTCTTATACTTAATCCCCAACCCTATAGGTTAGGTGATACTAAAATCACAATTATTTCTGATGACAAAACTGTTGCCCAACAAAGTTAGGGATCTTGACACAGGTGATAAAGGTAGGAATCAAACCTAATTGTTTGAATCATTTTAAGCAATGTGTGCGTGCATGTATGTGATGACAGTTATCTTGATTGCTGAAGTAGTGAGTTCTCTGACTTTATTCTGATCTGAAGGGCAACTTTTATTAAATTCTCTAAGCCTTTCTTAAACTCCTTGAGGGCCTCTTTTACCTTATGTTCATTATTCAGGGAATGAGCCTGTTCACCTGCATGATGTTTTGCGTGATGATTTTATCCTGTGACTTTAGTACCTGCAGGGTAAGCTCTGACTTTTGAGGAACCTACCTGTAAACTGGGATAGTATAGTATAAAGGTCATTTTAACTCCTCCTAGTTTTGAAACACCCTATGTTGATTACAACAAACAATGCCAGAAAAGGCATCACATGACTGAGTGATAAGCAGACATATTTTCCTTTCCCTATATAATATCTTTAAAAAAAAAGTTACCCATGCTTAAAACTGAAGCTCTTTCACATAAAATGCAGATTTCCACCTAATATTGAAAAACAGGGAGACTGGCAGCACTGGGAGTGCATCCTGGCAGGGTACATGCCCACAGGATAACAGTTGGCAGAAACTGAGTAGCTGCAGTGCTGTTGGATGGGACCTGGCCTCTCCAATTTGCCACAACAGTCACACAGCTGATTGCTTTACTCAGTCTTGGTGTCTGCTGTATTAGCACCTGCTACAGCAAATAACTCTAAAACGGTAGTGACAACGTCAAAAGTTGAGTGCAACAGCAGATATTTATTTCTTGTTCACATTATGTGAGACCTTTGGCTCAGCTGGTACTCTGCCAAGCCTGCTGGCTTCATGGATGAGCACCCAGACTCTTATGCTAAGAAGGATCTCACTTAGGATTTCCTGTTCTACTGTCACTGTCTTACATTTTTAAATTTTTTGGACAGAAGAATTCTAATGAAGAACTTTGGGAAAATGTTTTCTTCCCAGATTAAAACAAAACAAAACCCAGCTATGTTGTTTTTATTTTTGAAAGGGTCCCATAAATGACAGCCAATTTCGGGGCCAGGTTCTATATCTTCGTAGTTAGGGCTCAGACTAAGGAACAGCCACTGCCCAGCGTGCTGTTCTCGGGGCAAAGGGCAGGAGGTTTTGGAGCCAAGCTGACATCACAGGATGCCTCTTAGAGCCTCCAGTAGGAGGTGGCACATGATCACTTTCCACAAATTAGGCAAGTCCCCTCGTCCATCCCAAAGTCATAGATGTGAGTGTGCTTCACCCCAAGAACACACCTCCCCTCGCCATGTAATCCTGCCCTGGAGTTTATCATTCCAGTCCTACCTAGCTGCCATCTTGTCTAGGGCTGATATTCAAGACTGGGTTGGATACAGTGCCTAACTGCAAAGTCATGGAATCTGTAAGACAATATCAAATGGCAGGTAATCAGTTGACCTAACATTAATAGCTTAGTGGTTTCAAGGTATGAAACCAAAGACACTGGCTAAATGTATTTTTTTTCTCACAAAGTTTTCCTTGTTGAAGTTAAAGACCAATTTGCATCTTATTTAAAATGTACCTTGAGTCATAGTACTGTGTTTAAGTATTAATGTGTCTTCATCAGGGGTATAGTGTGTTTTCCACACTTGGTTTTTTCAAGCAAGGATGATAAAATTAAATAAATCAATAGATTATTTAGCTTTAATATGAAGATTTTTGGGGGGGAAGATATTACTGCTCCCTGATTGAGTGTTTAATTCTCCTGTGACTTCAAGAAACAATAGTCCTGACATATAACCCATTTGCAATGTCAGAACCTAATTTCAGGCTTCATTATTATGACTGAGGTGAGGATTGTAGCTTTATGAATCTTTATAAAAAGAATGTACAGAGATTTTTTAAAACGCTCTGCCTGTTCTGGAGGAATTCTTTTTGTCAACCCCAAGAATTCCCTTTGTTATGGAGAACTCCTTAGTTCACACATGAGATATGTGTCTAAATCTGCACTGAGGTTGCGGAGTTGTCAGTCACTAAACTCCGACTGGAGGACTGTGGTTCAGGCCATGCATCTGAAGTGTCCCTGCTCTGATCACAGCGAAGAAGGAGTGCTGATGGGGCTGTATCTATGAGGAAAGTGACACAGTAGCAATAGGATTGTTTAATTAAAAATCTAGTCAAGAATTTGTACTAACTATAATTGCAATGTCAATATTCAGTTCCTGAAATCTTACCTGCAGGCAGTCTTTGTCATCAAATCTTCAAGAAGTAATTATGAAAACCCTGGCCACCCTTATTGGTATTATAGCATCAGTTCTCAAAGGATCCACACATCTACCCGGTCATGTGCTCAATACAATAACAAGGTGACCTAGGCAGTCCCAGAATTACCATTATTTTTATTTTACATATAAGGAAAGGAACATCTAGGGTTCACACAGTAGTTGGGGGCAAAAAAAGAAGAGATTTTCCTGAATTCTAGCCATGGCTTTGGTTCTGCTGAAGTCTAAGTTATCCCTAGTAGAAACTAGAGAATTCCCTCCATGACTGATCTTGCTACAGCCAGCTCGGCTAAATGTGCAGGTTTCAGACCTGGAGATACCTGGGTTTGACTCCTAACTCAGCCACGTTACTATCAGGGAGACCTTGAGTTCTTTCACAATCTATTTTAATTTCCTCAATCACATGGGCTACTAATGCATGGTTTGGGGAGTTATTGTGATTACATGGAAAATGGGTGTGGCCCCCAGAACATAACTATTTATGGAGATTGTGAAAAAACCTTCCTACACAATTTTGAATGGATTGAGAAAAGAAAAGGAAAACTAGGAAGCAACATGTTACTTCATTTAAGGATAGAGGCCAGGATGGAGGATGTTGCTTTAGGTCTGATTACCTAATGGGTTTGCTAATAAGCAAGTTCAGAATTGATCCTTATTCATGGTAGTGCTTGTCCAAAGCAGGCCCCCTTCACAGAGGAGCCTCCTGTACGAGGGTGAATGGAGGAGAGAGGAGGGTTTGTGCTCCCCAAGAAAGGAAAGAAAAAGCTAGGTGGAATGTTCTTAGCTACTCTAGCCAAACTTGTCAATCAGAAAGATCTCTCCACAACCCCAGAGTCAAAGTGAATAAAAGCAGGGACAGTGCAGGGATAATACTAATTGAGCCCCAATCATCAGAAATGAATATCAAGAGGAGAGAAATACTCACCGCTAATGTAATTTCTCTTTCAATCTTAACTATTATTGTTACTGGCATTCAAGTAGGATGTCTCCAAAGTTACACAAAGTCCCAAATAGAAACATGGAACAGACTGTCGAATCTTGGACATATCTCATGGACATAGACAATAAGGTGGTGAAGGCCTGAGATAGGGGGCAAGAACAGGCCAGAAGGGGTTATTGGGGGGAAAATGGTGACATAGGTAATACTTTTCCACGATAAAGATTTTTTTTAAAAGCCCACAAAGTTACACATAGTCCCAAATCCTCCTTTGCTTGGCATGGTGAGGTTGTCTTTTAGGTGAAGTTAAAAATAATCTTGTTAACATGACCAAGCTAATTTGTGTCCATGACATGCCTCCATCAAATTGTAAATTCCTTTAGAAGCAAAAGCTATGCCTTATGTATCTTTATATTAGCTTCAGTGTCTTGCAGCAGTTTTCAACAATAATTGTTATACTGATTACTCATCTAGCTATGAATTTTATAGCTTGCAAAGCACTTTTGTGTTGATGATCTCATTTGGTCTTTTCTTCACTCCAGAGATGAGGGAGGGAGGGAGAAAAGGAAGAGGTCATTTACCTCATTTCACATCTGAGGATACTGAAGCCCAGAGCAGCTGTGTGACTTGTCCAGCTAATGAAGCAGAATGCCAAAACTTGATTCTGGCACTGGAATGTAGGTCACTGACTCTAAATGCAGTATTCCTTCCATTAGTAATTTTTAAAAATTTATCTGAATGGAACTGATTTTCCTGGAATTGGTTAATCTAATATATATCATCTGAGGAGTCCCATAAGATAAAGTAAAATGCCTTAGACTTGGGGCATTTGGAAGCTGGCTTCTTTTAGGGTTTCTGCTGATAACCTCTGCCATTTCTCCCGGGATGTGGGTTGTCATGACAGTGGGAGTAAGGGGGCTGAGCTGGACAAGAATTCCAAAAGTGTCTGACGAGATAGCACCAAATATACAGGTAAATACGACTGCTGTAAAAAGAGAAGGCATAGAGGAAGTAATGTCACTTATGGGGCTGGATACCTGCCTGGATGGTCTCCCAGAGATCCAGAAGCCGTTAAGAGAGAGGTGGCTGAGCAGGAAGACTAAATTAAGTCACTTATTGCCCAGAGCATCATTAATTAGAACCATATCCCTGTGTCATCACCCTGAATCATACCCTCAAGTAAAATGGAAAAGGAAACCATAGTAGGCAAAATAATGCTCCCTGGAATATGTCCACATCTGAATGCATGGAGCATGGAGTTATGTTGCCTCCCACAACCAAAAGGGACTCTGAAGATGTGATTAAGTTAAGGACCTTGTAACGGGGAGACTGAATTACCTACATGGGCCCAAAGTAATAACGATCGTACAAGTGGAAGAGGCAGGAGAGTCACAGGAGAATATATTACAAGAAAAGTGATTCAGTTGCTGCCTGGGGGCCAGGAGCCAAGGAATGGAGGCTGCCGCTAGAAGCGGGAAAAGACAAGAGAAAAAAAAATTAGGTGCTAAAGTCAACAAATAAATAAAGCCCTGCCATCACCTCGAATTTTAGCTTTAAGACTCACATTTTAGATGTCCGACTTCTAGAACAGGAGGATACTGAACGTGTGTTGTTTTATGTCACTAAATACTCAGTAATTTTTTATAACAGCAATAGGAAACTAATGTAGACAGAGTGAGGTTTAAATTTTGGTTCCTGCATTTAGTTGCCTCATACTGTTGAGCAAGTTATCTAAATCCCAATTAACTAGGGATGATAATAGTACTTTCCCGATGGGATTGTTTGGAAGATTAAATGAGCTAATAAATGGAAGATACGTAAACACTGTGTTAAAATGCCAGTAAATAAATCTTTTGCTTTTTTTTTTTTTTACAATTTTTCGTTATCTTCAAAATCATAGAAATTAATGTTTAAATTTAAACATTGCACCAGATCTATATATACCACAGTGCACTTCAGAATAAAAGTTGTATGCTCAGCATGTTGAACTTTTTCTGTACATAAAGGTCAGCCATTGGATTTGATTCACCTGAGAAATAGGAAGTGGGTTTTGGATTATATTACAGGTGAACTTAGAGGCTCACAAATATGGTCAGCACTAACCATAGACTTGTAGCAAGAAGGTTCAACTTTTCCAACAGGGACTACATTTTTAGGAAACTGACTAATTTATATAAACATGATGGAGGGAAAAATTAGCCAAAACACCTTTAATATCGGTACTGCCATCTTCACCCCTTCAACTAGTGTCCCATTCCTGCTCATCCTTCTGGCCTCAGCTGCTGCTGCTTCTTCCCCCAGCAAGTGTTTTGTATCCTTCTGACCCTCCTTCCCCTGTCTGGACTATGTGAACTATTCTCCCATTCTTACAATCACAAAAAAGGGGATTGTGCTTTAAAAAAAAAAAATATATATATATATATATATAATTTATTTTGCTTTGAGAGAGAGAGAGAGAGAGAGAGCAAGAGAGAGATTGATTCTGTTGTTCCACTTATTTATGTATTCATTGCTTAATTCTTATATGTGCCCTGGTCTGTGATCAAACCTGCAACTCTTGCAAATTGGGGTGACGCTCTAACCAGCTGAGACACCTGGCTGAGCCTGGGGCTGTGCCTTTCTTGTCCACTGTAATCCTCACCTCTTAGCACAAACTTCAGTAATTAATAGTTGAGGAAAGGAATAATGGCAGGCCTAGTTGAGTTCTGTCTTGGCTATTACAAGCCTTATAAACATATTAATCTTCTAAGCCTCTAATTTTCTTTTTAAAAAATTTAAAAAAAATATTTTATTGATTTTTTTATAGAGAAGAAGGAAGAGGGATAGAGAGTTAGAGACATCGATGAGAGAGAAACATCAATCAGCCGCCTCCTGCACGCCCTCTACTGGGGATGTGCCCGCAACCAAGATACATGCCCTTGATTGGAATCGAACCTGGGACCTTTCAGTATGCAGGCCGATGCTCTATCCACTGAGCCAAACCAGTTTCGGCAAGCCTCTATTTCTTAATCTATAAACTATAATACCTTTTCTAGCAATCTCCCAGAGATGATGTAAGGTTCAAGGACGGTAAAGCAGATCTAAGCATGCGTGGTGGATTATGTAAGCAATACGACCTGACTTAATGTACTCTGTGGCCACATTTCATTTCTTGTCCTTATAGGATGCCTCCCACATTGCGCACGGCATTCGACCTTGAGTTTACAGTGTAAACAGAATTGGCACTCTTTCTTCTCATGAAATACAAAGGTCTTAGTGGCCAGTTCAACAATAGCACAGCAAAAATTAACCTTCTTTTTTTTGATAAACAGATCTTTTCTTCACTCTCTAAGAAGAAAACATTTCCAAAGAATATGTGCTAGCCTGTGTAAGGAATACAAACGTAAAAGACAGCATTTTTACCCTACATAAGTCCAAGTCCAACAGGGAGAAAATATGACTGCAAATAGCTCAGAGGCTTTTACCTTTTTCTTCTTCCTCTTCTAAAAGAGTACCTTTCAGCATTTCATATAATACTGGTTTGGAGTTGATGAACTCCTTTAGCTTTTTCTTCTCTGTGAAGCTCTTTATCTGCCCTTCAATTCTGAATGTTAGCTTTGCTGGATAGATTATTCTTGGTTGTAGGTTCTTGCTATTCATCATGTTGAATATTTCTTGCCACTCCCGTCTGGCCTGCATCGTTTTTGTTGAGAAATCAGCTGACAGTCGTATGGGTGCTCCCTTGTAGGTAATAAACTGTTTTTCTCTTGCTGCTTTTAATATTCTCTCTTTCTCTTTTGCTCTTGGTCTTTTAGAAGAGGAAGAAGAAAAAGGTAAAAGCCAAAAAATTATGAACAACAAATACATATCTATCAACAAGTGAATCTAAAAATTAAGTGAATTAAAAATTTAATCAACAGAATAAATTGGTGAATATAATAGAATCAGGAGCACAGAAAGGGAGTGGACTGATAATTCTCTGGGGGGAAGGGGTGAGGGGTTTACAGGGAGAGACTGGACAAAAATCATACACCTATGGATGAGATCAATGGGAGGGAGCTAAGGGCAGGTGGAGGGGTGTTATGGAAGGGAAAAAAGAGAAACAAATGTAATAATCTGAATAATAAAGATTTAATTTAAAAAAATAGCTCAGAGGTAAGACAGCCTGTGATCCCATTTCTCATGTTGATCTCACTTCTGAGTATAATATAGCAGGAGGAAATGAGAAGACAGGAGGAATACCCCTTCCTGGAAGAAGATGGAATCTGAGCTGAGTAGGCCCTCTAAGTAATTTAATTATCTTTATAAATTGAGCATTTGTATATGCAAAGTGGATGATAATCTATGTAGTTGCTTGTATGGAGGTTGTAAAGGAGAACTGATTACTAAGGAAATAGATGTTGGTGTGATGTTACATAAAGTGTTTTAATTAGATAGCAGAGGAAGGGTAACAGAAAATAAAACTGTGAAGTATGTTGGGCCCATGTTTTACAGCTTCTTCAAGTACCTACTGAGCTGACTGCTTGATTCTGAGATAGAGCCATTCCAGGCTTTTGAATGGGACATTGCTGTGACACAGAGAGAAAAGGAATAGAGGAGTATTGTTTCTTCTTAGAGAGTGAAGAAAAGATCTGTTTATCAAGGAATAGATGGTTTGTTGTTTTCTACCCATTAGTGCTTGAAGTTATGGTCCTATCAACATCTTCTACCTGATAATTGGACAGTGTCACTGAGATCCATTTTTTGTGATGCCTCCTGCACACCCCCTACTGGGGATCGAGTCTGCAACCCAGGCATGTGCCCTGACTGGGAATCAAACTGTGATCTCCTGGTTCATAAGTCCACATCCAACCCCTGACTGAGCCACACCAGGCTCGTGGATGGGCTGTTGGTCTTTCCATTTCTCTCCCTTCACTCATTTTTCTCTGTTGATTTAAACTAAGAGGCAGCAACAGGTAGTGGATAAATATCAAAAGGACACACAGAATATTTAATTCTGTGTTTCATAAATTTCATTTCCTGAGTTAACTGAGTAACAGGAAAAACTGTCAGGAGCTTGTTTGGAGGTTGTGGGCATTATAAATAATGAAACATAAAGTAATGTTGTATAAAGGCTGTGATATAAGAACCTAAAAGGTGGAAATGAGAAGTTGCTAAATGTTTAAACTATTTAAGAATAAATTGGGATTTTATTAAAGCGAATGAGCTTCAAGTTAGGAATGACATGCAACAGGAACTCATAGGGGATATTTATCTCTCCTTCCTTTCAGTCCATAATATGTATTGAATGTGTACTGTGTACCGGACACCATGGCTATGATGACAGATAAATCATAACAAGCTCATGGCCTAGCAGGAGAGAGGGGCGAGTGAGCAGGTGATTGCAGTATCATGTAATACACATTTGTAATCAGTATGTGCAGAGGATCAAGGGAGCATGTTCTCAGGGACATCTGACTCATGAAGGGGAAAGGAGCAGTCAGAGAATTCAGAGAGGGCACTTCCACTCCATGTGAGGGAAAGCCAGGCAAGAGAGGGGTGGAGGACCACAGAGAGATAGATGGTACAGAGGACAAGAGCAGTATCTGCAAATGTCGGGAGTTCCAAGAGAGCAAGACATGATGGGAAAAAGCAAATTGTGAGTGTTGGGAACATGACATTAGATGGGGAGCATGTCAGGGGTTAAATATAAAGTTGGGTGTCATGCTAAGGAGGTCGGAAGTGGGATCCATAGAAAGGGGTCTAGTTGGATCCAGACTCAGGTTGGTTTGGGATAATAAATCTACTAGGGTGATGGACATAGCTTAGAGGGGAAAGACCCTGAGCACGAAGGCAATAGGGAAGCTGAACTGAGAGAAGGTAGTAGGATAGAGAAGAGTGACAGTTTTGAGAGGTCTCTAACATTTTTAAGGTGTCAATGACCTCACCCCAAACCTTTTACCAAGAGATTCAATGAGGCCCTGGCTGGTTTGGCTCAATGGATGGAGTACCGGCTTATGGACTAAAAGGTCCCGGGTTTGAATCTGGTGAGGGGTATATGCTAGGGTTGTGGGCTTCATCCACAGTAGAGAGTGTACAGGAGGCAGCCAATCAATGATTATCTCAAAATTGATGTTTCTGTCTCTCCCTCTCCCTTCCTCTTTTTCTAAAAATCGACAAAAACATTTAGAGAGAAAGAGAGGGAGTCAATGAATCCATAAAAGTTTTCTTCAGATAGATGCAGGAAACAAATTGGTGATTGCCAAGGGAGGGGGATGGTAAGGAGTTGGGTGAACAATATATATTATGAGTTGTCCTGAGAACCGAGAAGCAGACCACCGGGTTACTCAGATGAGCAACCATCCTGGCAGCCAGAGCATCACAACTCAAGCTTGTCACTGTCTTTAGTTCTATCGTCACTTCTGAATTGGATCTTCATTGAACAATAAATACAGATATTTTAAAAAAATGCTTTGCTGCAGGAAATATCCACATGATAACTGAAGAGTCCACCCCACAGTAGAGCAGGGGACCGTCCACTTGGAGGCATTTGTAGAGTGCAACCACCAGACCTGGCGTTTCTTGTTGAGAGCATTGTCCCTACTGATGCTCAGACTCTAGGAGTCTTGGTGGTAGCCTCCCCTCTTTGGGAATTTTTGGTGAATGCCAGTTCCCTGTTGCTTACTTTCCATTTTTCTCCCTTTAATGTAGCATACGTAGATTTTTATGGGCTCCTATTTCATCCACGTAACTCCTTTGTTGCCATGGAAATCAGCTTCAATTTTCTCCTGTTCTGGCAATTGTGTTTTTATAGTGCCCTGCTTTCAAAAAGATAAGCTGCCTTATATTTATTTCACATAGATGCCAGAAGCTGACCTCGCTTGAGATGCAGCCAACCTTTCCTCCAGGAGTACACTGCAGTTATTTATTGTAGCTGATGTCATTTTGATTTCTCCCCAAGAGATTGGTTTCCAATAAAATTTCTTTTGGCTTTGGCATACCTCTGCTATTGAGGGGTGAGAGCTTGGCAAGGCTGCATGATTAAATCCTAGGTGGGCTTTGGGGTCTAAGGACACTGAGTTGGAGCTGCAAATTCCCTATTAAAAGTGATGGAAACAAGTTTGGATCAAAGAAGGAAGCTGAATGCAGGGAGTTCAAATCCCAGCTCTGCTGCTAATTGGCTTTTTTGTCCTCCATCACACCTTTTCATCTAAACTCTGCATTTCTTTCTCCCTAGAACCAGAAAGGCAAACTAGATTAGAAAACACCTTTACCTGAGGCTATATATTAAAAAGATAAAAAGTGAAACAATTTGGTTAAAGTAGGGAGGAAAGAATTACTTAGATTTGAGAGATTTCTTGTCATTTTTCTTTTGGATTAAAGAGGATTTCCTGTAAGCTCTGAAAGCCTGCAATTCTGAGAGTTGTTTTTCTTGTCCAATAATAGTTTCAAACAAATTCCAAGTTAGCTTACTTCTCCTGGCATTCTCCAATTTGGTGTATTTTTAGTTATCTGTGGCCATGTGTGGGCGCTACATCCATCAATTAATTCTACCCGTGTCTTTTGAGTTTGGACTGTCAGGCATATAAAAGTATCAGGTTGGCTAATTTCTGATTGTTTGGGCATTTGTTTAGATATCTTCATCAATAAAATAACGGAATTTCTAATTCATGGAAATCTAAGATTCTATAGGGAGTGGATACAAAAAGTATAAGTCAGTAAATATTTATTGAACGTCAGATGCACTAACCACATTGAACACCAATGATGAAGCCACAGATGAGAAGATTCCAGCCAGAAGGAAGCTGCAGTCTAATAGGAGTGTGAAACATGTGGAAGACAAATGTGATGAGTGCCCCTCTTACAAAGAGAAACACACCAGGGTCTTCACTTAGATGGTGGTGGAATTGCTATTGTTGTTGGTAGCTGCATTGATGGTACAAAGCTTCTCCAAAGAGAGTCCTGAATTGAGTCAATTTTACCTAATGAAGAGGATGAAATAGTATCCCAGACCAGTGCAGGAAGTGGGGAGAGTGTATAGGGAAAGAAGGAAGGAGAGAGTGCAGAGGGCCAAGTCTTTGAAGGTATTTTATGTGACTTTGTATATGAGCCTTCAATGCTGAGGCAATGGGGAGATTCAGTGTCCGAACTCTAAAGGGGCTGTTAATAGCAAACAGTTCTGGGGATCCCAGGCTAAATAGTTGGTTATTTTTCATAAACATGAAAATGTATCACAATTTACAATAGATAAAATTTGGAAACGGCCTAAGTGCCCATCAGCAGATGAGTGGATTAAAAAACTGTGGTACATCTACACAATGGAATACTATGCTATGGTACTAAAGAACCCTTACCATTTGCAACGGCATGGATGGACCTGGAGAGCATTATGGTAAGCGAAATAAGTCAGTCAGAGAAAGATAAATATCACAGGACCTCACTCGTTTGTGGAATATAATGAACAACATAAATGGACGAACAGAAACAGAGCCAGAGACAGAGTAGCATGGATCAGACCATCAAACCTCAGAGGGAAGATAGGGGAGGGTGGGAGTAAAGGGAAGAGATCAACCACAGGATTTGTGTGCATCCATATAAGCCTAACCAATGGACACAGACAACAGGGGGATGAGGGCATTAGTGGGGGACAATGGGGGGCAATCAGGGAATAAGGGCACATATTTAATATCTTAACAAATAAAATTAAAAAAAAATGTATCTTGGGGAACCTTAGACTAGGGATGCAAGAGGCCCTCAAAAAGAAAACAAAAAATAGGAATATGTCAGGAGTGTGGATATTCCTTGTGCCTCTCTGATGGCTCCCAGCTTCTCTCTATCTGTCTCAGCCTTTATTCTCAATGGCTGGGGTTTGTGTTTTTTTTTCTACTCAAGGCCTAGGGTGGATATTCATAAACCTAAATACACAACTTATGATTGCAGCTGTGCGGTGACTCTAATGTCCAATGTCTCGAGCACATAGAAGTTGACATTCACAGGGGAAGAAAATTAGACCAGGTAGGGCACATCAGACATCTCTGGTCAGATGAGGCACAAAGCTTAGTCCCAGTGCACAGACATGATTCTAGAGAACCAACTCTGTGTCTCTTTGTTGCTTAGAAAAAGGAATGTGAGGAGATAGAATAGTTATGAGAGAATGGAGAATATCATTGTGACACTGACAAGGGCTTAGCAGCCTTTGAAGAATAAAGAGGGGAGTAACATTTTATTTTTTTTATTCTGAATGTAATAGATGCTCATGTTAACAAGTGCCAGCTACAAAGGATGTAAAAATACAAAGAAAAGCCTCTCTTCTCATTTTTATTGTTGCCTATTAATTCTTTTGCTCACTCCACAAATATTTAAAAAGTATTTAATACATACAAGGCAGCATGCTGGGCACAGCAAACAGTTGGGATAAGATAGATACAGTCCCTGCCTTTGCAAAGCTTATAGTCTAAAGTATTTTTAAAATATTTTTCTTGTGCATATTTCCAGAAATAATCGGTGTGCATTTTTAAGAAACGTGTGTAAGATTCTATTTTTAAGTTATAGATTATATATATATACATACACACACTATACTGAAACTGGCTTTTTAAAAACTTAAATACACATTTTAAACATATTTTTATGTTTAAGGAGCATATATAAGCTCCTTCCCTCCTTTAAATATTTCATAGAATTGTGGCAGTATTTCTGATTTTTTAAAATAATATATTAAAATATATAGGGATCCATGTGTAACTCACCCTATTTTCCAATAAATCCTTCCCCCGCTATGCTTGGTAAATGGGATGGTGGGGTGGGGGAAAGAATATACAGCTGAAACACCAATGTGAGAGGTGCCTTTTTTAATTTAAGGTGAATTCTCTTTGTTTAACTAAGTCTTTCCTTAATAAACTCCAACTCATTTGGGTAGGTGGTTGGACTTTGGGGTTTCTCCCTATTCTTCCTCAGAAGGCTCTTCTTGATGTATTAGAAAGAGGTCAAGACTCCATGATGACAGGGGAGCGATCCGCTTGTGGATTCTGGGTTGTCATGGGTCTCTGGCTGGTCTGGTTCCTGGGTTCTGGGTGTTCAGGAAGATGCATCCAGCTGGAGCAGGACCCAGTCAGACTTTCCTGATGTCTTAGACCATCTCCACTCTAGCAGGTGCAATAGATCTTAATTCTGAGCACATTCTCCACCAAGCCCCTGCATTAACTGCCTGTCCACCCTGGATGAAAAGCCTCTGTGGTGAGGTCTATTCAGCTTTTAGAGACCCCATGGAAGGGACCGACTGGCTCTCAGCTCAGTGATGTTCTATATTCCTGCAAGTTGCTCTCTCCTATGCGGCTATCAATACTTGCTGCGTTAGCAGCTCTAGTCTATAAAGTTGCTGTGAGCTCTGACTTAAGCAATGGAACCATAACTCCTGTTTGAAATACTGGATTAAGTTCCTGCCAGTCTGTGGTCACATTTTGATCAACTGATCAATACATAACCTTGCTTTATGTATGTTTCTGTCCAAAGACTTCTTGTTTAATATATATTGCTCATTTATTAACGTTGAGTTCACAGCCAACAGCACTGTAACTCATGTTTGAACAAAGCTTATGTCATACACCTGTTTTCTCTATAGGACACATGACAGCCTTCTGCTTGGAAAAGGCAGATAGCACTTCAGCATGATGCTATTTTATTTTATTAAAAATATATTTTATTGATATTTTACAGAGAGGAAGGGAGAGGAACAGAGAGTTAGAAACATCAATGAGAGAGAAACAGCAATCAGCTGCCTCTTGCACACCCACACTGGGGATGTGCCTGCAACCAAGGTACATGCCCTTGACCGGAATCAAACCTGGGACCTTTCAGTCTGCAGGCGGACACTCTATTCTCTGAGCCAAACCGGTTTCGGCGGGAGGCTATTTTAAATAGTGATATCAGCAGCACAAAAATGCAGAAAACGTGACACAAACAGACTGAAAGGACACTTGTTTATAGTGTGAGAACTGAAACAAGAATGAGAGTGTCATATTTTTATGTCAGTTATGAATATGCACATTGGGTGATTCAGGTTTCCACCACTCCGTGTATGTCCGCAAATGACCTGTGCAAAGGCACCGTGAGTATGAGGAGAGCCTTTAGAAGCTGAGGTTGGGGGGAGAATCAGGAGAGCTAAACAGCCCTCCGTCTAGTCCTCCAGCATCCTTCACTTGACTTTTCTGTGGCCACCCCAGTGCACTGGCTCCCCCCAAATAGAGAGCTGATCCCAAGCCACATCTGCTCTCAGGTTTTCCTACAACTTTTCTAATATTGTTTTTCAGAGGAGGGATTTAGTATTTAGTATTTAGTCAGCTGTGTGAATGAATGCATAGATTATATCTACATGTAAAGCACTGAAAACAATTTTTGATTAAATGTTCCTTTTTTCCTCTTTGTGAGAGGACAGCCATAGGAAAATCACTGGCATTGTAACCCCTGGGTGAAAGAATATATGCATTTAAAATTTTGTAATTATTGGGAAATTGACCACTGAGAGGTTGTGCCAATTTATTTCATATTGAGTTAAAAATACAGAGAGTACCACTATGTTGCATACCTGAAATTAGAACAAAATTATATTGAATCTAAACTTTAATTGAAAAAAAATTAATTTTTAATACAGAAACGAAAAAGGTACTACTATTACCTATAGGTGGTATTACAATACACACTCAGGAGTAGAGTATACTAGTTGTCTCACAATTTTTCCCATGCTGAGTATTAAAAATTTTTTAAACTATTTTGCCAATTAGATAGGTGAGAAGTGTTAGGCCACTTTTTAAATCTCTTTCTCCAAATACAACTGAGGCTGAGCACTTTTTCATGTTATTTATTTCTATTTGAACAGCCTTTTCCCATTTTCCTACCAGCCTAGTTGTCTCGTTGCTTTCAAAGATAATTTTGTTTATCATTAAAACATTCCTTCTGTTTCTCATAGTTTAAGAAGTGAACTCTAATATAAATGCCTAGGAGAAGGATCAAATACATGATATAAGAACCATGTATTTGATTCAAGGGAATCTTCAGTTCAGAATCTGAACATATATATTGCTGATCTGTCCTCTCCCTAGATGGACAGGCTATGGTTGTACTATCCTAACACATCATTCATGCACATCCCGGGAAGGTCTTGCTATCTTTTACATAGAAGTGGTTCAGAGGTCAGAGCATTGCCAGTCACTCCATACCACCACGGCTGTCTCTCGTGGGCACAGTTCACATTCTCATCAAAGCACACAGATCAGGGTGGTTAATTTTATTATTGTCATTACAGTTCAATAGGTGACAGAAGGTGGTGGCCAGAGCGAAGGCCTGGGTCCCAGGTGCTGGAAGAAAACCGGTTCCAGCAGCCAGGGGAAGGAAGACCTATTGCACAAATCTTTGTGCAACGGGCCTCTAGTGTGTGTGTGTGTGTGTGTGTGTGTGTGTGTGTGTGTGTGTAACTAGGAGTTGATTTGAACAGCAGCTAAAAGGAATAAACATAAATTTGGGAAGTGGTAGGTTGTGGTCAGATTACACTTATTTGGGACTCCAAATAGAAACTATCTAGGCTGGGGCAGGACAGCACATGAAGTCATTGCTTTGAGAAGCAGCTTAACTTGATGATGTAGATCCAGCCACTGCTGTAGTGGGTCCTGGAGATGCAATTTATGGGTTCTGTCACTTCAGGCCATTTATTTAATCTCTGAAAGTAGTTTTCTTCTATAACATGGAGACAATTAACAATACTAACGTCGTAAGATTATTGTGAGAATTATAGGTGATAATGCACAAAAGTGCCTTAGTTTTTAGTACTAAGTTCCATAAAAGTATTTGTGGTTATTGATAGTGATAATTATTAGCAGTAGCCTTTTTTACAAGGAAAACAATACTTCTATATTGAGAATCTATATTTTAACATATTATTCTCATACCACATGGTGTTTCAATTTTTTCAAATTTCTAAAATTGTACCACTTGCTAACATAGCCTGAAGCCTCAAATATAATAAATGAATGCCACTTAAAATATTTTTAAAATCCCAGCAACAGCCCATCCCCAGTGTGTAATAATGAGAAGTATCTTATACATAACAACGAAGAATAAAAATAGCCTTTCTGGCTAACCTGACATATGTTGACTTTTGTATTTGTTGCTCAAGTGTAGAAAAATAACAAATTCAATCAACTGAGGCTACAGAAGTATAGAGACAGAAGTAGTCTTTTCTCCAAAATACTGTGCTCACCAAGAGGCAAGCCATTCCCTACAGTGGTCACTCAAATGCAACAATGAAAACATGTATAAATAAGATTTATATCTACCTTTTGAGAATTTATTGTGTGATTGGGTGGATCAGATGCTGTAGTTTGGTTAAAAGAACTTAGAATTTGAAGTTTGAAAAAATAAAGTTCAATCCAGAGCAACTCCCTATCAAATGAGACTTTGCATATCCAACTCCTTCTGAGCATTTTCTCATCTGTAAAATAAAAAACTACTCAGAGAACAGTGGTGATGATTAAATAAGTATGTGGCATACTTTGTAGACCCCATGTAAATACATTATTTTAGAGTTTTGTATAAAGGATGGGAGAAATGTTGTGTGAGGTCAGAACTTGATTCTCACCTGTTCTTGTAACTCAACTATCGAATCACATTTTCTTTCCTCGATCTTAGTTTCTTCATCAGTACAGGATTGGACTAAATTAATGGTTCTCATACTTGGAATGCATTAGAATCACCGGTGATTTAAAACACAGATTTCTAGGCTCTACTCAAAGTTTCTAACTCAGTTTGCATTTCTGCCAGGTTCTAACAACTTCCCAGGAGATGCTGATCCTGTTGGTCCAGGGACCTCTCTTTGAGAATCACTGAATAGATCATTTGTTCCCAACTTTTTCAAGTCAGAATAGATATTTTTCTTTTTTAACAGCAAGAAATTTGAGCCCCCAATTCTATATTTGTCATTATAATTGTACTTTGAAATAAACCTATAATGATTAAAAAACATGCTAGAAATTTAGTGACTGTCGAATTTTCATTTTATTTGTTTTATTCCATATGAAGCATGCCATAAGTACTTCATGAGGAATGTTGACCTTGGGAAGTGTTCTGCTACAAAAATTGGATGCACCCTACCTGGTTTGGCTCAGTGGATGGATAGACTGTAGGCCTGCAGACTAAAGTCCCAGGTTTGATTCTTGTCAAGGACACATACCCCACTGAAGGCTCGATCCTTGTGTGGGAGGCAACCTGTCAATATGTCTTTCTCACGATGATATTTCTCTCTCTCCCCCTCCCTTCCACTCTCTATGGAAAAATATCAAGTGAGGATTAACAAACAAACAAACAAAAAAAAGAGAAAGTCATAAAAGGATACCAGATAAAGAAACCAAAAGAAAAAAAATTGCATGTAATGCTAACTTCACTGGAACTAGTGGGGATGTATGTGGACAATTTAGAGTCTTCATCTACAACAGAGTGAATTACAAGTTTCAGTGGCTGTGTTCCCCCAAATCTCCAAGAAATAATAAGATTAATTGAATTGTTCACTCTACAAATAATATTCAGACAAGCAAATAATCAAGTCACAATTTATGCTCTTAGCAATATGTTGGAATTTATTGACTGTCCATGACTTGTCTCAGCCAGTATTTTTATTATCTGATCAGAATGTTGAGAAGAGAGCCCTTTGGGGATATTCCTCAGAAACTTTCTTGGTTCCCTTTCCTGTAACCTTACTCTTGGTGGGAAAGTGGCTCTTTAGGAGATCTCTGAAAGAGAGTCCATGTATTATTTTTTCTATTATGAAGCAGACCTAGTAATATCTTCCTTAGTTGGACTAATGCTTCAATAGATATCTACAAAGTTTGGGACAGCTTTTACAGTGAAACTAATGGGAAGGCTCCCACTGATTAGATAATAAGTTTATGTTTATTTTATCTATTAGCATGACAAGTAACAAAGAATTAAATGCATTTTACAGATGTTTATTTAAACAGTTGTATGCATTTTGAGTAGTTTCTTAAAGAGCTGTATGTACGTTGTAAGGCTCTGAACTGACTTAATATGTGTCAGAACTCCAGATACAAGTAGGAAAAAGGCTTAAGAAAGTTTAGATAAAGGTCATATATATTGAGATCAAATGGAAGACCACGATTATTAATATGGACAAAGGGTTTTGAGGAATAAGAATACTTAGAAATGAGGTGAAATAAAATAAAATAAAATACCTAGGACTAATTAAATAGAAAAACTAAGTGCAAAGATTCAAGCAGCCTTAATCAAAATGTAGAAGCATAATATAGGAAATGAGTTACCATGAGGTGCCATGATTTAAGGTGTTAGGGAAAGGGCCACATCTCACTCATTCAGTAATATTGGATGAATGCATACACTCTGCCCGAATAGGAGATGCTTTGCTTGGTGCAACTACATACTACTGAGTTCGGGTTCATAAACTCAAAGATTTATTTGTTCCAGACAGTTAACCCAGCTAAGGTCTATGACCTGGTGGGAACTGGAGTGAAAGGGAGTGGACATGACCCTTCTACACAGGACACCACTGCAGAGCACCACAGATCATCATGTGGGAATATGAATCCAGCTGGTTAGGTCTTCTATAGGTCAGGATATTTTAATGAAAATTATTCCTTTTAAAATGTGGATATTAATAAAAGGGAAAAAAAGAAAAAACAACAACACTATATATATATATATAGTGGAATGGTGCACAAAATTTGTGCAGGAGGGGGGGGGGGGCAGGGAATGGGTGTTCCTCAGTCCGTCCTGCACTCTCTCCAATCTGGGATCCTCGAAGGATATCCTACTGCTGGTTTATAGGGATTGGGCCTAAACTGGCGGTCAGACATCCCTCTCACAATCCAGGACTGCTGGCTCCAACCACTCATTTGCCTGCCTGATTGCCCCTAACCACTCTGCCTGCCAGCCTGCTCCCCCCAACTGCTCCCCACTTCTGGCCTGCTTATCCCCAAATGCCCCCCACCAGCCAGATCACCCCCAACTGCCCTCCCTACTGGCCTGCTCACTCCCAACTGCCCTTCTGCTGGCTTGCTCACTTTAAACTGCCACTCAAACTGGCCCTCCTGCTGGTCTGCTTACCCCCATAGCTCCTGCTGTCCCATCCTGGCCTGATCACCCCCAGGGACCCAAGGTCCCAGCCCTTCCTTTTTTTCTTTTCCTTTTTTTTTTTTTCAGTGCCTCCTTGAGCAGAGGCCAGGGTTGGCTGGGAGCAAGTATCTAGGATTTGTTTATTTTTCTATAATTGAAACTTTGTAGCCTTGAGTGGAGGACAGGGCCAGCCAGGGTAGGAAGCTTGGCTTTCTCCATTGCCGGGGGCAACCCAAATCTCCTACTCAGCTCCAGCTCCATGGCCACTGTCATTTTTGTTGGGATTAATTTATCTCCTATAATTGAAATTTTGTAGCCTTGAGCAGAAGCCAGGGCCTACCAGGAAAGGCAGGAAGCTTGGCTTTCTCCATTGCCAGGGCAACCCAAGCCTCCTGCTTGCTCCAGCTCTGTGGCCAGTTGCCATCTTGGTTGGGTTAATTTGCATACTCACTCCTGATTGGCTGGTGGGCATGGCTTGTGGGTGTAGTGGAATGATGGTTAATTTGCATGTTTCTCTTTTATTAGTGTAGATATACATGTAGTATATATACATATACGATGTATATATATTAGTATATATTTTGTTTTTACAGACAATGATACTAAGAGTCAGAGAGAAGAATGGCCTTGCCCAAGGTGACTTGGTTAGCCAGAGCCAGTGTTAGAATGTGGGATCCTAAAGTTTACTATTGCCTGTTGTAAAATAAATAGTCTTGTTCTGTTCTTTCCCCTGCTCTATCAGAAAGGAGGGGGAGTGCTTGAGTCCAGATACGGCCATTTAGATAGGCAGGTATAGGCTTGAGTGTAGTTGGTAACAAGCCAGTAGCTACCATTATATACACACAATGTTAAGCCTAAAAATCCTTGGCTCAGTTTTTTCTTAAAAGTGTCTTTAAGGGAAAAAAATGTTATTTAAAGGTACAAACTCATAACTAGTAGATAAATCCTGGAGATCTAATGCACAGTATAGTGATTATAGACAACAATTTTGTATTATAAACAGCAGCCTTGCTAAGAGATGAGCTCTTAATTATTTCCATCCCTAAAATAAAATTATGTGATGTGATTGAGGTGCTAGCTAATGCTACAGGGGCAACCATGTCACATTATATGAATGTATAAAATCAACATGTGCACCTTAAACTAACACGAGGTTATATGTCAAATATAGTTCAATGAATAAGAAAGAGTGCCACTATTACTATGATCTTTCTAAGAAACACAACTCCCAGAGGTTGCCTATCAAGGCAAACAACCTCACTTCCTAGACTCTCAAACAGCACAAGAAGATTTGGGGGGAAATGCTGGGTAAGCCATAGAAAGGAGAATGGAGAACTATGTTCTGAGGCACCATTCTGGAGTGCCATTCAGGGGAAGCAACCAGAGGCTAGCAAGACAAGCTTAAAGCTTGATGGTGTTGAGCTCCAGACACTGCCTTAGTGATGACAGTGCTGATGCTACTTGTTATCAGCTGGTTGTGATGCCAGAGATTTCCTGAGGCTTGGCAGAACCTTCTGGGGAGGGACCAATGCCAGGGAAAGTTGCTAATTATTCTGAGTGCCTGTTCCCTCTTGTTCTTACTTCTGTTCCAACTACCAGATCCTGAATTAGTGCTATGGAAGTTCCCTCTTTTCCAATAGTGGAGAAATAATGTGGGGGGAAAACAATGATTTAGAGAATTTGGATTCAGAGATAGAAGGTCCAAGAGAAGGAATCAGAATTGTGAAATCTGTGTTCTGATCTTGGATCTGTCCTTGCAGGATGTGTGACCTCACTTCCTCTTTCTGGGCCTGAGTTGCTTCAGAGAAAGAGTGCCATATTACTATATGAACTTATTAGTAATAGCAATAGCTTATTTAAAATTCTAATTTTAAGTAAAGAAAAAGGTTTCTTTGCAAATATGATCATGGTATACCTAATGTCAATTTCCACATGTTTAAAAGAAAGTTCTATCTGAACCAAAGAATCAGTCAGCTATGGTGGCATTTTAGGCATTAGTAGGGGAGATGACCTTAGCTAGAGAAGACTTTTTATACATGTCACTCACAACTTTGGGAAAGGACAACCTTTCACTGGCCTCAGGGTTTTATCTATTTTTTGACTTTTGGGGAACCTCAGAGGTCAAATGAGAGGTTGAACCTCTCATTTGTAACCCCCTGCCAAGTGGTCTTTGTACTCTCCCTTGAATGGAACACTCAGGACCTTTTGGAGGTAGGCTCCTCTGTCATTGGTCTTAGTAGAGGAAGGGATGAGAGACCAATACCAACACTTCACATTCCTAATGCTAAAATGCTCCTCTACAAGGTGGTCAAATGTAAGGGAACAGCAATTGGGTACTTCAAACTCTAGTATGAATCCTGGTGGACTTCTTTTTCTAAAACAAACTTGGAGGGTATTTTTCTCTTTCCCTGTAAGCCAAAAGCGTGATTACAATGTTTAGTCTTGAA
This sequence comes from Lasiurus cinereus, assembly GCA_011751065.1. NCBI lineage: Eukaryota > Metazoa > Chordata > Mammalia > Chiroptera > Vespertilionidae > Lasiurus > Lasiurus cinereus. The sequence continues at coordinate 14,545,431 of JAAGEH010000434.1, forward strand.
TGGGTGGAGCTCATTTCTCCCCTAGGACTATGGATTGCTACTTTTATAATTATTATCATTGCTATACTGATCTTTATTATTTTCAAAATGTGCAGTACTGCTTTTGTGCTGTGACCTGTGCTAAGTGATTTGAATTCATTTCCTTTCTTATTCTTTTACTAATGTAAGTAATACACACAGTCTTCAAATGATCTGTCTTGTCACCACTGTATCCTTAGGGCCAAGAGGATAGTCAGTCCTCATTTTGTTCAACACAATAAATGAATCACAAACAGGGCCTTTGTACATGTTGTTTTCTCTGATATTGTTCATGCCGTTATTTGCTTTGTTACTCCTATTCCTTCTTGAGATCTAAGATTAAATGTCACTTCTTTTGGAAGTCATCTGCTGATTCCCCAATCTATAGTAGGTAATCTCTCTATAGAAGCTAGACTTTCTCCTACAGAACACTAGAAGCCAGATGCATGAAAATTCATGCAAGAGTAGGCCTTTCTTCTCCTGGCTTCTGGCACTGGCTTTCCTCTGGCACCCGGGACCCAGGCCAGCTTCCCTCTGACCCCGGCTACATCAGGAAGGACATCTGGAATGACTCCTGGAAGGATGTCTGGTCTAGTTAGCACATTACCCTTTTATTATATAGAATATAAGAGGAAGTAATCATCTATATTTTAACTTATTTAATGCTTCTCTCACTTTAGACCATAACCTCCAGTAAGGGAAGGATAGTACTTTTATTGTTTGTCATTGTATTCCCAGAAATTACCACTGTATCTGCAACAGAAAAGATTCCCATAAATACGGGTTAAGTGAATTAATCCATAGCGTAGATAATATTATCCCCATTTTATTAATGATAAACTTGAGATCAGTTAAATAACTAAAGGTAACATAAAAATATCAGGTCTTATTAAAAAGCTCATAGTATTGACCAAGCTATAACTTTATATTTAAGGTCAGTTATGGTGAGATGTCTATAACCCTACCAGGTAGACTTTTATTATTCCTATTAAGTGAAGACTTTGAGGCACATGGGGGCCCAGTGACTTGCCCAAGTTCATGTAGCTAATGAGTGATGAAACGTGGAGTATATTCAACCTCAGAACCCATGTTATCTCTAGTATGCCATGCTGCCTGGCATATTGCCCAGGTGTGAACTTGTGCTCACATAGGTGTAGTATGCACACAGATGTGCTTATGTGTATTTAAGCACAAAACTTTAAATATTCTAGTCTGGAAAATGGCCAACCCTCAGCTCAGCAAGAGTCTTCTCTCTCATAAACCTAATCAGAGGAGTGGAATAACACAGATGAGTCTCTGCCAATGTTTCAGTCCCAAGTGCTTTGTTAGGCCATATGGCTTTTTAAGAGTCACTTGCAAATATTAGGTGAGACTTGAGAACAATAATTAAAAGTCATAGATCACAGGTTAATTAATCCCTGGCCTAACATAGCACCTGGCCACCAAAGCATTCAACTCCCATGAATGACCTTCAAATCACAGGCCAAAGTAAACAGACATTAAACAGACTTCTTCAGCTGGGTAGTAACCCTGACAACCCACAGTACATACAGAGCAGTTTAGTGTAATATAGGCACTTTTATATTCAGAATATTTTATTTTCCAAAGAGTTGTAGAGCTTTCCAGGGCAGGTATTAACATCTTGTTTGTTTTTTAATTTGGTGACATTTAACGACACAATAATAAATGCCATGATCTTTGCTAAGTACTTTATCTTTCTTATGCTATTTAGTCCTCACAGAAACTCTATAAGCTAGTGAATTTTTTTGTTCTTCTTTGATAGATGGAGAGGCTGAGGTTTGGAGAAGTTCAATGCTTTGCACAGAGTCATCTGGTTGACAGTAGTCAGAGTCAGACCCCTGCTACACCACTCAGATCAGCATTATTGTTTTTTTTTCTTTTAGCAAGAGCTTTTTGTCATGAGTGCTCTGCTCAAATCTCTCTAAACCTCACTCTCATGCGAATACAGTGAAATATGTAATAGCATTGTCCCCATTTCACAGGAGAAGGGACTAATAGCTCAGAAAGATCAAGTGACTTATCCAAGGTCAGAAAGCTGGTGAGTGGCAGAAGCAGGACTTAGACTTGGATAGCAGGGTCTTCAAAACTCCAACTCTGAACTACCTATTCCACAGCATCCTTAGGCTAATTGACTTCTGACCCCTAATGTCCTATTCATAGTGATGTGTTCTCTCTCTCTCTCTCTAACATGTGCAAGGTTTGAGAATATTCTTTTCTTGCTAATATGCATGAATAAGCAATTAACTCCTAAATGGTAGGATTTACCTTCCCCAGGGGATAGACTAGATAGAAGAGGAACATACTTAGGAAGTTTCCAGAGAGCATGGCATTGTATGTGACCATGGGGCTTCCTCTGACTGATGGCTGGGAATGATCATTAGCAAATACATGAACTTTCCCACGTGTAATTCCCAGGCCTGAGCAGAGTTTTGGATGAGTGAGAGCAGTTGGTCCCGCAGAAGTAGTGCCATATGGTGATTAACTGGACCAGGTGTCAATGTGATTGGAGACCTGAGGTTTGGCTAAGGCTTTGCTGATGGCAGGGAGAGAAGGCACTCTTTTTACTTTAGGTTGTTATGAGCTGGCACTCTGGATCTGAGTATGCATCCCGGTGGAAAAGAGCAGTAAACTGGGAGTTAGGAGACACCTGGTTTTGTCTTACCTTTTATTGTATCTACTTTAATTTTGTTTGTAAAGTGAGGAAGGCAGACATTCTCCACTATTTTTATATTAAAGAGCCCTCTAGGACATATGATTCATTCATTCACATTCAACCAAGATTGAATAAGTACCAACCAGGTGCCTTCAGCTACACTCTAAGTTTGGAGAGAGACCAAGGAGGCTGTCTATGGACGTCTGTGCTATAAGTAGGCTTTTCAGTAAGCCCATTTCAAATCTGATCAGGTGATTTCCACAGTATTTTATTTAAATTTAAATGTGCTTTGTAACCTCTAACACAGGGCTTGGGAAGCTTGTTCTGTAAAGGGACAATATTTTAGACATTGTGAGCTAGATGGTCATGGTCTTCATCTCAACTATTCACTTCTGCTATTCTAGAGAAAAAGTAGTCATAGGCAACACAAAATGAATGAGAGTGATTTTAAATTCCTCTGATCCCCTGTCGTAAATGTCTTATGAATGTGCAATGCCAGTGTTTTTTATTGTTTTTGCTAACTAAATCTCACTCTCAATGCCCAGCCAAAGACCCTCCTCCATGCAGAAGTCTGTGTTATCTCCATCCGATTCTGGTATATCACTCTCTCAATCTACCCCAGATCAAATAGCCTACACTTGACACGGGGAACCTAGTTGTAGCATTAGTAGTTATGTCTGGCATTTATTGAGTTCACTCTGCTTAGGAAGTTCTTTTTTTAGATCTTTGCATGGGAAGATATTCAGGCCTCAGCTTAGATATCACCTTTCCCGAACAGGCAACCAAGTCCTTAATGCTATACCTCTTAATTTTCTTATCAATCTTCCTGATGAAAGAATATTGAGCTTACCTGCTTTTATTTGCTTTCTTGGTGTACTTGGTACAGAGTAGGATCTCAGGTACTGTGAGGGGTCATAATCTTCTTCCAAATAATCTATTCTTCTAGAATGTAAGCTTCATGAAAGCTTGAACTGTGTCTGTCTTGTTCCCAGCATCTAACAATTCCTTGCACAGTGTGCACATTCAATATTCATTGAGGAAATGGGTGCATTGAGTGCCTACTCTGTGCCAGACATTACATTAAAGTATTTTACATATATTTTCTTATTGAGTCTAATAACAGTTCTCTGTGGTCAGTCCTGCCATTTGCAGATGGAGAAACTAAAAAAACACCACCACCACCACCAACAACAACAAAAAAAACAGGTAAGGGCAGTAATGCCCAAAGTCACAGATCCCAAGCCTAGATTCTTTGCTCTTTTATTAGCTTCCATGTATGGTTCTTTCTTGGTCAAAAACACTTGCTTTCTCATTTGCTTCTGAATATGTTTTATTTACTCCAATGGAGGGTGACTCCTGAAGGGAGGAGGGAACTTCTCATTTCCTAGCCCCCTGCCTAGCATTATGCTTAGCACAGAGTGGAGATTAATATTATTATGTTGCTCATTACCTGACTGACTCTGAAGGAATCCTTTCCTGTGTGTTTTGGTACCTCACGGGATTTCTATCTTTCTCCAAGTGGAGTTGCTTATAGCCCTATTGCAATCCCATTTCCCCCATCCTTGGGGACACAATGCACTTTGAATACTTCAAATACAGAGACTTGGCATTTCTAAATAGCAGAGTAATTACTGGTGATACCTCAAGGGCTTGGAGGGAGCAGAGGGCTCCTATTTCATTAACCTGAGGCTGTCACCAGCTGGGGACAGGCTGGTGGAGAGAGGTGAAACAGCTTTACTTGCAGTGCTGGGTGAAGAAAGGTGCATTGTTATGTCTGCAGTGCTTCTGACAGAGAGAAAATGGACATTTGGTGCTTCTCCCCAAAGGTTATGGATCTGCTCCCACTGTCCGGAGAGCCCGCAAAAGGGAGGCGCTCAGCCAGCGGCGGCCACTGGCACACATTGTCGCAGTGCTCTGTGGGATTTAGGGTGAGGAAGAGGGACAGGGTCAATCTAGATGCAAGTGGTGATGGGTTTTCCTCCTTCTGTCCTTAGGCATCCACTCCATACATTCAAGGCGATGATAGCTCATCTTTTTTTGTCAGGCACCTTCTTAACATGGATAAAGCCACCGTCAGAGTTTTGTCCAATAAACTTCTCAAATTGCTGCTCCAGTTTTTGCTCAGATCTCATCTCATTCAACTGAGAGAACAGCTGCTCACATTTTTGAATGGTGTTCCTATAAAACTAACACATCTCAGAGCAACTCACTCGCTGGTCTTAGCCTCAGAAACCACTTTTAACTGCTTTTATTTAGTAGTCATTTTACATAGTGTATGGGAGGCTTGGTATTTAGCCATAGGTGTTAAAAAATGCTTATTATTGCAATTATTGTAACAAAAACAAGTAACATTTTTGGACATATTCTGTGAGCCAGATGCTAATCTCCGTGATGAAAATGCATTATCTCTTATAATTCTGAAATTATAATCTGAAGATTCCATGATCAACTAGTTCTATTTTATAGATGAGGAAACCAAGGCACAGACACATGATTCCTAGCCTTAAAAAGCTGCCTGTTGAATGGGGAAAGAAGATGTGAGTCCTCATGATCAAAATACAAAGCAGAAGGTGATAAGGGTCATATCTAAGGTGAATTTAAATTAAATATATTAGTTTAAAGGTCCGCAGCAGATAGATCACCTGCCCTTCACCAACACATGCAAAAGACATGGCTAATTAATCACAACACACTGTCTTTATCTCAAATACTACTTCCTCAGAGAGGTCTGTTTTGATTCCAAGGTGTACACACACACACACACACACACACACACACACAACCAAAATAACAGCCTTACACTTACACTCAATCACATTCTTCCATTTTTTTTTATTATCCTCACAGTACACATTTTCATCAGAAATTATCCTCTGTGTGTTTTTTCTTGCTTTGTGAGAACACGGGACTTTTCTGTATGCTTATCATCATGCCTCTTTGCCTACAGTAGTAGTACCAAATGGAAAATATGTTATTAATCTTTGTCAAATGAATAATGAATGAAGAGATTTAGGATGGCAAACTGGCCCAATAACGAGTCTCATCTTATTCCCAGATTTAAGATCCTGCAGGGTCGTCTTTTGTCATCAAGATAAAATGTCCACTCCTTAGCTTGGCCCAAGAAACCTTTCTTAACCTAACTCTGAGTATCTTGTTGGCTTCAACTCTTGCCACTCTCTACCTTTGCCTCTATGCTTTAAGCAGATTGGCATTGTTTAGTATATTTTTGCTTTCTCAGATAATATCTCTTCTTTCTACCAGCTAACTCATACTCATCCTTGGGTAATTTTAAAATAAAACTTCCTAGAAATTTCTTTCCTGACAACATGCATCCCAGTCCCACTAAGAAGTACTTTTTATTCATCTGTGTTACAACGCTTACACGATCAGTTACCTATTTAATTGTTTCCCATGCCATAAGGTAAGCTTCATGAGAGCAGGGAACGTTGGGTCTCAGTCACCACAACAAATGACTTGAGGAAAAGTAATATCCCAGCAAAAGCTTGCAGAAATTGTAAAGGATGAAAAAATAATGGAAGAGTGAATTCTGAATCTCCACCATCATGGAATTCTTCAGTTGCATTGGCATGGTGACTGGAGCCAGATCCTTGCCTCCATCTGGGTAAGTCCCAGCAACAGCAGAAATCCTTTTTAGGGGAGTCACACAGAACACAGATGTGACATTGGAGCCCCACCCTCAGCTCTATTGTGATTTGTTATCTCTTTCTGCTCATTGCCTTGGAGAAATAGGCAGTGTTTACCTATTGCCAAGGCAAAGCTGAGCAGATGGTATATGTCCTGTGTTCTGCCAACAAGAGTTAGGAGGAATAACTAGAATTCATTTGCTTGAGACAAACTATAGCCAGGAATGTAACTGAGAGTTGGCAAAAGTAAGCTGTTAGCTTATGATTGATTTCTCAGTTACAAGGAAAGAATGGTGTCTGACTAGTGGCAATTGCAATTATCCCAGATTATAAGATCTTTAATTAGAATTGGAGTAGCACCTCCCCACCTCTCAATACCCATCTTCTCTCTCTCTCTCTCTCTCTCTCTCTCTCTCTCTCTCTCTCTCTCTCTCTCTTTCTCTCTCTCTCATCATTTGATTTCTTTCCTGTCTCTTGACATTGCCTTCTCTACTATGGATATTTCAATTGACCTTATAAAGGCTTCTTTACCTAGGAGTCATATAGACATAGGATCACAGATTCTTTAAGGGGCATTTTGCTCTGTGATTTCCAAAGGCCAGTTGGTTCATGAATTAGTGTGAGGGTGCCTTTTTGAGAACCACCAAGGGAACTATGAGAAATACCAATACACAGGTCTCTTCCTTGGAGATTTTGATTCAGTAGCTCTAGAGCTGGATTGTCACCTATGTTTTTAAAACCTCTTCAGGTAATTCCAGCTCAGCTAGGCCCAGGAACCGTTGCAATAGAGTCTATTCTATAATTTGATCTCGAGTCTAGTCTCAGAACATTCCAAGAGTGCTCAAACTGCTCCCTTCAAATACCAGAATATTCCAAAAAGTGCTCTTGCACTCTGACCTAGTTCATTTGATTATTTATGATTATTTTGTGCTTCTTGTTAATATCAGTGGATTCCATGATTTAGAAGTAAGTGAGGGCATGTAGGTCCTTCTTTCATGAGCTGGATGCTATTGAAAAGTAATTCACAGACTGCTATCTGCCACAAATATAAGCAAATAGACTAGTCCTGACCATATTACAGATTCATAGATGTCGATAAGACTACCTCATTTATTCCATATCAATATCTGAACTAACACTCTTTTGAATCCTAATTCCAGGCACCATTCTGAAGCACGTCTCCCGGCTTGCCATATTCTTACATCTTTTTTTACAAGGGTGTTTCTAATATCTTGTATGCTAATTAATCAAATCCTAAATCATTGCTATTGATTAGAGATAAAGCTAGCAAACCCCATGTGAGCTTCTATTCCTAAAGTGAGCATCTTGATTAAGATACTGAAAATGTTAACTAGCTATTTTCAGGTTGTATACTGGAACTAATTCCTCATTTTTTTAACCTACAAAATGTTATAATTAATAAACATTATTTTTTTAGAACAGTTTAGGTTTCAGAAAAATTGAGTAGAAAGTACAGAGGTTTTTAATATATGGTCTCATCCCTCTCACCCTACCAAGATGAGTTTCCCTTGTTATTAACACCTTTCATTAGTGTGGCATATTTGTCACAATGGATGAGCCAATATTGTTACATTATTATTAATTGAAGCCCCTAGTTTACATTAGGGTTCACTCTTTGTACCATACATTCCATGTATTCATTATTATAGTATCATTCAAAATATACTAGAACTCATTTAAGCATGCATATATAATCACATGGTCTATGCCAAAGTTATTTTAAAATCTCTATTGTTAAAAGTATTACTAAGTCCCCTTTTTACCTTCATTGACTCCTTCTAGCCTGTCCTGACCCTCACCCCAAGCTTTCACCACCCTACTGTCTATGTCCATGAGTTATGCATACATGCATACAAAATCTTTGATCTCTTCCCATCCCTGCACTCTCTCTCACCATCCCTCTAAGATTTAGACTGCCTGTTCCATGCTCCTATGTCAAAAAATGCTTTAAAAAAAGATTTTGGTAAAGCCCAATTCATATTTTTGTTGTTGTTGCTTGTGTTATTAGTGTTATATCTAAGAAACAGTTCACTAATTCCATGCCATGAAGATTTACCTGTATTGGTGATGATGCTAGTATTAATCCGTGCCAGAAAACATGCTACATTCTTTATATATGATATCTCATTTGATCCTCACAACTATCTGTGAATTGTGACAATTGTTGATAATTTCCAACCAAGGAACCTAAAACATAAAGAGCTTTATGTAAATTTTTCAAAAGAGTGCAGCTAATAAGTGTCAGAGCCATGATTAAAAGATCTGAGCAGTCAGATTTCAGGGCCTATGGCTGTACACACTACTGTCTTTTCTCTTTGCTGTACTCTTGAGTTTCTTGGACAAGTGAATTTTTTTTCTAATTAAATGTTTGTTAAGCTATCACAAGGAGGTAGATATTTTATAGCAGCTACCTTACTGGAAAAAATAAGAAATAGATGACTGTAAATATTTCTATGAATAGAAGAGATTATCCCTGACTTAATCCTATCTCCTCACAGAATAGCTTTTCTAGTGTTGAGCCAAACAGAATGTTTCTTTATTATGTAGGCCAAGGTCAATTTATAAATTAGTCATCTGTCACAACCAGAGTATTTCAGAACTCTTTAACACTATGATAAAGTATGGACATGAGAGAGGCATTTTTTTTCCCAGTGAATAAACTCAGTTCAATTATTCTCTTACTTTATGCCCATAAAGGCAGCTTTCATGTCCACTGGATTATCCAAGACTCTTTTTGCTTAAAAGAAAAGCCAAATGCCAACTCAAATTGGCTTACAAAAAAAATGGAAATTTATTGTCCCATATAAATAAAAAGTTTCATGGTGAGGAGCTTCAGGTACACGTGGATGTAGGGTTGCTGTCTTTGCTAGTAGGTCTCTGTCCTTCTCTGTGCTTGTTTTCCTCTGTATTGGCTTACTTTTTCCAACAGATCCAGAAGAGTCCAAAGATTATTGTTGGTTTGAGTGGGCGTGGAGCTATTCCTGATCCATTCAGTGAAACAAGGGGCCAGCTCTGTGTCCCCTCTATTTCTGTAGTAATGGATTAGGTCAGTTTCACTTAAAAATCTAGACTGACAGTGAGGTGGGATGGTCTGCCAATGGAGAATTAGATTAGTAATGCCATTGAAGGATGCTTCTCAGGGAAGGTAAAACATTACTTGTTTGACTGAGTCATCTCTTCTGTGGGGTAAAGAACTCAGTTTTTTAAATGTTCTTGAAATGAAAAGATTCAAAGTCCTCTTCTCTGAGTAACTTCAAAGTTTGTATGTCCTCTCTAACGGAATGTATGATGAGAATAATGATAGAATTATATGAGATTGTGAAAAAGAAATACCCAATCCAGTCTTAGAAGGTTAAGAAAGGTGTGATAGAAGACAGATGTCTAAATAGAGACTAGAAGGATAAACAAGATTAAGAAATAAGTAGGTTAGGGGTGTGAAATAATTAACGATCTACTGGGAGAAAAAACTATGTGATTAGGGGAGTTGTGTCTTACACTCATGGCTGAGGGGTCAAGTGATAAGGCATGAGGCCAGAGAGATGAGCAAGGAATTTGGATTTTATCTGAAGCTTAGAGAGAGTTTTTAGAGTGTTTCATTCAGAGTGCTGACAAGATGTGTCAGAAAGTGTTGTCCTAATCTAATAGTGAGGAAAATTGCTCTGAGAGGCTTAATCACTAATTGAAGATATCAGACAATTAGTCATACTCATCCCTTGGCCTCTGGCCTTCTGACTTCTGGCCCAAGGCATTGGCAGCTTCTTCTGTTTTTTTTTTTTTTTTGGTTGTTTTGTGTTTTTAATTTACATCTTCTAATCAGTAAAGGCTGCGGGTAATTCCCTCAGTTGCAATCATGTTGTGTTTGTCATTAACCCCTAGTATAATGGGACATAAAGCTGAGAAGTAAAACTCCAGAGTCTAATTTCCTAGTAGAAATCATTGCAGAACTATTGGAACCATTGATAATCTGCTGGTTAAGTCTGCTGTGCTCTTCCCAGACTGTGCCATGATATCTGCTGTCTTAACTCCTAAAATTAGGACACTGAATGACTCAAGCCAAAGGATTTGGATTCAATGAGGGGAAAAAAGGTTAGGTGTGACCTAGAGGAGTGAAAAACTCATGGTCCTGCGAAAGGCAATCCAGCTCCTAGGTTCGGAGAATTCAGAGATCTTTCCTGTTAGAGCACTAGGGATAAGCACATGAGAAGAGGGAAGTATTGACTTTCTTCTCAGTACTGTTGTAGAGCAGATGCTAGTAAACTGCACCCCAAATAGATCAAATGCAACTCACCGCCTGCCTTTGTAAAGAAAGTTTTATCAGAACACAGCCGTTCTCATACATGTACAGGTTGCCTGTGGCTGCTTTTTATGATACAGTGGCAAAGTTTTGAGTAGTTACAACAGAGAGAATATGGCCTGCAAAGCTTAACGTACTTATAGAAAAAGTTTGCCAACTTATGCTATTCAGGGAGAGTTTCTGAGAATGGAGTAGATTGTGTTTTGCAATCTGGAAAGTACTCTTAAGGATGGAGTCTGTTGGAAGTTCACATAGGTGGGTCTAGAGCTTTAGTTACTACAGAGCTGAGGGGCTTCCTGAGCTCTGTAAGGCTGTACTTCAGATAAGACATTGGAAGGAGTGTCTTTCCAGGTCATTAAATCCCAATGGTGGCTTCTCATTGAGACTACTGACTGGGAGTTCAGTGAAAGAGAAAGAGCACTTCTTCCTCTAGGGATGGGTGAATTTCCACTCCTGTGGGGCATTTGCTTTATGGCATGGGAGCAAGGAACAGAGCTTTCTCTTCCAGCTGTGAGGCATCTGGCTTGGAGTCCTCCTCTCTTCTTTGCCGCAGTCCTCTTAATGTTCCTGCTGTGTGTTCCAATCTGAATTGGCATCTATATTCCTCTCTGCAGTGCCCTTGCAGGCTTTGCCAGCCCCACCCCAGCCCAAACGGTCTTCCTGCTGACACAGTGGGCTTGCCCTCTGGGTGCCTTTCTACCCCTGGGGGAAAGGCAGAGTTTGAGTTCTGAGGAGGAGAGTTCTCAGAGCCATTCACTAACTCCATTTCATTAATTCACTTCTGGTGGTACCTGTTCTCAGCGTGTAGAGAGAGAAGCCTGAATGAAATGCCTCTTAAATCATTGAAAGGTCTTGGCCTGGTCCAAAATATTTGATCGACTGACCCTGCTGTGGTGCTTGAATATCCTAATTTAGATTAAGAAACCAACTTATTAAAATGATAATGCTTCCCTATGCAATACTCAGCCAGCCACTAGCTGCCACTTTAGCTAAGCATGAATGACTTGAATGGAGTAACTGAAGGAGAAATCAGAATCTCCAAGTAAATGGGATAAGTCAGTTTTGAAAGGGAGAGGAATCTGGCGAATGCTGGGACCAGACAGGCCCAACTGACACATTCAGAAGGAAGTACATAGATACTATGTACAAGGGAGAGAAGATATAAACTGGAGGAAACACCTTTCCCCTCATTTATATTTTCATAAGTATAAAAAATATATACAAGGGCTTGCATTATTTTCTCCACTGTGTATCACAAAATATTCTCTGTGCTGTGAAAAAGGTTGGCAAGTACTACATCAGGGAAACTAAAACGTGGAATTTAGTGAGTTAGGACAGTGATGAGAGATGAGACCATATAATCATGGAGAAGTCTGCAGATTTGGGTCTTAATCCTAAAAGCAATTATTCTGCCACTAACTGCCTGATTCCCATACTTCTGTTGGACCTCAGTTTCTATTTCCCAAATTTGACCATATAATCATTTTGCTTTTCACTCTAATGAGTGAAAGGTATTCTGACATAGGCATGATGGCGAAGTAGAGTTGAAAGAGGCAAATGTTGAAAAATGAGACACTGGGACAGAGAGAGCTAAGACTTCCTTGGGTACTGCAGAGAGTAATTAGCAGAATTTGGACTAACATCTGGGTCTAGTGACTCCTATATCTGGGCTGTTTTCAGTTTGAGGAGTAAAACAAACCAGGTCCTCTTTCTACATGGATGGAGAATGTTTGGTCATTTCTTCCTTAGTTGCTTTCATGACATAAGTCAACTATTTTCCAAATTGGAAGTGGCCTCACAGCTCCTCATCCAGTCTGCTTACTTAATTTATAGAAAAACATAAGCGTAGATGTGACACAACTTGCTTAAAATTAAGTCAGTGCCTTATTTGGTCAGGAACTCAGCATTTATTTTCAATTCTATAAGACTCCTTTCTTATTATACCATGCAGAGACTTCATTGAATAAGCCAGTATCTCATGATTGAGATGTGTAAAATGAATTAAATTCACCTGTAAACATTTTTAAATCATTCATTTGGCTTGGGTTGCTTTCACTCAGTATTTCCTTCCTTCCTTCCTTCCTTCCTTCCTTCCTTCCTTCCTTCCTTCCTTCCTTCCTTCCTTCCTTCCTTCTTTCCAACTGTCTAAAGTTTTACATATGTCTCCTTTTCCCCCCAAATTACCCCCTCCCCCCAGTCTTCCCACTCTGGGCAAGCCCTCCCTGCCCCAGTGTCTGTGTCCATTGGTTATACTAATATGCATGCATACAAGTCCTTTGGTTGCTCTCTACCCCTTCCCCCCAACACACATGCACTCTCCTGCCATTTGACTCTGGATCTATTTTTGTTCATCAGTTTATGTTGATCATTATATCCCACATATGAGTGAGATCATGTGATATTTACCTTTCTCCAACTAGATTATTTTGCTTAGCATAATCACCCTCTCATTCCATCCATGCTGTTGCAAATGGTAAAACTTCCTTCTTTTTTATAGCAGCATAGTATTCCATGGTGTAGATGTACCACAGTTGTTTAATTCACTCATTTGTTGATGGGCACTTAGGTTGTTTCCAAATCTTAGCTATTGTAAGTTGTGCTGCTATGAACATAGGGGTGCATATATCCTTTCCGACTGGTGTTTCTGATTTCTTGGGATATAGTCCTAGAAGTGGGATCACTGGGTCATATGGAAAGTTCCATTTTTAACCTTTTGAGGAAACCCCATACTGTTCTCCACAGTGGCCGCCCCAGTCTGCATTCCCACCAGCAGTGCAGGAGCTTTCCTCTTTTCTGCACATGCTCGCCAGCACTTGTCATTTGTTGATTTGTTGATGATGGCCCTTCTGACAGGTGTGAGTTGGTATTTCATTGTTTTGATTTGCATCTCTCAGATGATTAGTGACTTTGACCATGTTTAATATGTCTCTTGGCCTTCTGTATGTCCTCTTTCAAAAAAGTGTCTATTTTCAACACTGCTCCTAAATTTATTCATTATTTTTTCATACATTTATTCCTTTATTAATGCATTATATCGATTGAGCCTTATGTGTTCTGATCAATGTAATAAAATAGTCAACATTCAATCTGTATTCAAACGATTCTAATTTAAAAACGTATGTAAGATATATGTATATGGGATATTAATAAAGAATCTATATTTTGCATAAAGTATGAGAGAAGTAATTCAAGGAATGTTACAAGGCACTCCAAAACTGTAGGAGTCAAGCAGGTAAAGTGAGGTCGGTGTGAGCGAGAAGTTAAGAGTCCTGTGGAGGAGGTGACTCTTGTTTGGCTAGATATTGAGCAGATGGTGAAGGGCATTTGATGGCAAGATATATTAATACATAGAAGCCTAGCATTTGTGAGAAACAATGACTTTTCTTTCCCCATCTTTTCTTTAAAAAGAATTTTCTTTTCTCTCTATGTATTTCTGCTTTGCCACAACTTTAATCTTTCCAAACAATGACAATTATTTGATAGAAAGTTGTCAATAAATACGCTACACAAATAGATAAAACCTCCCTAAAGAATTAACACCATTGAGGCATGCAGTGTTTGATAAAAATGAATTTTTCAGACTACTGAAGCTTACCCTTTAAAAGTCAAAACTGGTTATTTTTTGTGTGTGTGTTTTCCTTTAAATGATTTTACCCATTTTGGATATAAATCCTAGTATAATACATTTAGTCGCCCCTAACTTTTTACAGAGAATTTATCACACAATTTTCAAACTTCTCCTAGTGACTACGATTATTGGAAGAAATATGTGTTCTTGTTCTCTGCACAGTTGAATAGCTGTTTGTCCTCAGACTAAATTTCCCTCAACGGCAATACAGATTAATTTCTCCCATCTTTTTCCTTTCTCTGTCTCCTTTATCACTGTGTCTTATTATAGATTCCTATGTTTTGGTTATCTATTTCTAACAATCGACTTTCTCTCCTAAACTATTACTCCTGTGCACTCTTACCTGTAAAAATAAATGGGGGCTGGATTGGAGAAAGGGGGTGCTGGCTATGAGTCATGAGCTGTTTCTTATTAACAGCTTTGCCAACAAATGGACTATATAATCTTGAGACAGTTGCTTTCTTCCTCGGTTTCCAGGTTTCTCAGTAGGAAAGTTGCCTGGAGGTGATGATGTTTGGTTGTCAAACTCTTCAGGAACTGCCTTAGATGGGGACTAAGAGACCCAAGGAAGGGGCTCCTGGATATTGATGTTCTCTCCCAACATACTTTAACCAGCCTTCCCTAGCTTATCGCTGGTGTCTGAATATTCAAAGGAAGTGTTTCATAACTTTTAAGTTGCGAGTGCCATTGAATTAGAATGGTAATGGCTATGATTTATTCATATACTAAATGCCTCTGTGTTCCCCAATCTACCCTAGGGTGTGTGTGTGTGTGTGTGTGTGTGTGTGTGTGTGTGTGTATATACACACACACATACATATGCCTATATATATGCTACTATCTTCACTTTATATTTGAGAAAACTAAGTCACGGGGAGTTTAAGAAATATTCCTAAAACCACACAGTTCAATAAGTGATTAAAAAAATATATAATTCTAGCTCCATGATACAAGACTCAAGAGCTGGGGAAAGTTTCACATTGTCTTCTAGTATAACCCCTTTTACTTCCATGAGACTACTATGCCAGATGTCATATAATGTATCTATAACCTCAGAGCTAAGTGTTTCCCTCTGAAGAAATTATGTTGACTTTAGTGGTGCTCACTCATGCTTCCCTTTGACTTTTTCTTCTCTTTTTCTCTGCTTTAAGACCATGCTCTGAACATAACTCCATCCACAGAAAATTAAAACTAGCAGTTCATTTATGATGTGAAACATTTATGGATGTATCAATCAACTATATGAAACAGCATGGATAGAGGAAGAATATGGGCTTGAGGGAGGAGAACTACTTAATATATACCTAAAACAACATGAATACTACTTTTGGGGGAAAAAATCTTTTTTTTTTTTAATCTTTAGACACTAGATGCTCTCTGTAATTGGTAAATTCTCCCCCTTCCCCAACACCTCCAGTGAACTTTGATATCTTTTCTCTTTTGTAACTTCCCTTTGCCAATGTGGGGAAGAAAGCTACCTCCTCCATTGGCAGGCAGGAAGGAACTCAATAATGAACTGTAACCAGAGAATGGCGAGCACACACCTGTGCGTGCGCATGCAGGCATGCCTTTGTCTCCAAATAGCAGATAATTACCAGTTCCCTGCACCTCTTATTCTTTCTATCCAGAGCTGTCAAACTTCTCACCTACCTTTAGAAAACTCAACAATGGCTAATGTTCTTGCCTTTTCAATGAAAGAGCTCCAATTTAGGAGAGCAGCCAGGAAACACTTGGATGCTTTGTCCCCAGTCACTTGGCTTTCAGCCTAAAGCTTCATTTCTTTCTTCCTTGTCATCAGATAGTGAGAGGGCATAACTTGACCTTCCACACTTTAATAGAGCATGTTGCTGCTCTTGCCTGGTTTTCTGAACTCAGATTTCCACAACCAAGCCTCATTGTGGTCTCCATGCTGCAGTGCCCTGACTTCTGAGAAGGAAAGTGTACCCTTGGGTGAGCCCATCCTCTCTTTCTCCTCTGCTTTTGTGTTTGCAGAGATTCATGGCCTGGAATTTCTGAGTGTTTATGACAATTCACTGAGGCTTCTTCCTTCCATAAAGCACCGTTTTCTTTAAAAGTGCATGAAGGCTGAAAGCAAAATATAGAATGATCACACTAAACACTGTAACCTACTGGAGTCTCCTAGGCAGAGTTAACAAATTTAGGAAGTACTATGCTATAATGATCACAGGATTTGGACTCATATAAACTTGTTTCAAATCTACTAGTTTTATGTTCTTGAGAGGGTGTTAATCTTTTTGGTTGAACTAACATGGTTTTATAGCATTGGGTAAGTTTTAGGTATATGACATTATATGATAATTCGACCTCTGTATGTACTACATGGTGCTCACTCCCAGAAATTGAGTTTCCACCCTTCACCGTACAGTTAACCTCCTCCAACCCTACTTATAATGGAACTACCATATGCCTCAACTTTGCACTTCTCATTCTTTTCTTAATTAACAGCTTAATTGAGATATGATTCTTGTACCACAAGTTTACCTTTTAAAAGTGTGCCACTCTGTAGCTTTTACAATACTCAGATGTGCAACCATCACCACTATCTATGTTCAGACTATTTTCATCATCTCAGAAAAGGAACCCTTACTTATTAGTGGTCACTCCTCATTCTGACTCCTCTACCTCTCCTCCTGATAACCACTAATTTGTGACTTGTCTATTCTGGATATTTCATGTAAATGGAATCATAAATCATATGGCCTTTTGTGTGTGGATTCTTTCACTAGTTTTTCAAGGCTCATCTATTTTGTAGTATATGTTACTGTATCATTCCTTCATACAACACAATAATATTTGATTGTATGGATACCACATTTTGTTTATTCATCAGCTGACAGACAAATGGATTGGTTTCACTTTTTGGTAGTGATACCTCTAGTTTAATTTCTGATTTTAGTAAACTAAGTTTTCCCTCTATTTTCCCCCTGCCCACTTGGTCAGTTTAGCTAAAGGTTGATCAATTTTGTTGATTTAAAAAAACAAACAAACTTGGTTTTCTTATTTCTAATTTTCTCTATTTTCATGTTTCATTTATTTTTCTCCTCAGTTTTTTGGTGTGTTTGTTTGTTTTGTTTTTTATCCTCACCTGAGGATATTTTTCCATTGATTTCTAGGGAGAGTAAAAGAAAAAGGGACAGAGAGAAACATCAACGTGAGAGAAACACATAGACTTGTTTCAGGGGAGGAGCCTGCAAGCAAGGTTCATGTCCTTGATCGCAATCAAACTTGGGACCCTTTGATCAGCAGGCCAACCACTGAGCCAAAACCCGATAGGGCGCTCCTCAACTTTTAATATTTCATCTCTGTTTGCTTTGGATTTAGTTTCATTTTAATTTTACTTAAGGTGAAGGATTGGGATATTAATTTGACTTCTTCTTTGTTGTTATAGGCATTTACAGCTATAAATTTCCCTCTAAGCACTGTGTTAGCTACATTGCATGAAACTTGGTAAGTTATGTTTTCATTTTGATTCACCTCAAAATGTTTTCTTATTCTATGGTTTTTCATGGACATGTTTGTTATCTGGAAGTTTGTTATTTAATTCTCATGCATTTGTGAGTTTACCAAAATTCTTTCTGTATTAATTTGTAATTTCAATTCATTTTAGTCAAAGGACATATATGAACTATAAGTATAATTTGAATCTCTTAATATTTATTGAAATTTGCTTTATGGACTGACATGATTAACTTGGAGAATATTGTACGTGCTCTTTAGGAGAATGTTGCTATTTTGCTATTGTTGGGAATCCTGTTCTATAAATTTCTGTTAGGCCTCTTGATTTAAAAGGTCATGTTATAATGATTCGTCATCCTCCTACATTGTCATTTTATCATTTTAAAATATCTATTTTTTGTATCTAAAAACAATTTTGTTTAAAGTATGCTACTTTTAATATTAGTATAGCTATTCTGATCTCTTGAGTTCTGCTTGCATGTTGCATGTTATATCTTTTTTTAATCGTTTGCTTTTAACTCATGTCTTTGAGTTTAAAGTGTTTCTTGATGACAACATAAAGGTAGGTAACGTTTTTCTTTAAATTTATTTTGCCAATTTCTATGTTTCAATTGAAGTGTTTAGTCAATTTAAATTTAATGTAATTGTTGTGATTAATGTAATTGTTGTGATTAATGTAAATGTTGCCTTTTTGCTGTGTTCTATAAATACCTATCTTTCCTTCTAGAATTTCTCCATTACTGCTTTCTACTGTTAAATATTTATTTTGTGATATACCATTTTAATTTTTTATTGCTTTTGTTTTTACTGTATATATATTTAGTTGTGTGTTTTTTTCTTAGTGGCTGTTCTGGTGCAGTTAACATGTTATCATCAACCTTGTTTGAATTAATATAAATTAATTTTTATTGTACTAGAAAACTTTCCTCCAAATCCACGTCCTTCCTCTGTGCTCAACAGCACCTCTTTCTGCTTTTATATCTTTTTAAAAATTATGTTTTTATTGAGTTAAAAGAGAAAGAGAAAGGGAGAAAGAAAGAGCAATGGAAACATTGATGAGTGAGAATCATCAATGTTTCTTTTGGGGATTGAGCCTGAAACCCAGGCTTGCAACCTGATCAGGACTCAAACTTGGTGCATAAGGTGATGCATAATCCACTGAACCATGCTGGCTGGGGCTGCTTAACCTGCATTTCTTTTTCCTGGACTCAGTGACTGCTGAAGACAAATTCAATGACTGGTCAAAATGAGATATACTTAAATCTTAGTAATGGGGTAAATGAGCAGAGTAGAAGTTTAGTGAACACCAATACATAGTGCGTGAGATACAAATCAGAACTACTGAAGACTTTACTTAGAGCTGATCTGTGCAAGATAAAATTGATGTGTCTGTTCCTCAGAAAAAGAACCTGTCTCCATTGATAGCACAAATCATGAGAGCTTCTCTTCAGTAAGCAAAAAACCTAGAGAAAATGTAAAACTACAAATTGGCCCTGGAAGCAAGGTGTTGTTTTTTTTTAAGATTTAATGGGAAAGTATAGTAAGCAAAGCTCCTTTGTAATCATAGTATTTATTCATTTATTTAAAAAGGACATGGCTATAACCAAAGCAATCCTTCCTGTATTACCAAGAATTTGACCCCTGGGTATAACTTGAGTGACTTGATGGCAGCTGTCCAGTTAATCCATTCATCATGGAGATTGTATTTGCTAGATTTGACTGCTTTCTACTTCCCAGGTGATATGTGGATGAAACATATTGCCCAATTTGTATATGGATCAATCAACAAAAGCTTTTTTAGCATTATACTTTTTTTTTTCTGGGAAACAGCGTTATTGGGCAAAGCCCTTCCTGAATGGAAACACACACACACAACACACACACACACACCCACACACACACACACACACACACACACACTTCATAATTGACAAATGAAAGATAAGGGTGCAAATTTTCGGACTAAATCTAGAGAAAGAGTTGACTTTTGCAGATATTTGAACAAATTCAGAAGACCAAGTAGGAATTTTATGCATAAAATTTATGGGTTGTCTCTAAGATATAAAGGCAGGATATGAGAATGGAAAAGAGAAAAGCCTATTTGAGGCTGCACAGAGAATAGACCAACAGATGAAGGCATCAAATAGGAAATAATTCTGGGACAATAGGCTAGGTTATGTTGGGAAGGGCCCAAAGTTACACCATGAAAGGCTTGTAGGCTCTGTCTCTGCAGTGACAAAGTAGATGATGAGTGAAGCAAGCTCGGGAGGAAGCAGAGCGGGGAAGAGAGTAAGAGAGGGAGACAGAGAAAGAGAGAAAGAGGGAAAGGAAGCAAGAAAGAAATCAATTCACCCTGCCTCCCTTGAAAAAGGACAGCTGGCACTTATTCAAGGACATTTTGTGTCCCAAGCGTGTGAGCTCATCATGTAATTTTTCAGGAGGACTTTATGAAAAATATTTTACATTTCAAGGATGGGCAGATAATCATAATATGAAGCAAAACAAACAAACAAATAAAACCCCAAACATTTAAGAGTGTGATCTATTGTTTGCATGTGTATAGAGGCTGTGTCCTCTGGGTTATCCAAAAAGCACAGAAAAGCGTTTGTCAGTTTGGATTCTGGGAAGGACAGCAACTAAGGGGGACTGAGATGGAGAGTTCATTGGGGTAATCCAGGAGGGGGCAGATTATATGAACTTGACCCTGGCTTCTGGAAGTGAGAAGTGAAAGAAGCAGGTAGATGGGGCACAGTGCTGTAGAGGAAGATGCAGGAAAGATTTGATCTTTCTCAGAGAGCCCAGAAATGACTTGTGTGCTGTTTTTTTTTTTTACCCCTGATGAAAGGTACTGCCTATGTTTTGCCCCCGATACACACCCTCCGCGGACCTTTCTCAGAGCTGACTTTGTGTTCTAATTGCTTTGCTATAATTTTATTTCCCAGTTCAGCACTTCGCCCAAGGAAACTTGAGTGCATGTCCAGGTAACATGTAGTCTTTAAACTTGTCAAATAAGAAATCATTTTATAGCTCTATTTTGATGTGGGGTTTTTTTCTCCTACATTTCAAATCAAAGAAGATCAAGGGCTTTCAGCTAAATCACTTCCAAGATAAATGAGTCATAGGGAAATGTAGTGTTTTGATGAAGAAAATATTCTCTTTATATTCTATTCTTATGTGAATCTTCTTTGAAGAAAATTTCCCTAATTATTACAAGCTACAATCCTTTCTTCATTAATTTTTTTCTTTTTGTTATTCTGAAAGTTTCCAGGGTATAGTTCTTTTCCAAAAAGGTAACAAATTGTTGTTGGCTTTGATTAAAAGATTGTACGCTAATTAAGATAGTTATTTCAAAAAGTACAAAGCAGAACTTAAATATTCCCACTGCTATGTGTATATTTTAAATGGTGTCTTCCACATATTGTTCCAAAACTTGGATTTTCTCATTGAATTTTCTATAGTTCTATGTCAGTAAAGTAAGCATTTTTTTCCATTCATTTTATGTCTTTATCCAGTAATTTCCTCAGGTTACAGAATTAAAACAGCTGTGTTGAAAGATGCTATTTTGAAGGATATTTAACATTTTTTTTATAATGTCACTTTTTACTTCCAGTAGCATATGGCAGTGTAGGCTTCCTCTATCCCCCTAGCAATCATGCATATTAGCAACCTTTATAATATTCAGTTATCTGAGAAGTAGAATGTTGTCTCTTCAGTTTCTATAAAATATGTTGGTTGATTCTCTTATTTGGGAATTTAGATATTTATAGTTTTGCACTGACATTTAAAGATCTTTGAAAACATTTGTTTTATCTTCTCTATTAAAATATAAATCCTTAAGACATTAGTATTTCAATTTTTAACAGTTACCTCTGTCTTGGGCTCTTCTTTCCTTTGTAGTTCAGTGCCCTTTTGCTCTAATATCATTTTGTATCCCCCAAATAATTTAAGAAATTATAACACTTTTAAAATAAGTAACATGCTTTAAAAAAAAAGCAGCAAACATTTTTTGATCCCCTACTCTGTATTAATTGTTTTATTCCTGCTGGGTAAAGCTCTATGAACCCAGAAATGTATGTTGAACAAATAAATGCAGCCAAGATCTGGAGCTACACTGTAAGGCAGCCACTACCATAGACACATGTAACTACCGAACATTGAATGATAATTAGTCTGAATTGACATATGCTATAAGTATGAAGCATATATTGATTTCATATACTCAGAAAAGAATAACTCAAGGATAAATTTTATATTGATTGCCTTTTGAAGTGATAATATTGTAAATATATCGGATTCAATATAATATGCTAATGTGGCTACTAGAAAATTTAAATAACATATGGCTCACATTATATTTCTATTGGACAGTGGTGCTCTAGAGATTTTTTATAATATAAAAGTTAAGACTATATAAGGCCAGCCTGGTTGTCCTATTGGTGGTCTTCAGATCAGAATTTCATATTCTTTTGCAAGAAGAAGGGGAACAAAGCACCCAAATACCATTGTCATACTGGCTGATGTTTCCCTTGTCTTTCATCTGAATAAGCCTTGATGAAAGGAACTGCCTTCAAACAGAATAGTTGATGGCTCTTTGGAAAGAAGCTTACATTGAAAAGGAAGAGGGGAGTTGGAATAGTTCTGACTTTGAACGACTGCTCATTGTCACCATAAAGCCACGATCACCATGTGATCTTTTGGCTGGCTGCAGAAAGAGGGTGAATCACTGTTCTCCAAAAAATTCTGGGTATTGCAAAATCCCAAAGGCAGAGAATTGATGAAAGAAAGATTGGCCTGAGCTATGAGGAGGGAGCTTCATCTGGCTCCTCATTCCTTCCCTCTGTGGGATCAGAGGAGAGAATGGCTGTTCACCTTGGGTTCTGATTATCTGCTCTAGAAATAACATTACTTTAGTGGGAGTATGACTGCCTTCTCATTAAAATGAACAATTCCAGCACTTTACAGTTGACTCTCTCATTTTGTAGATAATATCAATGATTTAGACTAAGTAATGACATGAATGACCATGGGCCCTAGAGTGAAATTATTCAGTAACCATTTATCTTAGTTCCCCTACCACCTTCTAAAGTCTTCAATTCTAATTTCTCACAGAATGAGCATAATCAGTTGGTTCTGGAAAATGCCTATTCTGCATAAGTTATTTCAAACTCAAATTTTCTATCTTTTCAAGGTATCTAAGATTCTTTTCTCTACATCTAATATTTGGATTTATTTTATAATTATTATTATTGTTTTTCTGTATTCATTAGGGGTGGCAGAGGGAGGATAGCTTGAGCTCATTAAAATCAAAGTGGGTTCTAATACCCACTCCCAATTTATATATGAGAAGGAGATTATCAGATATTTACACAACACACATCCAGTCCTCCCAAATATGTGAAGTGTGTGGCTGTGCACAGACTATTGCTGGAGAATGTAAAGAAACACACTTGTTCCACAGATCTTCCCTAGAAATACTGCATTTGGGGGAACTAATCAATATTCTGCTGAAATGAAAGAACCATTGAAATAGCCACTATATGACACAAGTCATTTCGTGCAGATTCTTCCTTTTCACACTTAGTGAATCTCTTATTCATTTTCCTATCCCTCTACACATCTACCAAATATGTGTTGACTTTCTGCTATGTGCATTTTTTTTGCTACTCTAGGCAAGATAAATGCTTAATCCAAGGTTCTACTTTCAAGAAACAGAGTTATAGTTCTCACATTAAGAGAATCAAATTTTGAGGGTTGTGTTCTAGGAGACTGATTGGGGTGGGATATTGCACTCTGGTGAAGGCTTTGGCCAACCTGAAGTGGATATGGCTTGAGAGCCCTGATGGAATGATAAATGAATGTCTGAGATGGGTGGGAAAGTATAAATGATATATAAATACAGGATGGTAAACTTCACTTTCTTTGTAATGTTGCTAACTAATGGTAGTTCCATAAAAGAAGAACTGTAAATTGAGGCCATCCAATACCAATGGATTCATCAAGCACTCTGTCTTTGGACTTTAAAAAGGAAACCATTTATCATGGTTTGTAATTCTGGATAATTTGTCTTCTGTTAAATAAGAGATACTTTGACAAAGAAAATTAATTTTGTTCTCTCTTTGTTTTGCATTTTCTTTGAAATTTAGAGACATAAGGTTTAGCAGGCCCTGGATTAGGGAAACAAAGTTCCTTCATCTCTCAGTAAATAGCCATTTCCTGTAACAAGTCTGAGTCCTTTCCCAGATGTTTGGAATTTGCAAGCCTGGTGATGCTATTTCTAGGATTGTTCATAATGTTTCCTCATTTCCTACTTTCTTTCTCTTCCTTTCTGAATATATTGCTGTTACTTATTAGCCCTATTCTCCATCTCAAAGGAAGCTAACTCCATGGTGGAGAAAATTACCACTGAATGTTAAGACTTAGCTAAATAGTTTTCTTCTGGAAACTCTGTAATTCATTGCTTGGCAAAATTGTAATAAGTACTTGGTTAGGAACAATGAAGAATGAGAAGTAAAATTAAATAAATGTTCATACCTTGAAGTCGCACACTTGTCAGATTTAAACAGCTACAAGTTGGAAGTCATAAAGACTTGGATGTGATTCTTAGTTGAGTAGAGTGACTTTGACTCAGTAGCTTTCTCTTGTTTGGACTCTTTTGTGATTTTTTTTCCATTTGTAAATCAAGAACTTAATCCCTTTTTTAGTATTTACAATCTCTTGTATTATTAAATAATAATATATTGATCCCTTAATATGAAGCTGAAGCCACATTAATGATAGAAGTGAATTCTCACAGCTATTTTATGAAGTTAGGTATTACTGCTATCCTCATTTTACAGATCAGGAAATTGAGGTTTATGTATTGGTCCAAAGTCTTAGTGCCAGCGAAAGGTAGGTCTGGTACTTTTTGTCTTTGTATATAACCTATTGCTTGATTTCATGCTAACAATATGCCAAAATTTGACAGATAGTGATATTGAGGTTAAAAAAAGTTGGATATAGTTTTTTAATTATAGGTTCTAAAATATGAACCCAAGATCATGGGGACTATTTGTATAGGCAACAAAAAGGAGTGTGTGTTAAGAGTGAACAAGGTGAGTCTGGGGAACATCAAAACATTAGTTTGGCTTGCTCAGAGGGTCTTTGGATAAATGACATTGAATAGAGGATAACACTGGGTTATGGATGGACTCAAATTCCACCCTCAGTAAATATAAATAAACTCATCCATTCTCCAGAAATTAGACACAGATGTTTCCATGTGCACATAGCCTGATAGAGAATGAGCATCACATTTGGGTTTGAATGTGGCTCTGTTATTTGCCTTGAGTGAATGATTTAACATCTGGGACTTGAGTTTTTCACCTGTGGAATTGAAATAATGATTCATATTACATAGTTTCATGAGAATTCAAAGTTAAGTGTCTGTATAATATATCCAAAGTAATATACTCAATTGAGCAGATAATATGCTCTATATACACTAATGCTATCATTGTTTGAATTAAATGAGACAATATATGTAAAGTGTCTGATACAATGCCTAGCACTATATAAATGTCAATTTTTGTGCTAATAATTCTGTCATAAGACAGATACTGTGACTTAAGTTGCTGATAAACAGTAGAGGAAAACAAGTATTCATCAAAAGGCAATGTAATTATTTTAGAGATATTACAAGGTACACTGTAATTACATATGACGAGATATCAACGTTGGCCAAGAGAATATGGATTATCAGAGAAAACTTTACAGAGAAAGCCACCCTTTGGAAAAAATCTTTAAAAATAAAGTGGAATTATTCTAGATAAAGAAGTAATTGGGGAGTATTTTGACAGAAAGCAAAGGAAGGAAGATCAGAGATCATGGAGCACTACCTGAAAACAAAATAGAAATGAATTGGTGAGACATAATGTGAGAAGTAGTAACAGGAGGTGGGCTGGAGAAGTAGGGATGGACCAGACTATAATGGACCATGTAGACATGTGAAGCAATGTATATTTTCATTCAGAATCAAACCAGAGAACAGTGTCAATGGTGAGGTGATTGTGAAAAGAAGACTTTGCAAATTTCAGATTGCCAAAAGAGAGGGAGGTGTTTTTTGCATTAAAATAATTCTCATTGAAGGTGTATGTCCTCTCCTAATATAGACAGTAAACTATGTACTATAATAGTGAATTAATGGAAATAATCTTCACCCTAAATTCTGTTCTCTTCCAAATAAAAGATGACAGCCTGTGGCTTGGATCAAAGACAACAGCATTACTTGGGAATAGTATGTCAGATTGGCGATGAAATTATAGCTTGACACACAAAGGTATTGATTTCAACTGTCAGCAAGATACTTTCAAAAGGTCAGATTTGGGAGTCACAGAATGTTCTGCTCTTTGTCAAAACAGAAATTGATATAAAAACTATGGTGAAATGAAATGAACAGGGAGTTTGGAGCTATATCAGTTGGGTGGAGCTCACACATTCTAGATGCCTGCTGGCTGCTTGTCTGCCTACCTTATTTCCATAAATATTTATTGAGCACTTGCTGTGCAACATTGGACATATTACTCCACCTCTCTGAAGCTTTTCCCTCACCTTAAAGTGTGGGACAGTCATGACTCTTCCAAAATTTATGGTAAGAATCAAATGAGATATTGTGTTTAAAAGCACTCAATAGAGTGCCAGCCACATGGTAGGTACCTACTAAGCATATTCCCTATTTCCACTCATTGTTATATAAGCATTTATTGGCTGCTTTATTGTTTAGACACTGGCTAGGAACAAATCTAGCAGGTTCTCTTGAAGTTTACATTCACTGAGGGCTACAGAAAATAAACGAGTATATAATAAACAATGCAATTCCTGGTAGTGAATATCAGAGATAAAAACAATGATGCAAAGTAGGTGCCACAAAGGGAGAGCCAGTGTGGAAGGATGATAAGGTGTGCCCCTTGGAGGAAGTGACACTGAAGTTGGAACACAAATAAGAAATGGAGCCTCAAAAAAAAAAATGGCAGTGGAATAAATGGATGTGTCCCAAGCCTTGTACCAGAGCAGATAGAATGAATAGTTGAGGGTCACACGGGGAGTGTTTGTTGGCAAGTTAAGGGATGCTGTACTCCAGGAGAAGGTAGGGGACTGCTAGATGGGTATCCCTTGACCTAGAAATAAACTTAAGGTGATAAAAGATCTATACGGGGAAAACTACAGGACACTGAAAAAAGAGATAGAGGAAAATGTAAACAAATGTAAGAACATACCATGTTCATGGATTGGGAGAATCAACATCATTAAAATGTCCATACTATCCAAAGCAATCTATAGATTTAATGCACTCCCCATTAAAATGACAACGACATATTTCACAAACCTAGAAAGAACTCTCCAAAGATTCATCTGGAACAAAAACAAAAACAAACAAACAAATAGCCAAAATAATCCTGAGAAAGAAGAATAAAGTAGGTGGGATCTCAATATCAGATTTCAAGCTGTATTTCAAAGCCACTGTTCTCAAAACAGCCTGGTACTGGCACAAGAACAGACATATAGACCAATGGAATAGAATAGAGGACCCAGCTATCCACCTATATCATTGCTCTCAATTAATATTTGACAAAGGAGGCATGAACATATAATGGAATCAAGATGGTCTGTTCAATAAAAGGTGTTGGATAAAAGGTCAACCAAAGGACTTGTATGCATGCATGTAAGCATAACCAATGAACACAAGACACTGGGGGGTTGGGGTATGCCTGGGATGGGAGCAATGGGAAGATATGTATACATGTAACACACAAAAAAAATTTTTTTAAATGGACAGATACATGCAAAAAAATGAAACTAGACCAACAACTTACACTATACACAGAAATAAATTCCAAATGGATACAGGACTTAAACATAAGATGGGAAACCATAAAATACTAGAGGAATCCACAGGCAACAAAATCTCAGACACATGCCAAAAGAACTTTTTCACTGATACTGCTCCTAGGGCAATGGAAGCTAAAGAGAAAATAAACAAATGGGACTACATCAACATAAAAAACTTTTGCACAGCAAAAGAAACCATCAACAAAATAAAAAAGCCTACTGTATAGAACATATTTGCAAATGTTATCACTGATAAAGTTTAATCTCCAACATCTACAGGCAACTTATACAACTTAATAAAAGGAAGATAAATGATACAATAAAAAAATGGACCTAAATAGACCTAAATAGAATCTATTTGAAAGAAGACAAAAGGAAGACCAAGAGACACATGAAAACACGCTCAAAGTCAATAAATATTCAAGAGATGCAAATCAAAATGACAATGCTACATCATCTCACACCTGTCAGAATGGCTATCATCAACAAATCAACAAACAAGTGTTGGCGAGGATGTGGAGAAAAAAGAACTCGTGCACTGCTCGTGGGAATGCAGACTGGTGCAGCCACTGTCGAGAGCAGTATGGAGTTTCCTCAAAAAACTAAAAATGGAACTCCCATTTGACCCAGTGATCCCACTCCTAGGAATATATCCTAAGAAACTAGAAACAACAATCAGAAAGGATATATGCACCCCTATGTTCTTAACATCACAATTTACAATAGCTAGATTTGGAAACAGCCTAGGTGCTTATCAGCAAATGACTGGATCAGAAAGCTATGGAACATCTACACAATGGAATACTATGCTGCCATCAAAAGAAGGAATTCTTACCATTGGCAGCAACCTGGATGGAACTGGAGATCATTATGCTAAGTGAAATAAGCCAGTCAATGAAATAAAAAACAACATGATCTCACTCATTTGTCGATAATAAAGAACATTATAAACTGATGAATAGAAAGATAGATACAGAGGCAGTAAAGCACCAGACAGACTGTCAAATTACAGCAGGAAGGTTAAAGAGAGGTAAGGTATATGAGATCAAGCGAAGGACTTGTATGCCTGTATATCAGCATAACCAATGGACGCAAGACACTGGGGGTTGAGGGCATGTACGGGAGTGGGGTATTGGGGGGGCAATGGGAAGATATGTACACATGTAATAAAAAAAATGGAGCTGCAGGTGCAAAGATCTAGGAACATGCTTTGCAGTCAAAGGGAAATGCAAGTTGAAGTGCACTAAGGTAAAACACTAGGAGTGTTAGAGAAGTAGAGAGAAGGCCAGGTTTCTGGAGCCTAATACATGAGGGGAAAGTAATGCATGGCCAGGTTGGCATGGCAGTCATTGGCCTACTGCAAATTAGCATCTGCCAGCAGAGCAAGATGCAGCTGTCAGATGATGCACAGTTAGAAGACCAGCGTCCTCCAGAGCAGTGCTCATCCTGCACGTGGCTTCCTCCCACATTTCTGAGCCAAGTGAGCATTTCAAAGCTGCGTGGACATCTGGACTAGAGAGATAATACTGCTGTTTCCTTCAACCCTGCAGTTCTCAAAAGCACAAGCTCAGCTCCTCAATCTTTCTTTAATCTCTCAGTTTGTGGCATATGTCACTTTTGAAGATACGCATTTGACAACAGAATCATAGAGCTTACAAGCTAATGGTAGGGATAGAAAAGTGCATATAATAGAGCTAGTATGGCAGAGTTTTAAAAGCCTGTGAGGGCAGGAGACAAACAAAATCTAAATGTGTGGTCTCAGAAGGCTTCATGGAAGAAGTCTCCGTCAAATGTGGGAGGTGTGGTATTCTGTTTTGTTTTGCATTTGTTTATTGTTTACACTTTTAGCAATCTAAATATATCCAGATTCCTCTGAACTAATGTCCTGTCTTCTTTTCTTTGGAATTGTCTATAAGATTAGAGGATATTTTTAAAAAATATTTTTATTGTTGACAGTATTATAGATGTCCCCACCCCCCTGCGCGCCACTTTGCCTCCCTCTTCAATTCAGGATCAGATATGACCTCATCTAATATTTGATTATTCTGGTTTATATTTCCTCTTAAAACCTCCCATGTGGTGGCATGATTTTATGTGCATTAGAACATGTAAATTCCAAATACTTTTCAATAGTTAAACATTGTCTAAGATTTGTAGCTATATTAGAACCCAGAAACTTTTAGCCTCTTTTTAGTTGTCACCCCCAAATTACATGATTACTCTCATTAAAGGCAAAGGCATATAGGGAAGGTGCTTTCTTATCTTGCAAAGCACAATCAACAGCTTCCATTTTTTTTCTCCTTCACACATGTGTTGTATTTATTACACATTTAATAGATGTAAAGTTTGGCACTAAGGAATCAGACTTGGAACATACATTATTGAGTGGCAAAATTTGGTGGGGTAGAATAGGGAGGTAGAGCTAAGGGTACAGAATGGGAAAGATCAGCATGATCTTTTCTCACTTGCTTAAGTGGTTTCTGAGAATAGGGACTATTAGGCTATTTTCTGGATAGAGAGAACACTTCCCAGAAAGCAAATCTGAACTAGGTCTCAGAGACCCAAATAAAGGTCTATTCTTTATTCAGTTGTAGTCTGAGTGGTCACAATGATTTGTGCTAGAGAAAGAAGCCAGGGGTAATTACATATCCAGAGATACATGGGTTTCTCTGGCGGTCATTGCCATAATTCTTAGTCTTAGCCCTCAATATTACTGATACATGCAATTCATTACCCTCCAACTATTTGCTTGGAAAACAAATAGATTCCAGGTATCTGAGCAACTTTTTCAGAGACTTGTGGGTAGGTCCTTCATCCTACTTGCTAGTCTTTAGCACACTCGGATGGAGAGACAGGGGGGAATTAATCTTCTGAGATACATCAGTAACAATATTTTCTTGGTGTAACTTCTTATTTTGTCTGATGATAACCGTAAAAATTGATTGCACAAAATTAGGGAAATTGAGCATAAATAATAGAATGCAAATGAGCTATAACTTTAGAGCTCAGGAAAAATGTACTTTATTACCTGTGTCTTCCTTCTGTTGCATGCCTGTTTGTGCTAAGGGCACCTTGCTTGCTGTAAACTTCTTCATAATGTAAGATGCTTAAAATGCCCCATTATGAGAATAAGCCATACTGCTTTCTGATGGTGGGGTAGGTTCAATGTTCCTTGTGGTTGTTTCTCTTTCTGTTCCTATTGGGTCGCTGTGATAGAAGCAGTATATCAGAGAGAGCAGAATATTAGATTTTGGAGCCAGAATATCTAGCTTTGAGCCCTGACTCATGATAGTTGTGTGACCTTGGTCATCACTTAATATCTTAGCGCATTTGTTTTCTCATCTATAAAGTGGAGATAATAGTAGTACTATAAAGTAGTTAGGTTCTTTGTTGAGTGAATTAATACGTAGAGACTAGAACAATCCCTGATGCATACAGAGTGTTCAATAATGCAAATTATTACCATAAGGGACATAAACTCTAATGCCTACAGGGTCTAAGCAGAGAATATAAATGAGTCAGGTATAAAAAATGAAGCTCTTTTGGTTCATCTTTAATTTTTCACATTGTATTAAAAACAAGAAGATAAAGAACACTTTTCAACTATGAAGGGAAAAAAGCCCATTGCAAGCACAATAAATATAAGTGACCTTGACTTATTTGAGAACAATAGAGAGTAACGAGGACCATGGAAGGAAGACCTGAAAGATTGTGCTCAGATCCAGACAATTGCTGCCAAAAGAAGCTAAAAAAAAAACTAGATTAGTAGGTGAATTTTCCCAGTACTTAAGTTTTGGCATCTACTGCAATTAAAAAAAAATCCTGTGTGACTTAAGTAATATATATCTTCAGGCTGCATTTGGTCCATAAGTTACCAGTTTGAGACTCCTGAATTTCTGCTAAGTAGTGGTTTATAAATTCTAGCCCGAGGGACTTACTTTGTCTTCCTGTGACACCTGGCTTTAATGTCACAAGTGTATTCATCTCTAGAACTCTCTTGGGTTGAAAGGACCAAAAGATATACCTCTCACCCCTATGGTGCCCATTGTGAAGACTGGTGTATAGATCATCCGGAGGCGAAGTAAGGAAAAGCCAGTCAGGGAAGGTAACACCCACTCCTTGTTCTTGTCCCTTGTCCACAGGATAACTGCTTTGCTTTGGGTGGGAAATTCCAGCCTCTCCCTAAATTGCTGTCTGCTGACTGATAATGGAGACCCTCCAAGTCTTCCATCTGATTTTTGAAATGTCCTCTTACTACTCATTCTGTTTAATTGCTCCCTCCTGTGCAAATACTGTTCCTACTGCTCATTACAGTCAAGAGATAACAAGTCTAAGGTTTTTCCTAACTCTCACTCACTGATGATAAATGCTGGGTGCTTTGGGGGCTGCTTTCTGAACCACCCTAAGGCAACACTTAATTATCCAGACCTAAGGAAAGAAGTCAAGCACTCAGAGAATAGCTTTTTAATATGGGAAGATGAAGGAGGGAAGCCAACTCTAGCTGACCTCTTGGGGCTGTCCTTTCACCGTGATAAAGGGCAGTGTGAAAGGAGAAAGGCTGCAGGGGACCAGAGCACAACATTTAGCACCAGCCAAAGGGTGCCTTGAAGCAGGTTGATTCTGTATTAACTATCTACAGCAGCTGGCCAAATAGAATGAAACGGAAATTCTGACAATGCTGTTGCTCTGAATCACAGTTGCCACAGACTTCCACTTGGGATTTGTAGAAATAGAGTTTATGTAGTCATGTCTTCACCGATCCCCTATTTTTTCCCCCCTGTGTTATGTTCTAATACTAGCCTGTATGTGCTCTCTATTCCTTTCATTTGCCCTATAGTTTTTGTTTGTTTGTTTGTTTTCTTTCCATGTTGCCTTTTCTATCTGGAATACCCATCTCTCATTTCAACCTGCACAAATCCTGGGCTCATTTCAAATGTTGTCTCTTCCAAGAAGCTTCTCTAGATTTTCCCAATGCATTGGGATCTCCAAGCTTCTAGGGAGCAAAGGAAATTCTTATTCTCCATATTTCAATCTTCCATCCTGTCTCCTATCCTCAGGAAAATACACAAATCTGGCCAAATTCTAGGAGACTTATTGGACAACTCTTGATGAGGGTGGAATCACTTTATTTACAAATGTATGGGTCTAGGTGTGCCTGTTTCTCTACAGTCTTATTCTTACAGAAAGAGGAGTGGATGGAATTAGGTCTGCTCTCTTGGAAACAAACAAACAAACTGGCTTTCCAGGAATCCTTTCTCTTTTGTCTTGAGCCATTCCTTGCATGAGTTGAGATTGTGTATCTGAGGCAGTTAGGTCTACAGGGTATAATTTGGGACTATTGGTAGGTCCTTAGGCCTCCATCTCAGTGCATGTGTTCCAGCCCCATTTAGCAGAACCTCCTTGCCTCGTGGATAGGTTTCCAAAACCACTCAACAGAGTGTTTGTTAATGTCCCTGTATATCTCTCCTCCTCAGGGGCTCTGTGCAAGTGGCAATTTGTGCTCCATATTTTTTTAATACCAACAAAGCCTTCACCTTGCTGTAAACACCACCCACCTTTGAGGGGGCAGAAAATTGACCTGGTGATGAGAGAATTATTTGAAGTTTGACTCCCTGGATTCAAGCCCAGGCTCTGCCCCTCTACAGCTGTGTGATATTAAGACAGTTATCTAACATGTCTCGGCTTCAGTTCCCAGCTCTGTATTGTGAGGGTGGATATAGTGCTAGCCTTTTAGGATTGTCTGGGAAATTAATTAGAACAATATCTCCAATATGCTGAGAGCAGTGGCTAGAGCATAATAAACATTCAGCAAATGTAAGTCGTGTTTTTTTTTATTATTCTTATTCTTCCTCCTCTTTCTTCCTCTTCTTCTTTCTCTTCCTCCTCCTCTTTATCTTCTTTTTTCCTCTTCTTCCCCCTCCTCAGTCTCCTCCCCCTCCCTCCTAAGCATATCACTTATAATATCATCAAAGTCCTCAGCAGTTATCCTTGTCATATTACATTTTTTCATAGATACATTATTTTCTCCACATTTTCAGCTCTGCCTCAAGGCCATTTTGCTTGGTCACAAAAGGGATTGGAAGTTTATTATAAGTAGAGCAACAAAAGAACAGCCTGCTGATGAAAATGTGCCATGAACAATCTTGTCACAAATTTTAGAGCTGGAATGAAATGTTGAGATTATTGGGTCTGAATCGTTCTTTTTAAAGATGAGGAAATTAAGACCCACCATAGAGAAGAGCACAGTCCCCCCCACGCTGCCAGAGGAGGAGCACGGCAGCTCACTTGTTGGGCACATCACTGGGGGCCTGTTGCCCTGCAGGGCAATCTTAGCACATAAACCCTTTCCTCCTCCAGACTCTCCCTGGGGGATTTAAAAATTAAAGGTGGTGGTTCCCTTTGCATCCAAGAAATGTCCCTCCAAATGGTTCTATTTCCAATTTAATAGGAACATCGCTATCATGTGCTAATTAGAGACCAAGTTCCTATTTCAAAGGATGCCTCATAAGATTTTATAAATAAGTGGAGAGGCCAGTGCTCTATGTTCCCCTACTGAGTAGTTACTTTCACCCATTTATGATGAGAACTACCAGCAGGATTAACATAATGATGCATATAATACAGCTATCGCAGCAACAGATCATAATGATCTTTTTGCATTTCTCCCAGTCTATTATTCTTACCTATATTCTTTCCTGATTTGTTTGTTAGCTATGTGATTTCCTGGAGCATTCGGCCATCACTGAAGAATGTGATTTGGGAAGTAACTAAATGTTTTTTAAGACTTTAAGTTTACAACTAATGGATATATAAAAGGACAACTTAAAACTGTTTTTCCATTTTGTATTAAACACCAACAATTTTTTATAAGTTTCATGGGCTCTTTCCAAGTACCAGTGTCTTGGCAATTTTTAGATCATTATTTACTGATCAAGGCTTATCTCACAATCAGTAATTAAAATACCACTGAAGGTCCTTTTAAAAATCAATGGACATCAAGCTATGTTACCAAAAGTAATAAAGAACGTGAAGTACTTAAGCACAGGAGATATTAAACATTGATGAAGGCTCGAAAAGAAAAGCAAAATTTAAGTCATTGGGGAAATTCTCCTCCTGGTATTCATTCAACTGTCTATCCAGCTATCGGAAGACAGACTATGCACAGACTATCAGGGTAGTCTCATTGTATGAGATCTAATCCCATGTCCCCCAGTGTTTATTGTACAGTGGGGGAGCTTCAGGAATTTGATACAAAGTACATTTATATTCAGAAGCAGGACATAAATATAGGATAGTGGTAAGGAGTAAACGGATTACGAGTAAAATCTGGCTTGGACCATATGCCATTTTTGAGATAATCAAATTGTTTAACTCATGAGTTTCTTTCCTGGGAAAGAATGACACTGACATGATGGATGAAATTAGCCAAGTGTCTGGTGCTTCATATGTTAGAAGACTGAGGGAGGTGGTGCTTACACTGATACTTAGAAAATTTGGATATGCTAAAATGATATGTAGGTAGAAGTAGAAGAAACTAAGGAAAACACCAAATCAGACAGCCGTGGTATTGTAATGAGAATGTTAGAAACAGAAGGTTTGTCAAGGGAATACTAAAAAACTTAAAAAATAACTTAGGACAAGATAGTAAAGACATTCTGTATAATAAAGCAATTTCCATGCCACTGCCTGAATGGGACCAAAATATTATCATGGCTTTGTCATGGTTAAGAATGTGGGCTCAGGGAGAAACCAAGATGGTGGCATAGGTATACACCTAAACTGCTACCTCACGCAACAATTTCAAAACTACAACTAAAAGACAAAATGGACATCATTCAGAACCACAGGTAGGCTGGCTGAGTGCAAATTCTACAACTAGAAGGAAAGAGAAAAGCACACTGAGATCAGAGGAGCTACAGGAGGCAGATGCTGAGACGTGCATGTGGAGAGGACTGGCAACTGAATTTGTGGCTGGATTTCTCAAGCGGGAGGAAGACGAAAACTCCCGACTGCATTGAACTCCAGTTCAGGGTGAGACTCTGGGGACCCAGACTCATATGGATTGAAACTGAACTGTTAGGGAAGAGAAAAGCACACTGAGGCTCCGAGGAACTGCAGAAGGCAGAGGTACTGAGGTGCATGTGGAGAGGGCGGGCAACTGAGTACGCGGCTGGCTTTCTCAGCGGGAGGGAGAAAAAAGCTCCCAACTACACTGAACTCCAGTTCCCAGTGAGACTCTGGGGACCCAGACTCATTTGGCAAGAAACTGGACTGTCTGGCAGCAGGTAGAATTTGAGGGCAATTTTCTCTCAGAGGTGCTTGCAGTGATTACCATGAGACACTGAGACACAGAGGCCTATTAGGGCAAGGCTGATGAGAAACCAATGCTGTCTGCTCTACCCTGAGACTCTGCCCCATCCAAGCTGAGCACAGTGGCTTTTGCAAGTCTTGTCTCAAAAGTGTGTCTTCAGCACAGAGAAGTACTCCCAGCGTAGACACAGCTGATCCTCACAGCCAATTGACCTGGAGGTCAATTCCTCCCACTGGTACCAACAATAATCAAGGCCTAACTACAACAAGACTACACACAGCCCACAAAGTGGTGCACCAAGAGTGTCCACCTCAGGTAACTGGGGAGGCTGAGCCACTGAGTCTTATAGGACACCTAGCACACAAAGGCACTCTATCAACTCAGGAAAGCGGCCAAAATTTGGAGACAAAGAACAGATCAAATGAAAGAAATGGAGGAAAGAAATGACTGGCTATAGAGTTCAAAACCATGGTTATAAGGTTTTTCAAGAATTTT
This sequence comes from Lasiurus cinereus, assembly GCA_011751065.1. Taxonomy (NCBI): domain Eukaryota; kingdom Metazoa; phylum Chordata; class Mammalia; order Chiroptera; family Vespertilionidae; genus Lasiurus; species Lasiurus cinereus. The sequence goes on from JAAGEH010000434.1 coordinate 14,581,857, forward strand.
CTAGAAAAACCTGTACTTGTAAGTCTATTTCTTTCTAAATTTCTAAATTCTGATAAATTTAGTGAGACCCTCAAGGATATTGAAAAGGTCCAACTAGAAATTAAACATACACTGACTGAAATAAAAAATATTATACAGAGATCTAATAGCAGACAAGAGGATCACAAGAATCGAGTCAAACATTTGAAATACAAAGGAGCAGAAAACACTCAACTGAAAAAGCAAGAAAGAAAAAAGAATCCAAAATTATGAGGATAGTGTAAGAAACCTCTGGGACAACTTCAAGCATACCAACATCCAAATTATGGGGGTGCCAGAAGAAGAGATAGCAAGATACTGAAAACCTATTTGAAGAAATAAGGACTGAAAACTTCCCCCACTTAGTGAAAGAAATAGACTTACAAGTGTAGGAAGCACAGAGAAGCCCAAACAAAAGGAATTCAAAGAGACCACACCAAGACACATCATAATTAAAATGACAAGAGCAAGAGACAAAGAGAAAATATTAAAAGCAACAAGAGAAAAACAGTTACCTACAAGGGAGCACCCATGGGGCTGTCAACGGATTTATCAACAGAAGCTATGCTGGCCAGATGAGAATATTCAAAGTGATGAATAGCAAGAACCAACAACCAAGATTACTCTACCCAGCAAAAAATTGAAGACAGATAAAGAGCTCCTCAGATAAGAAAAAGCTAAAAAAGTTCATCACTGCCAAACCAGTATTCTATGAAATGCTGAAAGGTACTGTATTCTTTAAGAAGAGGAAGAAGAAAAAGGTAAAGATAAAAATTATGAACAACAAATATATATCTAGTGAATCTAAAAATCAAGTGAATAAAAAAAATATGAACAGAATAAACTGGTGAATATAATAGAATCAGGGGCATAGAAAGGGAGTGGACTGACAATTCTCAGGGGGAAAGGGATGTGGGGGTGCAGGAAGAGACTGGATAAAAGTCATACACCTATGGATGAGGTCTGGTGGGTGGGGGGAGGTAAAGGCAGAGGTTGGGGTGGGAACCAAGTGGAGGGGAGCTATGGAGGAAAAAAGAGGAACAATTGTAATAATCTGAACAATAAAGATTTATTAAATTTAAAAAAAAAGAATGTGGGCTCAGTATGTACTTTGCCTAGGTCTCCATGCTGGCTTTACTATGAAGTTTGCTTAAGCTCTTTGTGCCTGCATGGCTTCATCTATAAAATGGAACCAAAAGTAGTACAAATATAACTGTCTTTGTAATAATGAGCCTTTTGGGCAGGATGAAGAAAAATCTTCTCTATTTCCATTGACCTTTTATCATCCTTCTAGTCATAATGGGCTAGATCCTTCAGACCACATCTCTCACCAGAGGACCACTAAAAATATTGAACAAAATATATTTTGTTATCTTTAAAACCATTGTAAAGCTGAAATAATGAGGAATTGCCAGACCAAGATCCAGGAAATGGTGAGATTTTAGAATAGTCAGAAACTGCTGTAAACTCACATTGCATTGAGGGCATTCAGCCATTCAGAAGAAATAGCAGAGCTAATGAAAAGGAGCTTGTGTATGACACCTCCAGGGCAAGCAACTGGAAACTCAAGGCCAGCCTCAGGTGGACAGTCTGATCATTTGCAGGTGAATCTAAGTGAGGACAAGCCGGACTCAACTGTTCTCTCCACTGACCCTCATGGGCCTGGTGGCCACTGACTTGAACAGATTTAGGATGGGTCTGAGCAGGAAGATAACTCATCTCTGGCAAGTAGGATGTTATGTTTTGGTCCTCTAGTGAAATTTCAGTACAATTTTACATTATAAATATGACTCCCAAACCCACGAAGCTTGTACTAAGTTTAAAGTGGTTTCGCATTATCATTTTCCAGGTTCCAGACTAAAGGACATGAAAATTCTCTCTAGAGGAATGTTTCCTTCCTTCTAGTCCTAATAAATCCCTGAAAATAATATTCCAAAGCCAATAATCATCCCACAGTCCCAAATAAACAAATACCCGAAACAGTAAGGCACCAAAGAGAGAACCCAGCAGAAACAATAGCTGGAGAGAGTAACTCTCCATGACCTCAGGTGATAAAATTTTCAAATATGGATTATATAACACTAGGCTTAGTGTAGTTAATGGAAAAAAAGGCAAGCTTTAAAATATCTCTATATTTAAAAACTATAACTCATGTTATTGTAGACTTTTTAAATTAAATAAAGCTAAAAATAGAAACTATATCTGAAACTAAAAAAAAAAACAAAAACCAACACAATGGATGAGATTGACAGCAGATTAGATGCAGCAGAAGAAATAATTAATGGTAGGTGTGTGCAAAGAAATTAACCAGAATGCAGCAGAGAGAGACAAAATGATAGGAAATATAGAAGATTGCTAGGAGAGAGAGCACAGAAGGAGAAGTTTAAGGACACTACTTAGTAGTTGCAGACCCATTGGGGAAGAGGGACAGTACTGAGCTCAGGGAAGGTAAAGGTCTTGTTCTTACCACGCCAGGTGGAGCCGTATGTGCAGTGAGTAGGAGGTGGAGGGACTAGGCATCATTTTACAAAACTCAGATCCATCAGGGTGCTGGGGCCTCATCCAGCCTGGGCTACGATGGGAATCCTGTACACAGCTTCCATTTGGTGGCTTGCCACAGACAGCAGTATTGACCTTGCTCTCTTAGGATGCCGGGGGGCCAAAACTCTTTCTCCTGTGAAGCTAAAGGTATACCATGTGAAGGCAGGCATTTTACTCATATGTACAAGTGTCCCGCAATTCTTCCCAGGCCTTAAAAAGCAAACGCACTTGTAATTCAAATAGCATTTGTACCAAAATGCAAACCATTATGTGCAGCATCTTCTCTGTATTTCCGCACCTCAGGACCAGTCAGGAAGCCTCTTTAAAAAAGGAGCATTTATTTGGAAGGTCTGAGTTCCATACACAAGAGAGCTCCTCCCATTTTCCCACCAATATAATAAAAAGGGAGAATTAGACAAACAATATTTGCTGAATGGTTCTGATGTAACAAGTGCTGGACCAAATAATTTACATAAATTATGAGGCTTACAACATTTATTTGAGGAAGAACTATTATCCTGTCTCCCCAGAGAAGTTAAGGAACTTGTCCAAGTTTAAGTAGTTAATAGGTGATAGAACTGAGATTTAACAGAGGTCAGCATATTCTTTCCACTGTACCTGTTTTCAATAAAAAAAGTTATCCAGGGTTGATTCTGCACCATTAAGGTCTCCCCCCCCCCCGCCCCTCAAGAAAAAGATAACACTTATTTAGAGAAATACAATCTTCCTTCGAGAAGAAAATGAAACTAGTCATAAGTGGTGATTATTTGGAACATTAAATCATTATTCATTTTAAAAATATATTAGATATGCTTTCTCCCTCAGGAAGTATTTCAGCATAGTACACTGAGCTGATTTGTTCATTATGGCTTCAACCTGACTGTAGTTTTAAATTCATATGAATTGTCATTCCTTTTTCATTAATATGTTGAGACATCTCAGCAGTCAAACAGAATTCAGGAACTATATAAAAATACTATAGCTATTTTTTGTGTGTGTATTTGTTGCATAATTGTTGGCTAATGAGCTTTATAAGAATAAAGAAAATTGGAAAATTGAAAGCAACTCTGTTTCTTTTTGGACAGCTGATGCATTTAAGAACCTGTTTCCTTAGAGAAATTGTTTGGCCCTGAGCATTTATTTTTATTTTTGTTGCCATTATTATTCAAAACACCTCCTGCTTCTGTATGGGAAGATAAAACTGTTAGGTGTTCCGAAAGTGTCTCAAAATATCACTAAAGAATTCTGAGGCACACTTATTCTCATCTTTCAGATAGAGTTAGGGAGCAGGTTACTAGAACTCGGGTCAGATGGCCAATTTCACAGAAAATCTAGCATATGGCGCTCTTCTGAGTTTGCTACTCTTTTGGGCATGGTGGGAAAGCCATATCTCAACCTTGGATTCTCTTTCTCCTATTAGTAATGAGCAGGGTGGGGGTGCGGGGTGGAGGGTGGGTTGGGCTATGGGAAGAATTTTGTGCTCTATAACACATCCCATTCCCATGGCCCACACCTGTATTAAGTTAAACACAGGATAATAGATTATCCCTATCATCAAAAACCCTTTCAAAATATGCATCTTTTCCAATCTTCCCCGGTCCCCACCCCCAAGCTACTATTACAGACTTCTCAGGAATGAGACATCTAGAATCCACTGTTTTACAAAAGCATTTAGGGTGGCTCTGATACTTGGCAAGGAAGGTTTGGGAAGTATGAGGTTGTCCCTGGTTCACCTGAAAACCCTCCTCAGTATCTCAGCTTCACTGTGGAAGTCCTGTGGCTTGGATTCAAATGCTAGTTCTGCCCCTTGCTGACCGGGTGACCCTAAACAAATTACCTACTACCTCATGTGAGTTGTCAGTAGGTTGAAAAGATAAATGATATAAAGTAAAACACCTTCAGCCAAAACCGGTTTGGCTCAGTAGATAGAGCGTCGATCTGCGGACTGAAAGGTCCCAGGTTTGATTCCGGTCAAGGGCATGTACCTTGGTTGTGGGCACATCCCCAGTAGGGGGCGTGCAAAGAGGCAGCTGATCGATGTCTCTCTCATTGATGTTTCTAACTCACTATTCCTCTCCCTTCCTCTCTGTAAAAAATCAATAAAATATATTTTTTAAAAAAAGTAAAACATCTTCAAACAAACAAACAAACCTGAGAAGGATAAGGATGCAGATGATAGTTTCTGCTGGTAGAGATAGTGGTGCTGATGGCAGCAGCGGTAATATTGGCTCTGTGATAATTAATGCCATTTGTATGTATTTGTTAGAAAATTCCTACTTATGTTGAGTGAACTACTTCTCTAACCTCAGTTTCCATCAGCATTAGGCATGCCCTTTTTTATGTTAATTCTCACCCTAGGATATTTTTTCCATTGATTTTTAGAGAGTGGAATGGAGGGAGGGAGAGAAGGGAGAGAGAGATATCCATGTGAGAGAGACATCGATTGGTTGCCTCCCCCACACACCCAAACCCTGGGGGCTGGGGATGGAACCTGCCACCAAGGTATATGCCCTTGACCAGAATCAACCCCTAAATCATCCACTGAGCCAAACTCTGCCCTTCTTAATGACAGAGTCCTTGGACTTCTTTATTCAGTATGAGAGACCTGTTCAAGTATTTAAGGTCTCTTCCACCTCCACTCAATTCTCCTTTTCTCCAGATCTGTTCCTTCAACACTGACCCATATGAAATGACCCTGGTCCTGAGTCTGTGGTATTACATCCCTTCTCCATTAAAATAGCTCTCACCCATGGATGACATTGTCTCCACGCTATGGTAAAAGCAGAGATGAAGACAGTATGCCCCCTGCATCAGTGCTTCTCACTTGAATATGCTCACAAGTCACCTGTGGATCTTGTCAGAATGAAGATTCTGATTCAGGAAGTCAGGGGCCAAGCCTGATACTCTTTCTTTCTGTCAAGTTCCCGGGTGATGTGATCCTGCTGGCTGGTCCTGCGTTACACTTCGGAGAATGGGACACTACATTACTATGAGTCCTTTATCCCTGGACTTATGTGATAAATTGTTGCTTTAGTTTAATCCTACAAAAAGTAAAATAGTTTCTGCAGATGCACTTATATAATATCTACTGTCAGAAAATGATGATTCTACAGTTCAATGCACTCTCCTTATGGCCCTAGCTGTCCAAAAAAATAAGAAAATAAAAAAAACTACTGCCTGACTGTTATCTCCTCAACGCTGCTTCCTGCAAACATCTATCGTGCCAGATTCGTTGAGATGGGCATTTTCTCGGTTAAATGCCTACTCTTGAAATTTCTTGCATTAGGTCACATTTAAATCTCCTTATCAATAAGATTTTCATCATTCAGGTTTAACAGTAGCAACCACTGTTGTGTGTATAGTAAGGGACTCTGGTAGGAGTTCATTTTGGCATCCACGATTTGCTGTTCCTCCAGCCACTGTGTTTTGTTAACTGAAAAGATACCCTAAAGAGATTGAAGCTAATGTCACAATTGAAAAAGACAATCCCCTTCAACTGCCTGTGGTATCAGTTGAGCTAAGTGTCACTCCAGTAAAAGGAAAATGTGTGGGACTTTCAGTCCCTGGATTTGGGTAGGGAAGGACAATTTGGAAGTATTTTAGTATTATCTTTCTTTCCATGTTTATTTTATAAACATTTTTAAATGGGATTAAAACTTATAGAAAATTATAAGCTATAGAAAAAAACTTAAAGGGGAGGGGCGTTATCTGCTAAACAGTAAGAGAAATATTCTGTTGAATATTTTCCTTCTAGAATTGTATTTTCTGTGCGTGTTACTTATGAAAACAACAAAATAATTTGGTAGTAGGCTAAAGCTTATAAAATTGCCATATTTGTAGGACAAAACAATAGAATTTTATCAACTTCTTATGATTCAAAGTATATATGTTTTGACTCATAACATGGTTTTAAAGTTACTGCAAACATTACCCTGTTCTGTCTTCAAAATCAATAAAAATTGTAATATTAATATATCAGTATATATTTTCTTAATCTTGTTATTCCTTAGTTTATTCCATTTTTTCATTATTTTAAGCAATGCTTCATAAATGTTTTTATGAAGAGCTTCTCATCATTTTCTGACAGTAGATATTGTATAAGGGCAGAAACAATACTTGTCTTAGGAGAATCCTACACAGTTAAGAATAGTGGGTTAAAGATTACACATATTTTGGAAGTTCTTGATACAATTTACAAAACCCATATCTCACATGAGCCTATATCTTTCACTATATCTGTGCCAGTTCACTGTATCAATATATTTTAATTCCTCCTGGTTTAACAGATGAAAAATAATATTTTATGACTTGCTTTACATTACCAAGGTGAATGACTTATTCTATTAGCATTTTTATTTTTTCTTTTGCAAATTGCATGCAATGTAATCATATTTTTATGTGTGTTTCCTATTGTTTTAGCTCTTTTTTTTCTTTTCAAATTCTGAGTTTTTTTATTTATGGTGTTAGCCTTTTTCTGTCACTGATGCTTCAAAAATTCGACTTTTTCAGTTACCATTTAGCATTCTTAAAGATAATTTAATCTTGAGATTTTAAATTTCTCTGTAGCCTACTTATCTTTCTTTTCAATTATAGCTTCTGAAATTCCTTATACCTTCATTATTTTTAAAAAATTGTTTTTAGTTTCTTTTAACATTTATCTATTCAATTAGTCCAAGGGTATCTTAGGATGTCATTTGAGGCAAAGTACCAGCTTTCCTTTTCTCTCGGCACAATTTATTGAACAATTCATCCATTAAGTGGTGACTTAAAATGTCACATATATCTCAAACTAAATCTGTTATATGTGTATGTCTGTTTTTGGAATTTCACTTCTGTTTCATTCCTCTGCCTGCCTCTTTAGTAGCCATTATCGGTATTTTAATAACTAACTTATTATGCAGATTTTGAGTGGCTGGAAATATGTCACCCACCATTGTCTGTCTCTGAAAGTTTTCTTAGCTATTCTTTCTCATTTATTTCCTTTTAGTTATTTTGTTCAGATATGATTAAAACAATTTCCATTAACATTCAATGTATTTATACAGAATTTTAAAATGAATTTGGAGAAAATTAAACGTGAAATGTTTAACTTTCCTATTCAAAACATGGTAATTCTTTTTACTTCTACAAGTCATCTCATAATTTCTAATTAAATATTTGTTTCAAATAGGTCCTACACATTTCTAGTAAAACTTAGAATAATGAATATTCTATTTTTGATTGCTCCATATGTAAGATTTTAAAAAATCATATTTTCTGACTTTTTTTACATGGATACTAGGCAAGTTTTATATATATAATCATCTTAACAGATTCTAATCAGATTTAATAATTATTTCATTTTCCTTTAGGCTCATTAAACAATTCATTTTTTTCTGAACACCCCAGTAGTTCATGAAAGTCTATTATCTTATATGAGTTCACTCTCCCTTAATGTCTAGAATTGCCAGAACATTGAGGTGATAGTATTATTTTCTTTTTTAGATTTTAACTTGGAATTTTATCTTCAGTGCAATATTGACAGTTGATTTTAGATAACTTTTTTTCCTAGGTTAAGGGTAGTAGCATTCTTTTCATAGATCAGCAAGAAATTTTGGCTATGATGTGTGTTGAATTTTGTTGATTGAATTTTGGCCTTCCTTGAGATAATGTTATTTCTTCTGTTATGTGATTATTGGCAAATTACATTCACAGGTTTCCTAATTCCTGTTGCATGCCTAAATGATCCTTTTTTGTTCATGGTATATTATTCTTTTAAAATGACTTCAGCCGAAACTGGTTTGGCTCAGTGGATAGAGCATCAGCCTGCGGACAGAAGGGTCCCAGGTTTGATTCCGGTCGAGGGCATGTACCTTGGTTGTGGGCACATCCCCAGTCAGGGGTGTGCAGGAGGTAGCTAATCGGTGGTTCTCTCTCATCCATGTTTCTAACTCTCTATCCCTCTCCCTTCCTCTCTGTAAAAAATAAGTTAGATATATTAAAATGACCAGATTAGATTTGTTTTCAATTTATTTAGTATTTCTACATTTTATTGAAAGGGGAGGTTGATACTTAGAGGTATTTATTTTTTTATATCTTAATATATATATATTTTTAAATCAGCATTATGTTAGCTTGTGACAATAAATGGGAAGATTTCTTACTTTACAATGCTTTTGAGCCAGAGTATGAAAAGTAAAACATCTTGTGTCTACAATTTCATTTCTTTCCCACTTTTCATATATTAGCAACTGTCTATATTCCTATTTTTTTTAGAGCCATCTATTTTGAGGATGTACTTCTGAAACTGCATGTAAGAAATGGAGACACTTTCTCTATATCTCTAGATTGCACTTTTTCAATTGGGCCATGACAGACAGCTTCCCAGTTGTTTAGAAATTCTTTTCTCATCTTTCCAAAGTGAGTCTTACACTCAGCTACTTGACATTAGCTTCCTTAAACTGTGTGTGGGTTCTGCATTTGAATCTTCTAACTCCAGATTTCAAGACAAAACAAATGAACAGACTTTTAACTGTAGTTTTACTTGACAATTGGGAGCCTGTGTGGGAAGACATTGTTGGGTGGTAGGAACCAGGAAGCTTTGACATGGTTAGAGATTCCTTCTCTGTGTGTGCTGTGGTCATCCCAAATTAACTCAGCCAAAATGTTGCTAATAGAAAAGTGATATTTTGAGGTGTGCTACTATTGTGCCCATATTCTTTGGTTAGAACATAGAATAAGCATCAATATGCCACATAGATGCTTCCCAGATACACTGCTAGAGTAAAATGTCAATTGTTAATTATTCTTTTCCTCTAGTCCCTTTATAAACTGGAGAATATAATCAGGTGGGTATCCACTGGAGGTTCCATTATTCTCTAAGCGGGTGGATCTTTTATAAGTAGTTAATCATGGGTCAGTTTGTCCATTTTCAATCTGGTGATCTCTGTGTTTTTTCTTTAAAAATATTTTCACCTTTTTTTTGTAATAGGTGCAATCTTACCCTCATTTCCATGAGTGGTGTGAATTTCCACCATAGCTGTATTTCTTTGCTCATGTGAGTGGGAAGGCAGGATGGAGGGAAGTGCAAGAAGCTAAGAACATGTCCTCAGTTACCGACCTTTACTATTCGGTACACATTGTCCTTTGACTTCATCCTGAGGGAACATGACAAACAGAAAAGTTTTCACAAATAGATTTTACATTAATCTAAAGGCAGGCCTTTTTTATTTTACAGACTTGAGACAAAGTTTGTTATGGAAGCTTTTGGAGCAAAGATCTAGCTAGATGACCCCCTGGCATGTGAAGAAGGTGGTGGCGGGGGAGAGTGATTGTTAACAATGAGGAAACCTGGGTCCCCAAGTTAATTGTGTGAGAGTCAGAGAATCTCCTTAAAGAAGACAGGAGCAAAAATATTTTTACATTTTAGTTAATATGTAATTTATATCAACTCGCCTCTTGATTCTCTATTAATTTAAAAATTAGTGCATTCTTAATTATGCCCATCTAGGCTATGAGGCCTGAGGAACTAAGGTTGCATTTGCACAGAACAGTCTAGGAAATGCCCACCATTCTAATTAAGAGGAAACCAGTGCTCCCAAAGGTAGCCCATCTCTCCATGTCAGTCAGCTCATGTGTAATATGATCGGAAATTCACGTCTTTGAATGACTAGTATGCTGTCCTCCTCATCCCACCATTTTTAAAATGTTACTTCAGAATTTTGATATCCCTTCTTTCTAAGGAGATTCCTCAGAGGCCATTTCTATTTCTGACCCAGGGCTGAAAGGTAAATGGAAGCAACTCACACTTTACCAGCTGAAGTGTTTTCCCTGAGATTCTTCAGAAGAATCAGTCAAAGGAAAATCCAATAATGCACCTAGAAAATTGGATGCTGCTGCACAATTCTATAGGTGGTTTATTCTCTGACCCCAGCTTGAGCTCAGTGCATGCCCGACACCAGGGAACTAATTGGCCATGTAATTGTTATCCTTGCTGGTAACCGCACAAGCTGTTCTCATTCATACAGGCACCTAATCCTTTTCCAAATTCTTCTTGCTTTAATTTGCCTCAATAATATCCTGCAGTACAGGATAATTGCACATTGTGTAGAGAAGGATTTTCTTTTATCTTCTCTAAATTTAGACTCCACTAATTTCACTTACTGTCCCCTTTTGGGTAAGCAATGAGACCAGGTAGTCAGGAACAACCAATTAGATGCCCTATGACATTTTGTTTAGATTCCAATATCATCTCAAGTAATAATTAGCTCCACCCATTCACCCTGAAGAGATGTTTTGTCCTTGCCTGGAATCCTCCCTGTTACAGTTCCCCAGCCATTCTAGTTATTTTACTGCAATCTGCTAGACCTGGTGGCGTTGCTTAAGTTGAGAGGAAGAATAAATGGAAATAAGATCATTGACTTCAAGTGTTTGGAGGGATGTCAGAAGATGAAGCATGGTTTAAGAATTTGAACTAGCAACTGCATAGTTGTTGAAAAGTGGACTTGCACACAGTAAAAAGTGGGGGGTTATGTATTAAATAGAGTTATCCAACTAAAAAATGGCGTCTCAGGACAAAACAAGCCCCCCTGATGGGAGTCTTTGAAGCTGTTAAACTGTGAGCTAAGGATCCCTCTATTCTAGGCTTACCTCAGGGTGACCCTGGGTGGCTCATGTTTCTAAGATCTTGGGGGTGGGAGGAGGGGCACTATATAAAATACAAAATATTTTACATGCATATAAAATATATAAATAAAGTATCACTTTTCATCTTAAATGGTATAATCAGATTAATAAAGGAGGATGTAGAAAAGGTAAGGAAGGTTTCCTGGAGGAGGCAATGATTGAGTTGCATTGTAACCTGTGAGTAGGCATTAGAAGCAGGGCAAGGGCAAACTGAGTTAAGAATGGTGATGATGACAAGGACATGGTGAAATTTATTGAGTAACTATTCAAGGAATTATGGTAAGTAGATGCATGATCCGATTTAACCTCCTTTTGAATATGAAGGCACTGAGGTTCAGGAAGCTTAAGTAACTTCCATAGTTGTGTTTGTGTGTTTTTAATTTAATTTATTGAGGTGATATTGGTTAATAAGATTATAGAGGTTTCAAGTGTATATTTTGATGATACATGATCTGTATATTGCATTGTGTGCCCACTACCCAATATCATATCTTCCATCGCCATATATTTGGCCCCCTTTACCTTTTACTGTCTCCACCCTCCTTCCTTCTGGTAACCACCATACTTTTGTCTGTGTCTGTAAGTTGCAATTTTAGATCTCACTATCAGTAAAATCTTATGGTTCCTAGCTTTTTCTCAAAGTACATCATGTTGTCGTAAATGGAAATATATTTATCTTGTGGCTGAATAGTATTTTATAGTGTATATGTACCACATCTTCTTTGTCCTTGATCTTTATAATCTATCAAAGGAGACTTTGGTTGTCTCCATATCTTGGACACCATGAATAGTGCTGCAATGAACATAGAGGTGCATATATCTTTGTGAATAAATGTTTTAAAGGTAGATGCCCAGAAGAGAGATTGCTGGGTCATATGGTAACTCTTTTTTTAATCTTTTTTTTTTTAATTTGGGAAAACTGCTTGAAATAGCTACATTTAAAGAGATGAGATCATTACATTTGGAGGGATTCTTAGAAATTGTAAGGAGTGGCTATAGGGTTAAGCCTCAGACTGACATGTTGGCAAAGCCATAAACAAGTCTCAGCTTAGAGGGCACAGCTCTCTTAACATAATTAAGCTTGACCTTATGATACCCTTTAGATCCTATCTGGGTAGCTAATGGGTTGTGGGAAGTGCAGCAAGTGCTGCCAAAACAAGTGAAACTCACAAGAACATTGTAACTATGGTGACCACTACCTTGTTTACCTCTGGCTATAAAACAAAGGCTCAGCTTGCCCTCTGGATCTCTCTCTGTGGCCTCAGCCAGGCATAGGAAATCCACCTAGACCCAGCTTATTCTCTGTCTTTTCTTCAGTCCTTCACTGCCCTCCCTCAGGCTCACTGAACCCTTGGTTGTGCTGGCATGGCACAGAAATGTGTTGGTTTTCAGTGCATGAAGGTTAAGTTTTCATTCATAAATTTGTTAGGGAAAGATTCTAGGATAGGGCAGCAGAGAGATTTAAAAGGTAGGCATATAGAAAGTTGATTCTGGGAAACGTCATATCAGAGGAACCTCCTAATTACTGACAAGGTGAGGGTTCACCCAACACTTAATTGTACTCTGAAAAATTGACTAGACAAAAAGATGAGGCTGTGGAAAAAAAAATTCTCACAAGAAATTCGTTAGTTAATATCAAGTTAACTTCAGAGTAGAGACTGGGTTCATCATGATGGAAACCAACAGGTGTACATTTACAAATGTGAAAACTCTTAGTCCAAGCCACTCCATCATTCTTTCCTCACTTAATAGAGTATTGGGATTTTTGTCTGCAACTTACTGATGGGACAACTGATACCAATAAAAGGGAAGAAATTTGTCCACAGTACGGAGTAGGTCAATGGCCAGGCTAGGGGACTGGAACACAGATATAATGGACTTCTCAGCTCATTATTAGTACCCAACTTTCTGCAAATAGTCTCATCTTATGTGTCAAGTCTATTTTGCCATTGTAGCAGCCAAGAATAATTTTGGAAAAGGATTTTGAAACCACATCAATTCTTAACAAAAAAGAGTACTATGATTCATTTGTCTGCTCTGTATGGGGATAGAAATGGTGACATGTCATCTGTGGCTTACCATCAAACATTTGCCTCATCCTTTTCTCCTGCTTGTCTATCCTGTGATGGCTGGGCTACTCCTCAGAGAAGTAGTAGACTTTTCACCTGCAGTATCTTCACATGACAGATGTCTGTCTTTTACTTTTATTCAGATTTCTAATTTCATCCTCTCCAGACAAGAGAAGACTGATTAGAGTTAAATTTCTTTTGGCTGAATGGGTCATGTGGACTAGTTGCCCAATAAACATCTACCTTTAGCAGATTCTTTGCCTGGACCCTTGAAAGTAAAGCAGAATTTTAAAGATACACCAGACCACTAATGGTAATAATCACTTCTGTTACATAGTACTTTAATTTATAAATCACTATTTTTCATTTTTATGCATATAGATCTGCTAGCCAATGAGAAAAGTGTTTTTGTATAAATTTTATTTAAATTCCAATAGGCAAAATTGTACCTATAAAATTATTGCCACTTCTTTTGCTTCTTAAGCTTTTCTAGCCTGTTCTAACTATAAGCTATTGGATTCCTAATACATAGAATTCCTAAGAGTACTGCAGTGTAATGCCAGAGGCACTGAACCGCAGAACCTGGGTTTTGTATCTAATTGTGTAACTTGGTTAAAATACCCCCATCTTGGAAACCTCTTAATACAGATGTATCTGCAGTTGGAAAAAAAATTGACTGCTGAAACCCAGGCCATGTTCAACATCCCTTTTGCCCTCTGATGAGGATATATTGAGTGCAGAGATAGAAAATAGGGTAAGAGCTCTCCCTTCTTTGGGTATTAAAATCAGCATAAAGAATGTGATCCTTAGAGTTTTGAGCATGTTGCAGAGGAAACTTGATGAGACTCACATTTCTCTGATTCTGAGAATTTCTAAGGAAACAACTTGTCTTTGTTTTTAAAACCAGATCATATGGTGGAGGGGCTCAACAAACAGATATGTGTGTCTGTATAGCTTGTTATTTAACCTCCTGCAGAAAAGAGACGGAGACAAACACTGAGACTGAGATAGAGGTTGGTCAAACAAGCATAGGCTGAGGTCTTCCATTTGGACTAAATAAGGTCACTTCTAAACCATTTCAGTCATCCAGAAAGGACCACAGGATATTGGCTTGGGCCAATCAACAAATTGTTAGTTACAAAATAGTCACAGAGATGTAAATTACAGCACAGGGAGTGTAGTCAATAATATTGTAATAACTACGAATGAGGCCAGATGGGTACTTAAAGTAGGGGGTGAACATTGTGAAAAAAAGTGATTACCTAATGACTATGCTGTACCTCTGAAACTAATATAGAATAAAATTGAATGTAAAATTTAATTGAAAAATAAAAATATCATAAACATAGTTGGTGTTGCTTAGTGGTTGAGCATAGACCTATGAACCAGGAAGACATCTTTTGATGATTCCTGGGTTTCACCCTCAGTAGGTGGTGTGCAGGAGGCAGCTGATCTATGATTCTCTCTCATCATTGATGTTTCTATCTCTCTCCTTCTCCCTTCCTCTCTGAAATCAATACAAATATTTTAAAAATTATAAAAATTTATGCGATAAGGTCACCTGTTTTTGAGTCCTGTATGAGAGGTATAGCAATTTGAACATATGTAGAGTTCTATAAAGAATATATAAAGAAGTAGATACTGGATGCCTAATAAAAACTCTTGAAAACTCCTACCAAGCCACAACTAAACCAAAGGAATGCTTCCATTGTAAAAAATGTCAGATATTATAGGAGGCCAAAAAGGTATTGGGTGAAAAACCTTTTGCTGATAATTTAACAATTTATAAGCAGCATCTCTCAAACATAAGAGCCCACCTCATTCTCCTCCTGAGAAGCCTGGTTGGTCCTCTGCTTCCCACTATGCCCTATCTTTAGGGTTATTTCTATGGGAACTGTATTGTTGTTTTGCTTGTTGAAGCCATCTATCTATACCTATATATCCATATGTCTATCTATGTGTGTGTATATACACATATGTGTTTGTGTGTGTATAAAACCCTAAGTGACCAGCCATCTGTTTGACCTGTTGACTGTTTGACTGGTTGCTATGATGTGCATGACCACCAGGAGGCAGGCACTCAATGCCAGAGCTACCCTTTGGTGGTCGGTGTGCTCCCATAGCAGGAGCACTGCTCAGTGAACTACCAAGTGGCAGCAGCGCCAGGTGCAGCAGGACTGGGATGAGTGGGAGCAATGCAGCACCTGGCCTGGGCTCAGCTCCTCCTCGGCCGCCTGCTGCTTCACGCATACTTCATCCCTTAGGTGATGTTGGATTGCTGGTTTCAGCCCAATCCTTACAGGCCCCGGTCCCCACAGCTAGCCTGCAGGGATTGGGCCCAAACTGGCAGTCCAACATCCCCCGAGGGGTCCCAGATTGTGAGAGGGCACAGGCCAGGCTGAGGGACCCACCAGTGCACAAACCCATGCACCAGGTCTCTAGTGTCCTTGTAATCAAGGATCTCTACTCATGGTTAAGAATCAGCTCTGGAGTCAGATGTGACTTGACCCCAATATCAGTCTCTGTGAACCAGAGCCATGTCACGCCACCTATCTGTCTTCATTGTCTCATCAGAATCTCAGTATCCTCATCTTTAATTTCATCTACCTCTAGGGCTAAATGCAGTAAAATAAAGTGATGTTCATAAGGCATTTGGTACTGTTCTTGGAACATAGTAAGTAATCAGAAAATAGTTATGGCAGCAAAGAGGCAAGGTGAGAGACTCAGGACAGCAGTAATGTGAAAGGAAAGTATGGTGATACTGCAGAATCAACTAGACTTCTGAGAGCATTGCTCAGCTCTCATTTCTTGAAGGAGATGATGCATTTTTAATAACACTATTTACTTAATTATGCAATTAAAAACACATTGATTATAAAACACCCTATAGATTTCAATGCAAACTTTCAAGAGGAAATACATTTAATAGTACCACATTAAATGTATGCATCAATTTTAAAACTCATCCCAAATTCAGAAGCAATAAAATTTTACAAAAATGAATATCTTGGAGAAAATAGATGGATGAGTATGAGATGTGTGTTAAGCATTCACCTTTATTATAATATAGGAGAGTATTTGAGAACCACTGTGATTCTGCTAGTGTGTCAAACATTACTGGGTTATTGTTGTTTTGTTGTTTTGTTTGTTTTAATATTTGTTAGGTTTTTTTGTTTGTTTAGCAGCTCTGTTTAAAAAAAACAAAAAAAACTTGTCCTATCTTTATTAGTATTTGGAGTTGCATATTGATAGAATTGGATATGAATTTATTGTATAATTACTGTGTGCCATACAGTTGCTCTACCTTCTTCATTAACTCATTTAAGTTGGGCACCAGTTTTGTGAGAAATAATTATTACAATGATTTGTATGAAAGAGAGAGAGAGAGAGAGAGAGAGAGAGAGAGAGAGAGAGAGAGAAATAACCCATGTTCCTGGACTAAAAGAAGGCAGAGATAAGATTGAGGTTAGAACCCTAGTTTATCTGACTGAGAAGCCTCTACTCCTAACTGGTTTGCTAAGTCATCTCCCTGGATAGTTTTCCTTGCCTTAGAATCGATCAAATGCCTCACCCCTTTTTAACATGGGTACTGAGAAGAACCTGCTGAGCTCAAATAAGCCAATCACCCAATCCCAGAGCGCCCTACCACAGTCACTTTCCTAGTTGCCTCTGACCACTCTGTAATTAACATCTTCCCAGAGGAGAAGTGATTTCTGCACTGTTGGCTTGCTCTGGATAAAGTAATTGCCCACATTTAAGCTTTTAGGAAGAGAGCATACCTGGAGAAAGGAGAGTTTAGAGGGAAGATAAAGGGGGAGTAGACAAGAGGGGAATTGGTACAAAAACAAAGAGTTTCATTTTAGTGCATATTGCTAATCAGGAGCTGTGACAATATGCTGATATTTTTGCTAACTAGCTTTGTAAAATTTGTTAAACATTATGAAAAAATGAATGATTTCTAAGTTACATTTAGAGTGATAAAATAGAAGTAGAAGAGTCCAGACATGGCATCTAGGGTAGGGTTTGAATATCACTACTCTCTGAAAAAGTAGTTTGTCTTGGGGTTTCAATGAAGACTAGAAAAGAATGATGAGTGGACTCTGGTGCTGAAGGTGTCTTAGAGAACATGCAGGGGAAACAGTGCAGTAATCAATTAGTAATGTCTGCTATGGGCAAGGTATTCAAGAGTTTAACTTGTATTTACCAGAAGGGCTTTTAAAATAACAACGTCCGCTAACCTAACATTAGCATAACATAACCAAGGCTAATTTAAGACAAAAGCTCTTGATTGAATATGAAATGCATGCTTGAAAGTGGCGACAGTTGTTCGAACAACTGGAAAACCCATTGGGTGGTCTGAATTTCTTAAAAGGGAGTCAACTTTTCCAAATTGCCTGAGAGTAAAAAAGAAAAAACAGGTTTTTGTCTTTTTCTTACAATATTAGATTCCTAAAGATTAAAAAAAAACACACATCTAAGGTGCAATCCTGATTTCTCCGAAGTATCAAAGGCACTCAGCCAGGTTTGGAAACAAAAATGGCAATTTGCTGAATGTTCCAATTAAATTAATAGTTGATGAATGTATCAAGTGTGTTAATTGGATTCTGCTTGCATGAAATCCTGGCTGTTATTGGTTAGAACTTTGGAGAAGAGCCCTAGAGATTTTTCATGCTAGCAGAGAAAAACAATTGAATGTGAGCAACTGGGGGAAGGATTAAAAAATACACACTCTAACACAAATCAACCTGAAGGGATTTCTGTGGGAGCTTATCGAATTATATCTTAAAGACAAAGTGAATTTTTTATGGACAGCATTCACCAGTTTTCAGTTCTGACTGCTTTCCCCTAAGAAATAGCAGGGTCTTTTATGAGCTAGAATATGACTTACAGGAAATCTATGTCTTCTTTTAGTGGTAGAACCTTTTTAATGCCACAGAATCTCAATGTGTAGAATATAGAAAAGTGGTGCTGCTTTGGTAGACAAAGGGGAGGAGGATGGAGAGTTTAATAGACAAATTCTCCTGTTTAATAGACACATTCTCACCCCACAAGGCCTTTTTGCAGAATATTTGAGATCCCTGATGTTATCCAGCCTCTCATGATGCATAAGAGGAATTGCTATTCAGCTGGACTTAGTGACTTAGTCACTATCTATCTGTGTAACCTTGACTATGTCAAAGCCTCTGCCTGGACATCTGACCCCCAAATTAAGGTAGACCTTAGCCATATGGCTACATTTAGTATTCTTGCACTATTGTCTTCATAAGATCAGGGAAGTCTTTCTTTTCTCTTTAGATTTTGTTTCCATGACTCCATTTATTTTGGAGTCTAAGGTCTGAATAATTTTAGAGTCAAAAACACTTGCACTTGTAAATTTTAATATACCGTTGTTATTAGATTATTTGCTTATATGTTAATGTATTCTTCTAGATTACAGCCTCCTTGAGGGTAGAGTCTCAGTGCTCAGGATACTGAATCTACTTAATTAGCATGTGTTTAACATAACTGAATGTGTAATAATAATCTGGAACATATATTAAAGAAACTCTTGGTAAAAAAAAAATTATAAAAAGATCCCATTTCAGCATCCTGGTCCCCATATTTCATGATACTTCAATGCAGAGGCACTTACTCACTGAGCCTCTAATTTGGTTCCTTATTTGCCATTGCTTTTTCCAGATAGCTTTTTCTATGAAATGTATCTCGCCTTTAAGTTAATTTGTGGATATTTTTTCTTGTGTTATCTATTAACCTCTTATATGTATTCTATCATATTACCACAGATATTAACAATATTTAACCACTGGTATATCAACGGGCCCTGACCAGTAAGAAAATGATGCTAGCAACGGGAAAGTCACTATGGCCCTATCTGTGCCTGTTAGCTAAGTGTCCATGTCTTGTACCCCAACTGAAGCAGGAAGCAGTGTGCATCGTCTTTTCTCCCCTGCCAGCATCCCCCATGTTCAACAAATCTGTCCATGCTCCCAACTCCACTTGCTCAACCAAACATTAATAAAAGTAGCTATCTCACTGAAGGTTTTGCAGCAAAGATAAATGAAGATTTAACAGTCTATTGAGTTTCACTTTCCCAAAACATACCACACTCCCATGCATTCATTTAGCAAATGTTTATTGAATACCTACAATGCACTAGATTGTCTCCTCTTCCCAATCACTCTCTTTTCAGCATTTGTGTTTCTGGCTCTTTTCTTCTTCCCTCTCATCCTTCCCCATGGGCAGCCATCAGTCCCATCCTCCTCCCAGAGGTTCCTCCCCAGCTCTTGGTCTCCTTGTTTTCTAAGGCAGAACAGTTCAACTCTGCCACAGCTCACCTGTGCCCATCACTGAACCATGCTTCAATGGGAGGTGTTTGCAGAAAGGTGATGCATGCTCATCAAATAAATGCCACTCAGTTGTTAGAGGAGTTTGTCGCCTTAGAAACTGCAAGAGGAAACATAATTATTTTTGTCAGAAGAGAACAACTTTTAAGGTTCCTATTAACATCTATACAGTGAAGTGCATATAAAAATTATCTGATAATACATACTGAGTGAAAATCGCTGAACTAAACTAATTCAGCAATCTTCTTTCCCATTCTTAAAATATATGCTAAAATACACAGTGTCTGATGGTATTTTGCTGAAAAGAAGGCATTCATTCAACCACCAAATCATTATTTTTTTATAGCATGCATTGTTGGGGGGTTGTTGTTTATGGTGTTTTTTGTTGTTGTTTGTTTTTGTCTAAGAGACTGGAGATCAATGAATCATGAAAGACTATAGAAAGAAGCACTTACTGTGCAGTTGAGATGGGCAGCTGGAACAAAGAGGAATGGGAAGAGCATTCAAGGCAAGGGACATGGCCTGGGAACAGAAGAAGCTCTACAGAGGAGAGAATAGCTGCAGTGAGTTTGAAAGAATGAGTAGGAATTACTCAAGAGAAATGGAGGCTGGCCCATTCCAGGTGGTTGAATTGGTTTGCCTGTAAACAAGAGAACAGCAGGGTCTTAGTAGGATGTGAACATAGACATGAATATGGGGGTCTGAGAGAGCAGAGGGTAGAAAAGAAGGCACCGTCTGTTTTGTTTGTTTGATGTTTGTTACTTTCATTTTGATAAAATTTCAACTTACAGAGAGGTTATCAGAATGACCCAAAGTTCTATTGGTTTCCTGTTTGTTCTCCCTCTTTCATCTCCCTTTCCCCCCTTTCCCTGTAATTTTATTTTGGGACCATTTTAAGATAAATTGCAGATATATTGCTCTTTGAACTCTTCACACACTTAAGGGTATATTTCTAAGGACAAAAACATTTTCTTACCAATAACCACAGTACAATTACTAAACATTGATGTAATGGTTATATTAAATCCACACTTTGTACTCATATTTTGCCATTGACCCAATAACAACTAATCCAGGATACCCATTGCATTTAGTTGTCAGGTATTTTAAGTCTCCATTAATTCAGAATAATTCCTCAACTTTTCTCGACATTTTTGGAAAGTACCAACTGGTTATTTTGTAGAATCTCTCTCATTTTGTGTTGATCTGCTGTTTTTGGTTTGTGTGTGTGTGTGTGTGTGTGTGTGTGTGTGTGTGTGAGATTAGATTTCACATTTGGAGGGAGGAAGATCAGGGATATTACCTATGTGCTATGGTGCTCTCCAGAGACACAAGATGTCCTTTTATTTGTGATTTTAACTGCAATCACTTGGTTGAGTTGTTGGCAGTCAGGACTGTCCATTGTAAGATAACTATTTTTAACCATTGTGATATAAAAACTAATTTTATGGGGGACTGTGTCAGTATCCAGTTTTCCTTATAAAACTTACACCTGCTGGTTTTATTTATTTTTAATAGTATTACAGATATGTACAGAACTTCTGAAATACTACTTCTCATTATCCCACTTTCTGCTCCCCTCCTTCCAGCCCCTACTTACCCACTCCCAGGTTTTCACCTCCCTATTGCCCATTCACCTACTGATTAGAGCCTTTCTTGACACATTTTTTTGTCCTGAGTCAATTATGAGTGTGAGGGCTAAAATGCTGATCTTCCCCCAATTTTATCTTTTCCTCTCAATGAATTAATTGGCATTCTACGACACAAAAGGGCTTTCCCTTCTCCTCCTGTATTTGTTTGTTATCAGTGTGGAATCATGGATTAATTCAGGCAACTGGTTTCTGAATTCAGGCAATATGTTACTGTCATTATTAATTTTGAGATTCAAAGTAGCCAGTGGGAGTCCCTTCAAGCTGTCCCTTTTGATATACCTTTACATTTTCTGTTCGCCCTTCTTTCTGGAACTAGGTATTCTGAATTCATCTTACCTTTTCACTATCCCAGCCATGGAATCGGTTATTTCTGATTGTCCCATTTGGGCAGAAGTTTATTTCTGGTCTGGAGTTTGGGCCTATAGATTGTATGGGAACTTGAAAGACTTTTAAGTAGGTGAGTGACATACTCAGTTTTGTGTTTGAAATCATTGTTTGCCTCAGAGTTGAGAACGAGTTGGAGGCAGTACGACTGACTCTCCAGACTGAGGACAAATGTACCAGTGGCTCTAAACTCCATGTTTGAGAATTCTTCATTCCTACTAGCCATCTCAAATCTATTGACCAGCATTTCTGAGATTGGGATATAAATATCAGTATTAAAAAATAAAAACTGTCCAAAAAACCCCTCATAAAACTGTTTATATCATTCCAAATATTTAAGGTTGAAAATCAGTGTGTTAGGAGGCACTTGCAATATTTTGGAATGAGATGATGAAGGTCCTTTAAAGCAATACCTGTGTCTTAGTGCAACCGATATAGGCCTTAGTGCCAAATCTTTGGGTTCAGGACTTATATTCACTGCTTGATTCTTCATGTGATCTCTTGAGTCCTTTAGTTCATAAAAGAAGATGCATTTATTTGTTTTTGCATTCTTCATATAATTCTTACAAAGATCAAATAAAATAGCAAATAGGGAATTATGTCTTCATATGCAAATGTTTTCAATGTAAAGCATATTATAATTATTTTATTGATTGCATAAATTAGAAGAGTTGAATATGTTTCTCGCCTTTTAGCACATTTATCTTGCTGCCAGGTTCATTTATTCCTTCAACCAACGTTAATTAGGCATAGGTACCAGACACTGAGAATACAATAATGAGGGGAAAATGAAAAAAGTACTCCAGAACTCATGTTTCTTACAGTCCAGTGAAGCAAGGTAGACATTAATTCAATGGAAATAAATGCAAATGTACAAAGTGACAAAACACAAGATGTATATGATGCTAAAAGCAAATATAGGGAAAGTAAATTTAATCATGAGTAATTAGGAATGGGTTGTTTGAAGGAATAGGAGATGTGGATTAATCTAAGAACTGAAAATATTAAAAGTTAACCATGTAAGTAGATGTGTGTGTTCATAAAATTGTGTTACCCATACAACTTTATCTGTTTGGGGCAGTCCTGCTTGATGCCATCTGATATAACATCTGATTTAACTAGATTTTTCGTTTTAAGCTTCTTTTTTTCAGCTTTGGTGAGGTAATAAATTACAAATATTTAAAGTGTTTATATGATGAGCTTTGACACATGTGTATACTTGTGAAAGTGTCACCATAACTAACATAACGAATATACCCATTTCCCCAGAAGTTTTCTTTGGCACTTTTGCAACCTACCCCTTCCTTATCCATTACCCACTCTCACCCTATACCAAGGCAACCACTGATCTTCTCTCTGTCAGTATAGATATATTTGCATTTTGTTAGCAGAAGAAATAGAATAGTAGGCTAGCTATAGTTATAAGAAATATTAATCATGCTCTGTGAGCCATTTTTTGGAGGCAATTATAAATGTGGATGTTTTACAACTAACTCCCAGTACATTTCAGCTTCATAAGTATAACTCAATTCAGTAAGAATATAATGGAATGTCATAGCAAAATGTGAATTTTTTATTATCACTACTAAAATTATCCAAAGTGATGAATTTTAAATTGAATTAACAATCAAAACAATGTCACATTTCACCAGTGGCAGATATAGTTTAAAAATTTTATTTTTATTCCATGAATTGGATAACGAATTGAATCATGATCAGAATGAATGATTTTATATTAGAAACAACTGATGATAATAGCATATAAACAGGCATCATTAGCTGCTTGAAAAGCTTTTTTTCTTTGTTAATACAGACCATATATTATCAGTTATTGTTTCACTTGCTGTACATTCACAGCAAAACTGAGAAGTGAGAATGAGTAAAATTAAATAACATTTACTTGATTTGTTATTAGAAATGTGCTAAATATGCCAATTTTGACCCCCAACCCAGTCCTACTGAAGTTGGAGTTTGACTTCAGCCATGTGTGTGCATTTTTTTAAATTGAATTTATTGGGGTAACACTGGTTAATAAAATGATGTAGGTTTCAGGTGTACAATTCTATAATACATTATCTATATATTGTATTGTGTGTTCACCACCCAAAGTCAACTCTCCTTCGAACACATCTGTGTTAACAAACCCTCTAGAATAGTCTATTGCACATGCAAGTTTGAGAACCAGATATCTAGATGAGAAGTCAGATTTCACAGAAATTCTGTAGGAATACAATGATATCTTCTACAATGATATAACAAATGGAGGAATACAATGATATCTATCTTGATTCAACCAGTGTTGAATCATTGTCTTGGACAAAGTCTTCATAAAATAACAACTGACTAAGACTCGCACATATATATTTTTACCTTTCAACAAAGGTGCCAAGGCAAGTCAAGAAAGGATTGGGGAGAAACCAAGATGGCAACATAGGTGAACACCTAAGCTGCTGCCTCGCACAACAATTTCAAAACTACAACTAAAAGACAGAACGGACATCATCCAGAACCACAGGAAAGCTGGCTGAGTGGAAATTCTACAACTAGAAGTAAAGAGAAGGTCTCACGAAGATTCAGAGGAGCTGTAAAAATATGAGATACAGAGACATGCTTGTGGAGAGGACAGGCGGAGGAGGGTCTGGCTGACTTCCTCTAGTGGGAGAGAGATGGAAAATCTCAACTGCACTGAACCTCAGCCCCAGTAGAGACTCATAGGGGGAGTCTGGACTGTTGTGAAAAGGAAGGAGTGTACGGAAACTTAGGGGATCCATGAAAGACAGGAGTCTGGGGGCTTGCGAAAGTGCATGTGAAAGTGCGCGCAAGAAGTGCACACACAGAGTGCTGACGGTTGATTGTGCCTCTGGCTTTCTCTAGCAGGAGGAAAACAGAATCTCACAATAGCACTGAAATCCAGGTCCAACTGCACTGAACCCCAGTTTTGGGCAAGACCTTGGGGACCCAGACTCATACGGGTTCCTAGAGCACATGGAAACTCAGGGGAACCAAAAGGCAGAAGCTTGCGTGCATGAAAAGCAGAGGTCTGGAGGCAAGCCCCCATGCGCAGAAACAGCTGATCCTCATAACCAATTGGCTTGGAGGTCAATCCCCCTCAGTGATACCAACAACAATCAAGAATTAACTACAACAAGACTGTACACACAGTTCACAAAGGGGTGTACCAAGAGTGTCCATCTCAGGTAACTGGAGAGGCAGAGCTACTAGGCCAATAGGACACTTAGCACACAAAGATACTCTACCAACTCAGGGAAGCAGCAAAATATGCGGAGACTAAAGAACAGATCAGAAACAAAAGAAATGGAGAAAAACAAACGACTGACTGGGTATAGAGTTCAAAACCATGGTTATAAGATTTTTAAGAATTCCCTAGAAAAAAATGGATAAATTTAGTGAGACCCAAGAGGAGATGAAAAAGAACCAACTAGAAATTAAACATACACTGACTGAAATAAAAAATATTATACAGAATCCTAACAGCAGACTAGAGGAATGTAAGAATCAAGTCAAAGATTTGAAATACAAAGAAGTAAAAGACACTCCACTGGAAAAGCAAAAACAAAAAGGAATTTTAAAAAATGTGAAGATAGTGTAAGGAGCCTCTGGGACAATTCCAAATGTACCAACATCAGAATTATGGGGGTGCCAGAAGAAGAGAGAAAGCAAGATACTGAAAACCTATTTGAAGAAATAATAACTGAAAACTTCCCCCACCTGGTGAAATAAATAGATTTACAAGTCCAGGAAGCACACAGAACTCCAAACAAAAGGAATCCAAAGATGACCACACCAAGACACATCATAATTAAAATACCAAGAGCAAAAGACAAAGAATATTAAAAGCAGCAAGAGAAAAACAGTTAGTTACCTATGGGGGAGCACCCATTCAACTATAGGCTGACTTCTCAACAGAAACTATGCAGGCCAGATAGGAATGGCAAGAAATATTCAAAGTGATGGATGAATAGCAAGAACCTACAACCAAGATTACTCTATCCAGCAAAGCTATCATTCAGAATTGAAGGGCAGATTAAGATCTTCACAGATAAGAAAAAACTAAAGGAGTTCATCAACAACAAACCAGTATTATATGAAATGCTGAAAGGTATTCTTTAAGAAGAGGAAGAAGAAAAGGGTAAAGATAAAAATTATTAACACCAATACAAATCTATCAACAAATGAATCTAAAAATCAAGTGAATTGAAAATGATGAACAGAATAAACTGGTCAACATAATAGAATCAGGGGCATAGAAAGGGAGTGGACTGATAATTATCAGGGGGAAAGAGGTGAGGGAGAGGTGCAGGGAGAGACTGGACAAAAATCATATACCTATGTATGAGGACAATGAGGGGAAGGTAAGGGCAGAGGGTAGGGTGGGAACTAGGTGGAGGGGAGATATGGGGGGAAAAAAGAGGAACAATTGTAATAATCTGAACAATAAAGATTTATTAAAATTTAAAAAAAAAAGGATTGGGTAATACTTTCCATAAATGTTGTTGAGCCCAGCTAGTGTGGCTCAGTGGTTGAGCATGGACCGGTTATGTTTTGATTCCGGGTCAGGACACATGCCTGGATTGTGGGCTCAAACCCCAGTAGGGCGTGTGTCAGAGTCACCTGATCAATGCTTCTCTCTCATCATTGGTGTTTCTATTTCTCCCTCTCCCTTTCTCTCTGGACTCAATTAAAAAAAAAAAACTTTCTAGAGAAGAGTCAGTGAAGTTGTCAAAGATTTCAAATTTACTAAACACAAAAAATACAGCTTTAAAGAAATTTGTATGAATATAAAATTATAACAAATCCATATTATTGGAAAAAATACATTCCTCAAAAACAAACAAACAACAACAACAAAACAGAAAAAAACAGTGACACATTTTTAAGGGCATATGTGACCAAGAAACTGATTAAAGTACTTGATTTAAGCTAATTCAGCTTATTTTATTTTTATGTTTAATCAATATGAAGTTTTAAAATTTTGTGCTTAAGTGTACAAAAAATGTTGGTGTTAAGTTTTTAAGAAATACTTTTATTTTTGAAATTAGTTTTGGAATAGAACCCTAAGTAGATTAAAACCAATTTAAAAGTCAGAAATCATTTCAATATTATTTGTTATACTTTTCAGCATTATCTCTCAGTATAAAATTTTTTCTGTTTGAATAACAACCTTTATAGTCTTCCAGCTTGAAGGGAAGGCACCTCGACTACATATCAATATATACAAAGGGTTAGAGGCAGAAAGGAACATGACATTTGTGAATTGGAGAGAAGGCTGGTGAGGATTTTGCTTACTCTCGGGTATCAGGTAAATTGCATTATCTCTCTTTTCTGAGAAATTGAAATGTGCACCTCCTTATTGCCAGTTCTTTTTAGCAGCTGAGAGTCTGCAGACTTGACACTTCATAAGAACCAGCCACTATTTAGAACAACTATATGTTGCCATTTAATAACCGAATTAGCATTCCTTGCTAGGCTTCAGCTGTGCACTGGTTCTAAGTGGACCCTATTGTATTGTTTTGCCTCTTACTGTATTTCAGTTAACATATGTTAATTATGTCAGAGATGAAGTAGATAAAAAAAGATAAAAATTCTCCATAAAGGCGGCTCCTTTGAGGGCAGTTCACAAACATTTCATCTTGGCTAATGTCTTTTTTAAAAAAGTTGCCTCTGCCTAAGAGATCTCCAAGTAGTTCCTTGCTTAACACGACCTATGTGATCAAACATGAAAACCTTTTTTTAATGGGTAAAGTATCATAAGATATCATAAATATATATACAAACACAGACATATTTGACATTTATATGTTTAAGACTTACTAGTAATCTAAGTTTCTGTTAAGGATCATTACAGCTCAAACCAGTTTGGCTCAGTGAAGGGTCCTGGGTTCGATTCTGGTCAAGGGCATGTACCTTGGTTGTGGGCACATCCCCAGTGGGGGGCGTGCAGGAGGTGGCTGATCGATGTCTCTCTCTCATCAATGTTTTTGACTCTCTGTCCCCCTCTCCCTTCTTCTCTGTAAAAAAATCAATAAAATATATATATATATATATTTTTTTTAAAGGATCATTACAGTTTAATCCTCTTTTCCTCAACCACTGAGACATCACTTTTGCAGTTGACTGAACTCTCTATTCCTCAAAGCAGGATTTCCATACATCCATTGACAACATTGAAAACTCCCACGCTCCCTGCACATACCAGATTGTTGGAATTCCTTACAATTTCAGGTAAGATAGTTGATGAGCTGGCCGTAGTTTTCAGTGGTTGCTCTATTAGTTTAGATTATACTTCTCTGGGATCCGGTGTGTTTCAATATCAGACAATATTAATAGCATTTTGACTAATTGGGTGCTAATTATTTCTTATCACCAAATTTCATTCTTCTCCACACATCCCTCAGGCTAATAGTGCATAAAGGAAGCGAAACAAAGGCCTTTCCTCATTTAGGGAAACTGTGGCAAAACTAAAATAAAAATTAGCCCCTGTCCTTAAGGTGCATCATCTAGTAACTCAGTCATGACTGAGGTTGGATGGCTCGCAGAAGAAGCTTTCTGGAGTAGACTTCATTGGCCCTGGGGACACAGCTATGCTCATTTCTTCCTCTGAATACACAGAGCACTTAAATTTTGCTATTCTAGGAACTGGAAGAAAAAGTAAGGCATTTATTTACCAGATGCTCAATCTAGCTTGGGAAATAAGCCCTAAAGTAGAAAGCAGTTAAATTAAATGCATTAGGCAGCATATGCTTTATACTGTACTTCAAAAAAAAAAAAAAAAGCCAGAAAAGCTCTTAGGAAGGTTAATGTAGGTGGAGGAGACTTCAAAGAAAACTTTGTAGATGAGAAGAGAATTGGGATAGATTTTAAAGATGGGTAGTATTTGAAGATTAAAAAAAAAGAGAGAGAGACAGCATTTATAGTCATAATTGAAGATTCTCAACTTTTCATCCTAATAAATATTTAGCAAATATGTAAGGCCAGTGTAGTCTATTATCTTCTTGGGACAAAAAAAGTTCCTCATGAGGTAAAGGCAACTCTATGTTTATTGATTGTTAACATGGAAAATGTATTTATATCTTAGGAGCTTCCTCAGAATTTGTAAACTTCTTGAGGCCATGCATATTCTACCCACCTCCACACCGTCTGCCTCTGAAACGTTGATGACACTATCCAACACAGTGCCTTGTCTCTGGTACTCAGAAATGTCTGATAACTCTATGTAGGCATGGATGTTTGAGCAACATGACTCAGAATTTCTCTTGGTTCATACGATCTCATTTTATCTAGATTACTGTTCAGATTAGGAATTTAGGCAGATTGGAGATGGAGTTCCTGTCTAAATCTCAACCATTGGCCAAGCTCACAAACTGCCGATAGATTCCATTTCTTACTTTTTCAGAACACATGTTATTTCTTTCCTTACCATCCAATGCACTTGATAGCGGAATGGTTTCTTTGATAACTGATCATATGCTGCTGTGTGAAATTAGCATCAGAACAGAATGGAAAGTCTTCAGATCTGAGATCTATTGCTTTCTCTGACTTTGGCAGAGTCTCTTCTCTGGAACTTGTGTGCTAACTTTTAAGACCTGGCCTGGTTTTACTACTCTCTAAGATTTTTTTTTTCTTCAAGGATTTGGGAAAATATACTTCCTGCTTTGAAAAGGTTTCCGTTGCAATTTCTTTATCTTTCCCTGGGAATTTATGAAACCCTCAGCAGCTGTTTCCTTTCCATGAAGAATGAAGTGAATAGGTTTGGCAGCTGTTTTCCATGTTGCTCTGTGATAAGTGGGCTTGCACTATTCTGTGTAAATGGAATGTATTAATCATTCCCCTCGCAAGTAGTCACGTTTCACAAGCAGATGGAGACGCTCAAGAAAGGAAAAAAGTTCAACTTCTGTGTAGACGTCTAAAGATAATTGAATTCGCATTTCAACAATTGTGCAACATAAAAAAATAGTCATTTTTAGAAGCCCTATAAAAATATTTTGCGGGATTAATGTATATATATTGCGGATAAGGTAAGCTCCAAGTTTGGGCTTGAAGTTTTAATGTGTAGGAAACTCCAGACAGTGGATGGCCAGAGGACAGGTAAGCAGAGGGTATAATATCCAAATATCTAGAGGTCTGCATGAACAATGAGACATCTGACTTCAAATGAAAGAACGGGAGCGATAGGTATAAAGTAGAGGAGATAATTTATAGCTAATCATGAAGAACTTTCTAAAGTCAGCCCAGAGATGGAACTAACATATGACACCAAGTTCCTAACACTTGGGTAAAATGGGGGTATGGCAGCATTGAGAGCCACTTGACTTGGACATTTTTTTATTTTAAGTGAAAACAACAACAAATCAAGACTTTATATAAAGAAGGAATTTATTGTGTCAGGTGGCTCAATAGTGCAGTCCCAGCTAGATCTAAGGCTCATGTAATATCATTAGGACCTCATGCCTTCCCATTTCTTGATTCTCTTGACTTCTCCGGTAGCTCCATTTGTCAGCGCCATTATCCCAAACAAGTTCTGGACCCTCATATTAGCAAGGTGGCCTCTGGAAGATTCAGATTCCCATGCTACAGGATCAGTTTTAAGTGCAGAGGAAATAAGAACCTTCTTTCTGCAAAATGCTCATGTAGAAATCTCAGGATGAGTTCTGAGTTGAAGTTTAGGTCCATGACCCACAACATGACTTGGTTTCCAGGTCTGGATAAGCTTTCCCTCCCACCCAGAAGTGTCTTCACCGCCATCTCAGCAGACAGTATCCAATGTGTGAAGGGTGTTACCCCAAATAAAGTCAGGACTCTGGTAGCATAAGGAGAAATGAAAGATTGGCAGCAAAAGCAACAAGTATCCATCATAGTACTTGGGTCCTAGAAAAGTGAAAAGATTCAATCAACAGTTTTCAGTAAATTTTTAGCAGTGGATCCAACAATTTGTATATCCAACAAAATATTTCACAAAATATGTATAACAAAAAGGATGCTCTTCTGGTTGAAGCATCATGAGTTCCTAGAGCAGTGGTTCTCAACCTTCCTAATGCTGGGACCCTTTAATACAGTTCCTCATGTTGTGGTGACCCCCAACCATAAAATTATTTTCATTGCCACTTCTTAACAGTAATTTTGCTACTGTTCTGAATCGTAATGTAAATATCTGTGTTTTCTGATGGTCTTAGGCGACCCCTGTGATGGGGTCGATGGACCCCAAAGGGGTCGTGACCCACAGGTTGAGAACTGCTGTCCTAGAGGTATAACAAATTAAACATTTTTTACCTCAATTTATATGTCTTCCTAAGAGTATGAGGATAAAGCTTTGGATTCTACTGAGCACATTGAATAGTAAGGTTCCAGAGAATCTGGAGTCTGTGACTATTATCTTATATTCATTTTAGTCTTTGGGTCTAATCATTGGATAGTAACTCTGCTAAATATTTGTTGGATTGAATTTAATAAGATGCATAGAATTTAAGTGGGGAAACACATCTAAATTTTGCTTGGCATTCTGTGTTTTCCAAAGTACTTTCACTTACCTTTTTATTTGTTTTTAATGACATCCCTATGAGTTGACAGTGTGTTGTTTTTATTTTTCAAATCTTTATATAATCAATGATGAAGAGTAACATTATGCACCACTCGGTACCCACCAGCCCATGTTTATCAAGTTTTAATTTCATATCTGCTCCAGTTCTCTCTCCTTTATATGAAGAAAACATTGCAGTTAAAATCCCCTGTGTTCTATTTGTATTCAATTCCCTTCCTCTCTGCCCAGAAGTAAACATTATTACGAATTTGAGTGTATGCAATTTCTGTAAATGTTTTATTTTCTACTACACATTTATATATCCATAAAATATATAATTATTTTGCATTCTATATATACCTAAGAGTGTGAAGATAACATTAAACCATAATCAATAAATCATATGCTCTTTGACCTAAATTATTTTAAAACTTGTATTAATACATATAGATACAGCTTGTTTTCATTGTAACGAGGAATTGAAATGATTATTTTAAACCAAATGGTATAATCATTAATAGAGAAGTATATTTAGGTATTTTTCTTGTGTTTTTGTTCCCAATGAACATTGACATTAATCAGTAGACCTACAAATATGAAAGCCATCACATTGTGAAAAGCTAGATTTAATCTACAGAACACACACAGACATGCAGCCATAGCTCCACAGCAGCTCTTCCTGCCCTGGGATCTCTGTAATCTCCACAAACAACCTACAGCACATTGTGTTTATATTTGAATTTTTCTGAGAAGTATCTTTATTTATCTTTGGAATCTCAAAGAGAACTATAACCTGCAAAATTTACGAACACTGCCTTAGATGCTTTATAAAATATTTACAAATCATTTCCAACTAGGTGAATTAAAACAAACTTTTAGCAGATGGAATAGGGATATATTTTAGTTTTTTTCTCAGCGGTCTACAAAAATTGTATTCATTTTTTTATCTCCTTTGTATCTCAAAGCAGAGGGTGAAGTTTGGTAAAATAATAGTCATGAAATTGGCTCTGTCCATTCATTTCACATATTTTCATTTTACAAAACTTTTAAAACCAAGGGCCTAACCTTTTGTTCCTCTTGTGATCAGCATTTTCTGATAAAATGTCATTGTTTATTGGTCAACTAAGTACAACTCATTTAAAATCAACTCAACACACTCATTGAGAACGTAGGGGAGACCATGCTTCTCAGGGTGGGGTAACTTAGGTGAAGAATGTACCCTCTGCCTTTCCCAGCCCCATTCTACCTAAACTGGTGAGAGAACACTGGGTTTTTAAGGTCATAACATAGTCCTAGTATATCTATACCTGGGCTAGTGATCCTCCAAGCCATAGCTCCATGAAAAGGTTAAACAATGGGGTTTCTGTTCAGCTACCATATACACTTCTTGCTTCCTACTGAGCTAGGAGAACTGCTCTAAATCTTGTTGCCCTATATTCGATGCCCTACATTTAACACCCTATATTTTTCTTAACAGGCCTATCCCTTTCTTCTCAGCTACTATAGAAGCCTAATATCAAAAACAATAACAATGGGAAGGTCATAGTAACAACCAGCATATATTGAGTGTTGGCTCTGATTCAGAAACTATGCTCAGCACTTTATTCATGTGCCTATTTATCTATCCATTCATTTATCTACTCAACTAACATTTGTTGAACATGCTACCTGCCAGGGAGAATCAGGGCTAATGATATATACTTTCCTTGACATCATGGAGATAAGAGTCTACAGGGAATATGATTCAAGTATCGACTAATAAATACGAACTCAAAATATTGTGATAAGAGCTACAGAGTAGAGGTGTATGGTTTATAGGAACATGCAAAGAAGAAAAAGGGATGGGTTTCCAAAAAGTAATAATGAGAATTGACATTGGAAGGCTCAGTAGGCATTAACCAGGCAAAGAAGAGAGGAAAAGAATAAATATTATGCATATAGAGCCTAGATCAGTGGTGGGCAAACTGCGGCTCACGAGCCGCGGTTTGCCGCTCTGTTGACTAATGAGCTTGCTGACCACTGGGATAGGGGCTTAATCATAAGGAACAACAACAGCCTGTAATTATTGGAATCGAGAGTCTAGGTCAGTGGTTGGCAAACTCATTAATCAACAAAGCAGCAAACGATGTCTCAAAAGCTGCATGTGGCTCGCGAGCCGCAATTTGCAGACCACTGTAGATAATGGGAAAAAACTAAAATTCTGACAATAAATAGTCCTGAAGTTTAGGCATTATTATATTCATTGTACTACTGAACTGAGCTTAATATAACAAATGCAAAGGCATTCTGTTGGGAAGTAGGACAAAATCAAAGACATGTATAGCCTCAAAAGGCATACACTTAAACTATACCATTCCTAATTCTCAAATATGAAAAAGCACCAAATCCAGATGATTCCCAGGGGAACTATGTCAAAGGAGTAAAGATCACATAATCTCAGTGCTTATTTTAGACAATGGAAAAAAAGAAAAGTTCTTAAATTGTTTTTTATAAGACAACTATGGCCAATCTTGTTTTATATGTATACCCCCATATTGGATAATTTTTAACCATATCCTATCATCTCAGCTACAAATATGCCTGTGTTTTTGTTTCCAAAGATATTATTGCAATATCATTATCACATCTAAATAGATACAAACAGTAATTATGAAAAGATTCAACTTGTCTTAGTTTATTGTCCCTGTGTCTCTCTTTTTTCTGTTTTTCACAAATTCTTCAAAACATAAAACCTCAGGTCTCTACATTTTAATTAATTGTTGTATCTCTTAAATTTCTTGATTGATAGGTGCTCCATCTCTTTTTTTTTCTAACTTATTTGTTGAAGAAACAATTTGGTTTTGTACGAAGTTTCTTATATTCTCTTGATTCTGCCAATTTTCACAATCAGTGTTCTTTGGCAAGAATCTTCAGAAGTGGAATGTATAGCTCTATCCAGAGGCACATCATAGTGACTTTATTTTATTGCTGTCTACATCAAACAGATTGAAAATGGTAGGCTGGAATTTCCACTTATTGACTATCTGATGTTACTGTTCAGATAGAAAAGGCAAGACAGATACTTGGTTCATTTTTTATTTTACTAGTTTTCAAACTGGTAAACTCTTGTGTGTTTTTCTTTGTTTGACTTTATCATACTCTAAAGCTAACCAATACATTTTTCTGGCATGCTGTTGTTTTGTTTTATTATAAAGTTACACATTTATTAGATATGTTTATAATTTTTTTATTAGAGACTAGAGGCCCAGTGCATGAATTTGTGCAATGATGGGGTTTGTTGGCCTGGGCCAAAAGCAGCTCTCTGACATCCCCTGAGGGATCTCAGATTGCAAGAGGGTGGTTCTTGGATGATGCACCCCGGAATCAGGCTCCCTCCTCTCTGGTTCCAGGTGTATCTCCTGAGAACCACAGGTGCTGAGTCACCGTAGCTCAGCACTTCCTGCATTGAGCATCTGCCCCCTGGTGGTCATTGTGTGTCATGCTACTGTTTGAATGGTCACTTAGGCTTTTATGTATATAGGTGTTTAAGGCAGTTATTATTTTTTTATTTCTGATTGCATGCTATCTTTTTGTTAAGGGGAGATATAAATCTGTATTTAAATTTGCTTATATACACCTAGAGAAACTGTGGAAGGATACATGAGACTAATCACAGTGACTACACAGGGGACAAGGCAGGTGGGGAGATTAGAAAGAAAGAGGAAAGGAAGACATTTACTATATGACTCTGTATAATTAAATTTTTCTGAACCTTGTGAATATATTACTCAAAAATCAGATTTAAAAATCTGAAAAAATGCTGTTT
The DNA here is from genome assembly GCA_011751065.1 of Lasiurus cinereus. Taxonomy (NCBI): domain Eukaryota; kingdom Metazoa; phylum Chordata; class Mammalia; order Chiroptera; family Vespertilionidae; genus Lasiurus; species Lasiurus cinereus. The sequence continues at coordinate 14,616,869 of JAAGEH010000434.1, forward strand.
TCATGAGTTACATATTTCATATTTTTCTAATAAAATTGATTTTGCCTAGTGTGATATTCTTATAATTAATTTTTCGATATTATTCTTATTGAACAATGTCCCATAATGTCCCTAGTTGGACCCATTCAAATTAGCTTCTGAGTCTTTTTACATGCCCCTCATAGTAGTCAGTAACTTCTTTGCTATGATATGACAAGAAATTCTAGGGTCTTATGCATTTCTTATCTCAAACCTAGAATCAACATTTTCTTAAAAAGCACCCTGGTTCCTTTTGGTTAGGGAATTATTTTGGAGGCTACAATGTGGACACTAGGAGTCCTCATTGCTACTAGATATGTATTATATACAGCTCTTTTCAGTGGACAGGAAAAGAAAGACCTATCCACAAATAAAGTCACTATTATGTGCCGCCAGATAGACCTGTACAACCCACTTCTGAAGATTCTTGCCAAAGACCTATCATTGATTATAAGCTATTATTTCCAATTCAAATTTAAGATTATAGGACTTGAGCTTCTTTGATTTTATATTTATACCTCATCCCTCTCATGCTGAAATTCATTTATAATTGTATCAGAAGTACATTGCTATAGTATTTTCACTCTCAGGAAGATAATTAAAAAAGCTGCTGAGACTTCTTTGCAGTTTCCTTTGTTGCAGGATATGTCTCAAAAGGATGTACTGTCAAATTGCTGCACTTCAAAATCACTTGAAGTAATTCCTCTCTGCGAGATTATGTGCACTTGACATACACTTGAATCCATACGTCTCCTTTTGCTCTTGATTTTGGAAATTTAAAAAATAAAATCTCATTTTATGATTATGTAAAATATATACAGGGCACGTAAACAGGTAGGACAGACATAAGGAAGAAGTTGTGTCCTTTCCTGGTGGTGAAAGTTTGTGCAAGGGCTATGACTGCAGTGGGAACATGGGTGGGAGGTCCCTAAACCAGAGCCACCTGATGCTCTCAGAGCAGCAGTCCTGCCATCCTAGTAGCATGGCCTGTGACTTCTGAGTTGGTTCCTCTACAGCAATGGTTGGCAAACTAAGGCTCATGAGCTACATGTGGTTCTTTGGCCACTTGAGTGTGGCTCTTCCACAAAATACCATGGCCTTGCTGAGTCTATTTTGAAGAAGTGGCATTAGAAAAAGTTTAAATTTAAAAATTTTGGCTCTCAAGAATAATTTCAATCGTTATACTGTTGATATTTGGCTCTGTTGAGTAATGAGTTTGCCGGCCAACCCCTGGCCTACAGGAACAGGTCCTTCCCATATTGATAAGGATTCATTTCATTCCTGGAAACAGAAATTTAGTTCCTATGTGAGGAAAAGTCCAAACTAAAAGCAGAAATAAAAAGCTAGTCCAGTGGCGTGGCTTAGTGATTGAGTGTTGACCTATGAACTAAGAGGTCAGAGTTCCATAGCTGGTCAGGGCACATGCCCAGGTTGCAGGCTCCATTCCCAGTAAGACGTTTGCAGGAGGCAGCTGATCAATGATTCTCTCTCCTCATGATGTTTTTTTCTCTCTCTCTCTCTTCCAATCCCTTCCTGTCTGAAATAAATAAAAAATATGTATTTTTAAAAAACACAACAATGGAAGCACAAAAAGCTAAAAACAATAATCCAAAAATAAAAACAGGAAAAAAAATCATTAAATTTTGAATTTACTTCTTTCCTATTCCTGTTTGTGAACATAGGGCATACACCAAGGGCCCTGGTATGGTTTCTTAGGGATTATCTTCCTACCACTCCCCAACCTCTGTATCTCACACCCTCCTCCTCCCCTCACATATAGACTCCATCTCCCATTAATTAGATTCTAGTCATGCCACAGCAAAGCAAGAAAGGTGGGGATTTTGAGTCAGGCACACCTTTGTTCAAGTTCTGGTTTCATCTCTAAGTTATGTCTACAAAACGTCTATAACCTCTGCCTTCAATTCCTTATCTACAAAATGTATATAATCTCTTTGCCTGTCTTTTTTTCCTTTAATCTGTAAAATAGGGATCCTACTTTAGAAAAATCCTATGAAGATTAAATTAGATAATTATTTAAGTACCTAATACAGTGCCTGGTACTTATTCAGAATCTACTTACCAATGGTTTTTGTTTATACCAGTTTTAACCACAGAAATTTCTGTTTCTGTGGTTAAAACTGATATAAACAAAATTTTTTTCTCACTCCTTTGTCATATTCTCTTTTCATTTCTACTCCTCAACCAAGACTTAGTTAAACATAGCTCTCTAAATTTAGACTTCTAGCATAACCGGTTTGGCTCAGTGGATAGAGTGTCGGCCTGTGGACTGAAAGGTCCCAGGTTTGATTCAGTCAAGGGCATGTATCCTGGTTGTGGACACATCCCCAGTAAGGGGGAGGGGGGGGTGTAGGAAGCAGCTGATCAATGTCTCTCTCTCATTGATGTTTCTAACTCTCTATCCCTCTCCCTTCCTCTCTGTAAAAAAAAAAATCAATAAAATATATCTTTTTAAAAATTAGACTTACAAAAGAGAAGAAAAGGAGAAAGCTATTTGAATCTTTACTTAATCTGAGCTAGCTTGGTTTTATATTTTGAGTTTTTAGCACAGGACTAGGAATCAAGACCTGTGTAGTTCTTCCTTCTTCCTCTAGGATGGAACTATGTGTATTTCAAATAAGTAATACAGTAGCATGGAAAACATGAGGGATTCTGAGCTCCCAATGCTAGCATTATCCATTTCATGCCTTTAGCGTCCCTGGGAAATATACTTCCCTTCGCTGTGCCCAAGTCTGTCTGTTTGTACTATTAGGTTACATAAAAAGATCCAAATTTCCTTTCTACTTTAAAGTGTATGGTTCTGTATTTATTTAAATTTCTTGTATTTCATTCAGTCAGTTCTGTGACTTCTATGGTCCATGTTTCTCTTGCCCAATGAATTGATGTCCTTCCTTCTTTAAATGATGTTTCCTATGCAGTCCATAAGTTTTCCTTTATTCCTTTTGGCTGCCCATAAGCTTGGAGTTAATTTTAAAATAGTAGTAGCTCTTGTTAGTCTGAGCTTTCTGGTGCAATAATACCCTTCTCTATATCCTAATTATATCAATTTTATTATTTTGTCATTGCTCTCAGTTCAAGTAATATCTGTCCTGTTGTAAGTCACCCTAATTTTGTTAATGTTATTACTATGAAACTCTTTGTACGTTATAAACATTATAAATATTGTTCCTGTGTGTCCATTTCTTTATAGCCATTTGAGGGAAATAATACCTCTCCTACCTATTTTATGAGAGAAAAAGGGAGTCATAGATATAAAAATTAAAGAGGTAACATAATTTTTAGATACTGTGCTCGGTTATTAGTATTAAAAGAGCTAAGCATAATTCCAAGGGATTAATAATTACTTTTTAAGTAAGAATCTGGCACTGACTTTTTTTTTTTAATCATTTAAAATCCAGTATTTCATCTTGTTCAAAGATTCTGGTTTTGGTTGCTGCTCTCACCTGAGTGACAATCAATTTGCTGCTCTTCAGAGGCCTGAGTCGTTTCACTGTATCAAAACAGATTGCAGTACTCCATTTTTGTAGCTTTCTTGGCAACAGGGATATGCAATTTTCCATGTGGTGTGGAGAGATTCTAATTAGCTTTTTAAATATTCTCATGAGTTCTAGGATGGGCAAAGGGAGCACGGTATGAGAGTCCAACCCTCGGTGGGGGTAGGGGGAGGGGGGAAAGGACATTATCTATCAGTGTTACTTGCTCAGCCTGATTCTAGTGATATTTTGTTAGCTACTTGAGCAGGACATGCCGACTACATTTTTAGATGAGACTAAATGCATTACTGAAATGTGGCTGAGAGTACGTGCTTCGGGGAAATGCAGATGTGGGTTGGAACCCAAGCTCCTCCATGCACTATCATTGTGATCTGCTGGCAGAACTGAGGCTAAGGATCGAAAGCTATAGGAATATGGGATTCAACTCATGAGAAGGAGGGATTATATATATATATTTTTTTAAAAAAAAAAAAAGCTTAAATATTCTTCAGCTGATTAAACAGTGTCTGGAACCAAGGAGAAAATTGTGTATTTAAATACTTGTAAATTCTAATTTGAATTTTAATATTATTTGCTGTGGTGATCATGGCCATGGGTAATGGTCCATGGATGGTAATGATGATGGTGAGTCTACTCCACTTGGTGCTTGTCAGATCAGTTCTCATATATCACTTCCAGGGAGTTTGAGGAGAATGCCACTGAATTCCAATGATAGAAACACGTGAGACAAGGCAGGGGAGACATTTGTAAGGCACAGCCAATGAATACAGAATAAAGGACAGGGTGACATTTAATCAAAAGAGACCAATGTAGTCTTGGGAACATATTTGTAGGGTCAAGTATATGATCAGAACCCCTTTTATAAAAATCCAGAAAATAGAATCAGATTCACTAGTGGAAGCTCCAGAGAAACTAACTTTAATCCCATAAAAAGAAAAATCACAGAGAAAGGATTTTGATGTTAGATCAGCCTGAGTTTGAGTCCCAGCTTGGCCACTTACTATTATTATGTTCATATTTCTTCATTTCCTGATCCTCAGTGATCTCATCTATAAAGTGGGAATAATATGTCCTCAGAGGGTACTCGTACAGATTAAAATAAAATAATACATGCAAATTAACAACACAAAGTTTGATACGTAGTACATACTCAGTGATTGTTAGATGTGGTTGCTGTTCATTCTAGTGCTATTAATATTAGTCTAGAATATAATAAAAGTTGGGCTGTGTCAAGGGAAGATAAGGTAGTTATCACTGAATATTATTTTTTTAAAAGGTGGAGAGAAGTTTTTAAAAAGTTTAGAGAAGATTTGAACACTGGGCAGGGGTATTCATGACCCTGTGGTTCTGGCATCATTCTCTACTTCCAGTATATTTCCACTATTGTCCAGTTCTTTTCTAGCCTCTTTTATCCTGGGGCCCCTATCCTTAACATCTGCTTAGGCATCTTCTGGCCCATATTTAGCAGCCTTCCCACCATATAATTATCTGCAACTGTTTGAGCAATTACATGCCTAAATTTTTCATAAACCACTTCATGTCATAATACCAATGGCTAATCATAGAACCTTTAATTATAATCTCCTCAGCTCTGCCTCTTGTTAACAAACTGATTGCCCAGAGCTTATAATAGTAGGAGACACTGAATACAGGATGGATGTATGGACAGAAAAGCAAACTAAAATAATTTCGTATGTGGAACTATGTATGTCAGCAATCATCATATTGAATACAGGGTTAGGCAAAAGTAGGTTGACAGTGTGTGTATGTGAAACACAAAGTTTATTTTTGCATTATTTATTAATTAATATTTTCCATATAAACAACTGTAAACCCACTTTCGCCCACTCTATATTTCATTCAATGCCTAAATAAGTATCTTTACTACCTTTTCCAGGTAGCTACATAGCCTCAGCTTGGAAGCCTACTCAATAGGGAGTTTGTCATTGCTTCAGATGTCCCATGTCCCCTTGAACAATTCTATTAACATGGACTTGCACCCTTCTACCATATGCTGAACTACTGTAGTGCATTACTCGGCTGCTGAATTAATGTATTGTTCCTTCTAGTGGTATTTAGGAGACTCCTGGAAGCACATTCTTGAAATAAAATAATTTGTATTGTGAGGGCAGAATTTCAGGCACCAGAGCTTACAAAGAGGGAAAAAAATGCTAATTTTATGCTTCACAAATTTAAGATCCTATTGTTATGTAGGTGTAGGGGTATACAGAGATGACAGATATTTACAGGACTTTTGGATACAATAAAAAATAACTTGTGTACATCAGTAGGTATGTGGGAGATGAGATATAAACTATGATAGAACTAAATACATGTTAGTCATTCTTCATGAATATAAAAATGGTTGTACAAATTACATTTCATTTTAAGAAGTGCAGTAGTAGCAAATTATTGTATTTTTAACTCAATTCTTTTTAAGTGAAACTTTAAAAAATGAGAATCAATTTATTTGAATTGAACATTAAGAAGGGTATTATTGTAAGCAGCAATTAAGACTTAAATGTCATCATTTGCTTTCTCCCTGGAAAGCATTTATTTGCCATCCTATGACTGAGCCATTAAATTGGCCACATCTGGCGATAAACCAAAGACAATGCTATATCAAACCTATTGTCAGAGGGCACATCTGCTTCTTGAGGAAAAGAAAATAAGCAAAGGCAACCATAGAGAAATCAAAGAACCACAGTAAATATGTGAGGTGGATGATAAACTGGTTACCATGGAGAGCTATTGGATTAATTTGCATTCCATTACCATTGTGTCCCTAAGTATTATGAGGACTATTGACTGGGACAGAGACTTGCAGAGAGAGAAATACTATCTTAGGCCAAAGCTCTAGGTAGATATGTGAATGTGTGATGAGCTCATAATGGTCTTGCTCCTCTGACAGCTGCCAATGCCACTCATAGGGCTGAGCCCTTGAAGCCATGCTGATGTGGTGTGATCCTGTCCTCTTCTCATGGCCATAACTGACTGAGCAGAAGAGTACACCTGACTTGCTGTGGATCAGTTGGTTTTTCTCCCTCAGCTATTTAGCATTTGGGCTGCGATATGGTTCATTCTGGCCTGTTTGTTTGAATAGAGCAGTGGTTCTCAACCTTTCTAATGCTGCGACCCTTTAATACAGTTCCTCATGTTGTGCTGACCCCCAACCATAAAATTATTTTCTTTGCTACTTTATAACCATAATTTTGCTACTATTATGAATCTTAATGTGAATATCTGTGTTTTCCGATGGTCTTAGGCGACGCTGCTAGTGGTTCTCAACCTGTGGGTTGCAAAATAATTTTATGGTTGGGGGTCACCACAACATGAGGAATTGTATTAAAGGGTCGCAGCATTAGAACGATTGAGAACCACTGGAATAGAGGAAGTGATATCTCACAGCTGTCAGGCAGGTATGCTTGTCTAAATGCTTGGGGAAGAAGATGGGAGAAAGGTGCAGGTAATTATTGACACACTCCTGAATGACTTTCCAGTCTGTGCTTTTAGACCTTCAGCTATCCTTGGCTTTTAAGAAATTGCACAATATCTCTCTAATACATCTCACTTACTTGGTTGAGATATTTGAAGTCAGTTTCTACAAATTGGAAGCATAAAAAACACCAGCTTAAAAGGCCTAAAAAAAATGTATCTTGTTTTCTCAGTTGTGATCACACATTTTTCAGAAAATTCAAACAGGGAGCCCCTCTTCAGTAATTCCTCTATTGGATGGTGAGGAAAGCACAGAGGAAATGTAAATTAGAATATTATTTTTCTCTTGTTTTCACATCACTGCTTTTTATCTTAATACCACATCCACACTAGGGTTTTCTAGGAAAAGTGAAACTCAGCCAAACTAGATGGCCGTGTCTCTTTAAGATAAAAACAATTTCAGAAGGACATTGTATTCCAGTCATTTTATTTCAGCCTTGACTGAAATGGCAAGGCTCCTCTTGATAAATGACCACCACCCTCATTTCTCTTAAGATGGTAGCAGCAGTTGCTCTTTTAATTAAATGGCAGCTTCTCCTTAGCCTAGGAGGAATGACTTGTCTTGATTTTATTAGTAAAATTAATATTCCCATTTCTCTGTAGAATGAGAAAGGAAGCAAGTGTGAGATTCCCTGAGTCAGGAAAGCCTGAGAAGATTGAATTTATCATAAAGTCCCTCACAGGACCACAAGGTTACCGAAATGGAAATAGATCAATGGGTTAGGGTGAAAGTGTAGATTTCATGGAGACTACTCTTTATTACTTTATAACAAGCCGTTCTTTTATTCGCCATGTCCTCTGCTTTGCTCTTCCCCTTCCTGGACTGAGGTTACACTTCTGTTGCTGAAATTTTGTACAGAAAGTACTTACTCAATATGACCCCCAACATACACACACACACACACACACACACACACACACACACGTGCACACCCATCTCCATTTGCTTTCAGATTAAAATCACACGTGTTAGTCCAAATGTGAACTTGAAGTGCCTATTAATTTTGGAAATTAAAAATAAGACCCTAGAGTTAGATGTTCTCATCTTTCAGCAGGTAGTGGAAGACAATATCATTACAACTCAATATAAATAAAATAACTCTATTTAAAATGGGGAAAAAATCTGAACAGACAACTCACTAAAAAAGATAAACAGCCCAAACCGGTTTGGCTCAGTGGATAGAGCGTCGGCCTGCGGACTGAAGGGTCCCGGGTTCTATTCCGGTCAAAGGCATGTACATTGGTTGCAGGCACATCCCCAGTAGGGGACATGCAGGAGGCAGCTGATCAATGTCTCTCTCTCATCGATGTTTCTGACAATTTCTATCCCTCTTCTCCCTTCCTCTCTGTGAAAAATCAATAAAAAAATCAATAAAATATATTTTAAAAAATAAACAAATGGCAAATAAGCATTTGAAAAATAGTCAACATGATATCATAAGGGAATTAGAAATTAAAACAATAATGAGATACCACTACAAACCTATTGGAATGGCCCAAATCCAAAGTAAACACCACCAGATGCCAAGGAGAATATGGAGCTGCAGGAGCTCTCATTCACTCCTGGTAGGGAGGCAACATGGTGCCACCACTGTGGAGGACAGTTCTGCAGTTTCTTGCAAGATTACACATACTGTATTGGTACCTGGTTCGGCAATTGAGCTTCTTGGTATTTACCCAAGATGAAAACTCGTGTGTACACAAATGCCTGCACGCAGATGTTTAGAGCAGCTGTATTCATAATTGCCAAAATGTCAACGCAATCAAGATGTCCCTCAGTAGGTGAGTGAATAAATCAACTGTGGTACACCTAAGCAATAGAATAACATTCAGCGCTAAGATAAAATGACCTATGAAGCCATACATCAACCGACATGGAGGAACCTTAAATGCATATTACTGAGTGAAATAAAGTAATCTTTTTTAAAAAATATTTTTTAATGTATTTTATTGAATTTTTACAGAGAGGAAGGGAGAAGGATAGAAAGTTAGAAACATCAATGAGAGAGAGAGACATCGATCAGCTGCCTCCTGCACAACCCCTACTGGAGATGTGCCTGCAACCAAGGTACATGCCCTTGACCGGAATCGAACCTGGGACCCTTTAGTCCACAGGCCGACGCTCTATCTACTGAGCCAAACTGGTCCTCGCGAAATAAAGTAATCTTAAAAAGCTACATACAGTAGGTATTCTGGAAAGGCAAAGCTATTGAGACAGTGAAAAGATCAGAGGTTATAGGGGAAGGAGGAATGAGTAGGTAGGACACTAAAACTGTTTTGTATGACACTACAATGGTGGGCACATGCCATTATGCCTTTATCAAAACCCATAGCATGTACAACACTGAGAGTGAACCTGATTATAAACTATGGATTTTGGGTGATAACATATCAGTGTAGGTTCCTAAAAAGTACAGATGTGCCACTCTGGTGGTGGGGAAGGTTGTGCATGTGTGGTACAGGGGGTATATGAGAAGTCTCTGTAAATTCCTCTCAATTTTGCTCTAGGAACCTAAAACTACTCTAGGAAATAGTTGACTAATTAAAGAAAGTTGATCCCCAACAGGCACAAAATATCAAGGTAAAAGCTGAATTTTAATTTGGGTATATTTAAAAAAAATAACACCAATGCTTTTATTAAGGTCATGCATGAGTAAAATGAAACACTTTTTTTGACCCTTTAAAAACAGAGGCATATATGCATAGGCAATCCAGGAATAAGGGCCTGAAAAAGTACAGTGGGTTTGGAGCTTAGACTTCCAATTCCAGGGCAGTGGGGGCAAGGCTGGAGGAGGCAGAGCGAGGTCAGGGTCAGGAGAGCCTACGCAGGAACAGTAAGTAGTTTAGACATTAAGAGCTGTGCCTGTCAGGATTATGTGTAACCCGTAGATGATCCATCTTAATGCATTCCACAGATTTACCCTGGTTGCAATTACAGTTAATATAGAATTAAGCTGCTGGTATTCTGCTCAAAGGTGGTGGGTCCCCCAACTTGTCAAGCACATGTATACAATCTGGTGCCAGCATCTGTTATGAGAGCGACCCCAAAGGAGAGCCTCCTGTGCTCCTACATTTCAGAACAATTTCGCCTGTGAGATCTTTCTCCTCTTCCTTCAGAAGGCCCCCCAGTGCATGCTCAGCCACCAGTCTGTGCTGTGTAATGTCTAGGACATCTACCCACGCATCTTGGCTACCCATCTGTCTTCTTTTTCATCCTCCTTCACCTTCTGATTATCCATACGTCTCCTATGATTACCCACTCTTGCCCTCTGATGACCCACACTCCACCATCTTCTGTAATAATAAAAGTGTAGTATGCTAATTAGACCGGATGTGCTTCTGGACAAATCCAGGGCTGTGAGGGAAGCCCGGGTCCCGGGTGCCAGAGGGAAACTGGTGCCTGCAGCGAGGGGGGTGGGGGAAGGAGGGGAGGAAGGAAGGCCTCCTCTTACATAAGTTTCATGCATTGGGCCTCTAGTCATCTATAAAACATTACTTATTTTTTGCTATTGTTTTCACATTTATTTGAATGACATTGGTTAATAAAATTATGTAGGTTTCAAGTGTACAATTCTGTGATACATCACCTGTATATTGCCTTGTGTGCCCACCACCCAAAATCAGATCTCCTTCCCACCACCATGTATATAACCCCTTTACCTTTTATATTCCCTCCCACATCCCTCCCCTCTGGTAACCACATACTGTTGTTGTCTGTGCCTCTGAGTTCCTGTCAATTTGTATTATTTGCTCGGTTGTTGCTTTTTTTGAAGTTTGATTATAAAAGCTCTGAGAAACCATTTGCATATGTCATCGTCACGCCCTTGGCAATCTGAATAATAGACATGTATGGATCTGGAAAACTGGGACTAGAGGGAGTACGGTAAGTAGGAGAAGATAGATAAAGCATTTTACAGTTTATGGAAATGTAAGTGCTCGCACCTCACTTTTAAAAAATCGCATTTTTATATATTGCCTCTTAGAAGGCTTTTTAACAATTTGTCTTTCGAAACAGGAAAGAGGCAGCAGTTATGGCTGAAGGTATCTAAAGGATGCAAGTCAGGGAGATAGCTGAGCACTTGGGAAGATTGAGGCAGGAAAACATTTTTTTGACAAGCAAACATGATTCTCGTGCTCACGGGGAAGGGAGGAGAGGAGAAGGTGGCAGGTTCTGCCTTCTTTGTTCAGAGGCCCAAGAACCAACAAGGAGCTCACCTTTGATCCCCTCAGCAGTGCAAAGATGTACCTGGACGAGGGGTGCACGGTGTCCACGCAGGCAGGGATTTTAAAAGATGCCCAGAAACCGCCCCGTTCCCTTTCTGATGAGTATGTCTGGAGAGTTAGTCACATTCAAATTCAGCTAACATTTCTTATGGGCGAACTGTGTACAAAACACACCATAAAACATTTTCACAAATATTTTGTTTTTATAGCAAGTCTGTGAAGCAGGTGTTGAGCCAGCGAATCTTCCTACTTCTCTCTTTTTTTTCTTTCCAACGTCTACAGTTCACTCCTTACATACCAAGCGATGGATGCAAAGAATCACAGGGCACTGTCACTGCCCTCAGGGTTCACAGTGTGGTGGAAGCAGCCCTCCCCACACCCCACCCCCCCACGGTGGCAGAGCACTAGTATCTGGGGGAGTGTGTGACAGATTAGGACACATGTGAGACCTGTCCCTGCAGAATGTCTTATGTCTCCAGGGATTCTTTCTGCTGGTTTTCATTTTTATTCGTATGCATACATTTCCCCCCAGCCATCTATCTGCATGAAGCTTCCTTTAAAAAACCCCAAATTCTCAGTTTTCCAACTCTCCTCCCAGCTCCCTGTTCCTAAAGGAGTTGAGTAGGGCCATTGGTAATGCATCTTCTCAGAGAAATATCTAGGTTTCCCAAATCATGCTGTGCTTCTACAGCTATTTGAATATTCAGCTGTTGAAGGCCAGGTGTCAGGCAGTTTGCTAACATGCTGTTTGTCTTACTTGGATTTTCATTGACGCTGTTGGGGAGAACAGAGGCTGTGGAGGAAAAGGCAGCCTTCCCAATTACTGCAAGGCTAGTGATCTCTTTCCTCTGCACTTGCCTCGTAGTTATCATCATTTCTTCTCAATTGGCTCAGATGGTTTGCAGCTCTGAACCATAAGTTAGCGGTTTTTCCCCCTAGTTTTATTGAGATACTAAGGCTTGGTGCATGAAATTCCTGGATAGGTCTGGTCTCTAGGTCTGACTAGAGATCAGGGCTTGTCTGTGGGGCAACCAGCAGGGCAGTTGGCACCTGCTTTGGATAGCCTGGGGCCTGTGGGCTGGGGTCAGCTTCTGCATTGAGCACCTGCCCCCAGGTGGTCAGTATACATCATAGCGACCGGTTGTTCCACTGGTGGTTCCTCTATTTGGTCATTTGCATAATAGGCTTTTACTATATAGGACTAAAGGCCCAGTGCATGAAATTCGTGCACAGGTGTGTGTGTCCTTCAGCCCAGACTGCACCCTCTCCAATCTGGGACCCCTTGAGGGATGTCTGACTCTCAGGATCAGGCTTAAATGGGCATTCAGACATTCCTCTCACAATCCAGGACTATTGGCTCCCAACTGCTCGCCTGCCTGCCTGCCTTCCTGATTGCCCCTAACTGCTTCTGCCTGACAGCTTGATCACCCTGTAATGACTCCCTTTCCAGCCTGATTGATGCCTAATAACCTTCTCTTGCTGGCCTGGTTGCTCTTAACTGCCCTCCCCTGCAGGCTTGGTCACTCCCAACTGCCCTCACCTCTAGGCCTGGTCCCCCCACAACTGTTCTCCCCTGCAGGCCTGGATCCTCCCCAACTGCCCGTTCCTGCAGACCCAATCACCCCCAATTTCCCTCCTCTGCCAGCCTGGTCACCCCTAACTGCCCTCCCCTGCTGGTCATCTTGTGGTGGCCATCTTGTGTCCACATGTGGGCAGTTATCTTGTGTGTTGCAGTGATGGCCAATCTGCATATTACTCTTTTATTAGATAGGATAGAAGCCTGCTGCACGGGTGGGGCCAGCTGGTTTGCCCTGAAGGATGTCCTAGATCAGGGTGGGTGTTCCCTTGGGGTGTGGGGTGGCCTGGGTGAGGGGCCTGTGGTGGTTTGCAGGCTAGCCACGCCCCCTGGAGACCCAAGTGGAGCCCTGGTATCTGGGATTTATTTATCTTCTACAATTGAAACTTTGTAGCCTGGAGCAGAGCCAAGCCTTCTGCTCGCACAGCCATTGAAACTTTGTTGCCTTAACCTCTGCAGGCCAGGCTTTGTGGAAGGCTTGGCTTCTTCAATAGCCAGGGGCAACCCAGGCCTCTCTCCTGTGCTCTCTGTGGCTGTAGCCATCTTGGTTGGGTTAATTTGCATACTCGCTCTGATTGGCTGGTGGGCTGGGCTTGTGAGTGTAGCAGAGGTGTGATAAATTTGCATATTACTCTTTTATTAGACAGGATAATTGGTAGGAGGCAGGACTATGTAAGTTTAAGGAATACAATATGATGATTTCATTAACATATTTTGTAAAATGATTACCACAGTAAATTTAGTTAACATTTATCATCTCCTATAGATATAAAAATGTTCCCTATGAGAACTCTTGAGGATTTACTCTTTTTTAACAGCTTCCATATGCAGCATACAGCAGTGTTAACTGTAGCCATCTTGCTGTGCATTATATCCCTATTACTCATTTAACCTCTAACTGAAAGTGTGCCCCTTCTGACAACCCTCATCCACTTTCCCCTACCACCACCCCTCACTGCTGATAACCACAAATATGATTTCTTTTTTCCATAGTTTGGGTCTTTCTTCCTTATTTTCTATTAATTTTCCAATTACAGTTTATACTCAGTAGTATTCTATATTAGTTTCAGATATACAGCAAAGTGGTTAAAAAATGATATACTTTACAGAATGGCTGCTGCCAATGTTGCAAGCACATATCTGGCCCCAAACATAGTTACCACAATATTATTGACTATATTCCCCATGCTGTAATGTATCTCCGTGATCATTTTGTAACTAGCAATTTGTACTGTTTATTTTTTCTATTTTTTAAATCTGTATTCAGTTTATTACAGATGTTCCTCTTTTCCCCCCCCATACCTGCCCTCCACCTGATTCACCACCCCCCACCCCATGCCCTTACCCCTCATCGCTGTCCTCATCCATAGCTGTAAGATTTTTGTCCAATCGCTTCTCACAACCCTCTCACTCCTTTCCCCCCAAGAATTGTCAGTCCATTCCCTTTCTATGCCCCTGATTCAATTATATTCACCAGTTTATTCTGTCTTTCAGATTCTTTATTCACTTGATTTTTAGATTCACTTATTGATCGGTATGTATTTGTTATCACTTTGTTGTTCATAATTTTTATCTTTACCTTTTTCTTCTTCTTCCTCTTCTTAAAGAATACCCTTCAACATTCATAGAATCCTAGTTTGGTGGTGATGAACACCTTTAGCTTTTTCTTATATATGAAGCTCTTTATCTGCCCTTCAATTTTGAATGGTAGCTTTGCTGGGTAGAGCACTCTTGGTTGTAGGTTCTTGCTATTCATCACTTTGAATATTTCTTGCCACTTCCTTCTGGCCTGCATAGTTTCTGTTGAGAAACCAGCTGACAGTCCTATGGGTACTCCTTTGTAGGTAACTGTTTTTCTCTTGCTGCTTTCAAGATTCTCTCTTTGTCTTTTGCCCTTGGCATTTTAATTATGATGTGTCTTGGTATGGTCCTCTTTGGATTCCTTTTGTTTGGGGTTCTCTCCACTTTCTGGACTTATAAGTCTATTTCTTTCACTAGGTAGGGAAAGTTTTCTGTCATTATTTCTTCAAACAGGTTTCAGTATCTTGGCCTCTGTCGTCTTCTGAGAACCACATAAATCTGATATTGGTATGCTTGAAGTTTTCCCAGAGGCTCCTTACATTATCTTACATTTTTGGACTCTTTTTTTTTTCTTTTTGTTTTTCTGGTTGGGTGTTTTTGCTTCCTCATATTTCAAATCATTGGTTTGATTCTTGGAGACCTCTATTCTGCTATTGGACTTCTGTATATTGTTCTTTATTTCAGACAGTGTATGCTTAATTTCTGGCTGGTCCTTTTCTATGTTTTTGGCATTCTCATTAAGATCCTTGAAAGTCTCACTAAGTTTCTCAGAGGTCTCAATAAGGTTGTCGGCAGTTTGTAGAAGATTCTTGAGTAACCTTATAAATGTGGTTTTCAACTCTATGTCCAGTCATTTGCTTTCCTCCATTTCTTTTATTCGTGACATGTTTCTTGGTCTCCGCATTTTGGCTGCTTCCCTGTGTTGATGGAGTGGCTTTGTGTGCTAGTTGTCTTTTAGGGCCCAGTAGCTCTGCCTCCCCAATCACCTGAGGTGGACACTCTTGGTACACCCCTTTGTGGGCTGGGTACACAGTCTTGTTGTAGTTAAGTCTTGATTGCTATTGGTACACTGGGAGGAATTGACCTCCAGATCAATTGACTATGAGGATTAGCTGTGTCTTTAATGGAAGAACTGCTGTGCTGGAGACACCCCTCTGGGGAAGGACTTGCATCAGTGGGGCTTTGGTGGTCACCAAGTCTGCCTCTTGAGTGTGTCACTTATGTATGTGAGGAGTTGGAATTTGCTGTCGTCTCACACTGACCTATAGGTACACTGGTTCCTGGATCTCCAAAGAGGTATATGTCAGCTACTGTCTGAGGCCACAGTAGATTTCTCCTCTTTGTGTTGAGTTTGGAGGTTTTGGAGTTGTCTGACCTAGTTGCAATTTGTTAGGTTAAACTGATGTAGGGCAGGCCATTATATGTAAAAGCCACTGAGCACAGCTGGGTGGGTTTGTAAATTGGGTGGGGCTGGGTCTCAGGGAATCACTAGGCTAGGGCGTGGCAGACAGTGCTGGCTGCCAGTCAGCCCTCTCAGCATCTCCTTGTTTCCACGTCCTGGTGTCCTGTATCTGGAGCCCCAGCACAGTAAACAATGATTCCTGTGGGCACCTCTGTGAGAGAGCCACCCTCCCTTTCTGACCCTATGGCCGACAGTCCAGTTTCTCTCTATATGAGTCTGGGTCCCCAGAATCTCACCAGAAACGAGTTCAGAGCAGTTGGGAACTTGCAACTCCCTCCCAATTGAAAAAAAAAAAAAAACAAACAACAGCACATGCCAGCCAATTCTGAGCTTCTGCATGTCCTACCAGGTCTCAATGCACTTTTTTCTTTCCTTCTAGTTATAGAACTTTCACTCCACCAGCTTTCCCACGGTTCTGGGGGATAGTCATTTTGTCTTTTAGTTGTAGTTTTGATGTGGGTGTGAGAGGCGCATGTACAGGTGTATACCTTATGCTGCCATTTTAGTTCCCCCCAATTTGTAGTGTTTAATTCTTTCATTTTTTCAGCCAGACCCACCAAGCCCCATCTCCTCTGGCAGCTGTCATTCTGTTTTCTGTATCTATGAGTCTGTTTCTATTTTGTTTATTTCATTCTTTGGATTCCACATATAGGTGAAATCATATGGTACAGTATTTGTCTTTTAGGTCCATTCATGCTGCCCCCAAAGGTGAGATTTCATTCTTTAGGCTGAGTAGTATTCCACTGTGTATATGTATCTTGGCTTTTTTAGCCACTCATTTATTGTTGGGCACTGGGTTGTTTCCATATATTGGCTATTGTAAAAATGCTGCAATTAACATAGGGGTACATCTGTTCTTTCAAGTTAGTGTTTTGGGGTTTCTTTGGATATAATCCCAGAAGTGAAATTGCTGGGTCATAAGGCAGGTCTATTTTCAATGTTTTTGAGAAACCTTTATATTGTTTTCCATAATGGTTGCACTAGTCTGCATTCCCATCAACAGTGAACAGGTGTGGGGGGGGAATCATATAATGGTTTTGATTTCAATTCTCTGATGATTAGTGAATTTGAGCAACTTTTTAGTATTTCTATTGGCTATCTGTGTGTCTGCCTTGGAGAAGTGTTTATTCAGGTCTTCTGCCCACTTTTTAATTGGGTTATTTCTTTTTCTGATGTTAAAATGTCTGAATTCTTTATAAATTTTGGATATTAATTCCTTATCACATAGATCATTGGCAAATATCTTCTCCCATTCAATAAGTTGGTGGTGTTTTTTTTTGTTTGTTTGTTCATTTTGTTGATGGTTTCTATTGCTGTGCAAAAACATTTTAGTTTGATGTCCCATTTATTTTTTTCTTTTGGTTTTCTTGCTCAAAGAGATATATCAGAAAAAATATTGCTAAGACCAGCATCAAAGAGTGTACTACCTATTTTCCCCGCTATGGAGTTTTATGGCTTCAATCTTACATTTAAGTCTTTAATCTACTTTGAGTTTATTTTATCAGAAGATCGTCTAGTTTTATTCATTTATTTAGTTAGTTAGTTAGTTAGTTAGTTAGTTATTTAGTTAGTCATGTCTTCTTTGATTTCTTTTACCAAATGTCCTGTAGAAATCTTTTACTTTCTTGGTTCAATTTATTCCTGAGTATTTTATTATTTTTTATGCTATTATATTTGGGACTATTTTCTTTACTTTTTTTTCAGATAATTATTTTTATTTGACTGTTAATATCAATGTGAATACCTCATGGTAAAAGTAAGCCAAATTTATAATGAGTCTCACATAGGCCCAAGCTTGTACAAAACTGCAGTGCATTTAAAAGACAGCAGCAACTACAATAGTAATGAAACCTCCATTCCATCCTAATTTAGGTATTTCTATTCCTAGAGGAAAAAAAAAAGAAAAAAATACAATCCCAAGATGTTAGGTTAGAAATAAAGGAGAAGAGAAAAGAGGTCGGGGAAACGTAAGTGAGGAGCGAGATAGGTCTGCAGCTCCTACAGTAACTTCAACCTATGTTCTGGTTTCCTGGGTCCTGTGAGGTAGGAGCTGTTTTTCTGCAGCTTTTTTGAAGATTGGTCAACATTCCTACATCACTATCACAGAAACAATGTGATCTGGACTGATTCCACTTTCTTTTCCTGGAGATCTCACTCCTAACTCTCAGCGATCAACCTCATTCTTACTCAGCCAGACCTACTTCCTTAACTTCCAAGGAAAAATAAAACAGGACATTTTGGTTAGAGTGTGGGCTCATATTCAACTGTGCATTGAATCCCATTTTAACCAGTTATCCTAAATCTCACCTCCTGAAATAGCTGGTTGATGGTGGGCCCATGCCTTCTGTTCTGCACATTCTGTATTTATTCCTTGGCATAGATTATGAAGCATATGATTTCTGAATGTTCATTGGTGCTTCACACACCCTAGGATCAGCACTTATTATTCATTTTATATATAAATATATATATATATATATATATATATATATATATATATAAATTTCATAGGAGAACTTTAAACTGGACTTCCTTGAGCAAAGTATGACTCTTCTACTTCATTTAAACCATACTGCAGCAAATATAACTATAATGTGCACCATATCTACACCAATAAAAAAGAAAGACACAAATTGACCATACCTTCATGACAGACACCATCAGCCAATCAGGAGTGAATATGCAAATTAACCCAACAAAGATGGTGGGTTAATTTGCATATACAGGCGCCAAAGGGCTGAGGGGTGGGTGATGTGGCTCCAGGCCAGAGTAAAGGTGGTACCAGTAGCCAGAGGAAGGAAGGTCCATTCTTGTACAAATCTTTGTGCATTGAGATTCTAGTAGAATCATAAATCCTTCTGGCAAGCAAGAACTTTTTGGAATTTACCACCCTGCTAAGAATCTTACCTTAAAGGTGGTCTAATTTGAATGACCAGAAAGTCATATAGATTTCCTCTTTTGTTCTTTATACTTGCTCAGCATTCCTTTCCTATACTTGTGTACATAAGAATGATTGTATGAGTTTGATTACATAATGTACTATGTATCTTACTCTGAGGGTGATTTTTTTCTAAATTTATAATGAGTCTCATAGGCACAAGCTTGTACAAAACTGTAGTGCATTTAAAAGACAGCACTCAGTATCGCTGTTTGAGAGCAAAACCTTTTGTGAAATGTAGCTCCACTGAGTGGCCTTCATATTTCCATCCCCACCTTTTCTTTGGCTACTATAGGTGGGGTATACACAATCCTTCCACCCAAATTACATGCTCTTCAGTCTTCAAAATCAAGTTCAAAGCCCACTTTGCTTTGAAACATTATTGGCGCCCCAACCTAAGGCATTATTCCTCTCCTTTTGATCCTCTAGCATCTGTGTTTCATCTGAGTTATAGGTCCTTCATTCTACCTTGCCTCAACTGAATTTCACTGGACTAGGAGAGTCCTGGGAGATTATGACCCTCCTTGACAGTCCTGGGAAATTATGACCCTCTTTGCTTTCCTTGGGATTTCTAGCACTGGGTTGTGCCTGAATACATGTTTATTATGTTTAAAAAAAATAAATGTATACATTTATAAACTAGAGGCTTGGTTCACAGATTTGTGCACTGGTGGGGACTCTTAGCCTGGCCTGTTAGGATCAGGCTGAAATCGGCTCTCCAACATCTCCCAAGGGGACCCAGATTGCAAGAGGGTGTAGGCGAGGCCGAAGGACTCCATGGGTGAGCTACCAGGGAGGAACCTTGGTAGGGCTCCAGGGTGTGTCCAGCCCATCTCACCCAGTCCCAATAGGCTGGACCCCAGTAGCAAGCTAACCTACTGATTGCAGCATCTACCCCCTGGTGGTCAGTGTGCATCGTAGCGACTGGTCTAACAGTCCAACGAATGGTCAGACACTTAGCATATTAGGCTTTTAATATATAGGATGGGGATATAATTGCCTCTTCTAAGTCAAGCTATTTCCTTGGAAATAATCTGTGGGGATCAGTCCACATACTCCTAGTTCCTTAATTTTTTTATAGAAAAATGCTTCCTTCAGTGGTTTAGGCTTGACATTCTTTTTCTAAATAGCCAAAGTGTAGCTAACATCTATAAAATTTACACTAGCCAAATATAATTGCTGTGATGATTAATGTAATGGGGAGAAAAACCACTGCATAAGATATCAGAAAATCTGCATTCTAGTTTCAGCTCTGACAGCAAAATGCTATGTGACCTGAGTGAATTCCTTCCTATTTCCGAGCATTAGGTGCCTTAGATAGAAGATGAAAAAATATGCTCTGCAGTGCTCTTCTGTTGAGCCTACCAACATACCCCTGTGTCAGGGGTTCCCCATGCTGGTTTCACATTAGAGGGGCCAGGGAACTTGAAGTTTAAAAATAAAACAAGTAACAACAAAAAGGAAACCCAAATGTCCTGGCACTCTGTCCAGAGATTCTGATTCCACTATGTTTGAGGTGGGGATTGAGATCCACGGCACCAGAGCACTGTCATTTAAGTCACACACTCGGGTTACGGTGGTGCATATACAGAACTGGACACCACTATCCTAAATGAAGAAGGTGTGAATATGCACTCCAGTCATGGTGGTGTGGGGGGCAGGGTGGGCATATTCTGCTGTGGTCCAAAGCAAATTGTCAATATCAATTTCTATATCTTAAAAATGGCTTCAAGTTGTTTATTTTATTAAAAAATGTGTCTCTGCTTGTTTTACTCTAAAACTTACTTGTTAAATCCCGTGCTCACTGTTGAATACAGTTGTTTTCTCTGTGAGGTTGTCAATTGTTTCCTTGTAGCTTTTTATATCCTCTGGTGCACCCCTGGATTACATGTGCTCCAGGGTGAGAAACACAGAGCTTGGTAGTCTCTTACTCATTTTCAACTGCGACAGCTATCCAGCAGTGCTTGGAGCTGGATACACACTGCCCATGCTTAAATGTGTGATTTCCAGCCTCTGGATCTTGCATACAAAATGGTACTTTCATTGTCCATGTTCACAGTGGAATGAGGCATGGAGAAATTATTTTAATTAGCATCTAATTAATTTTGAGCTGCCGGCACATAAAATGATGTTGATTTTTATTACATCATACTTTAAAGAGCTAACTCTATAGAAAAAGGCAGTTCTATAAAAGCATTGGCAGCTATGGTGAAATCCAAGTGTCACAGTCTCTCTGTAATCCATTCTATACTGCCCTGGAAGAATGTCCTGTCTTTTTCAGACTTGAGTCTCAATGTTTTGTAATAGGAGTAAATTAATAGGCTAAAAAAGATGAAGCCAGAATAAAGAAATAGGAGAGGAAAGACTTAATAAAATATGTTAGGATCACTGACATAATATAAAAGGAAAAGAGGAGAAGCTCCTCAGGCTCTAAGGGCATTGCATGCACTCTGCCTATTAGACTGGGAGAGGAGCAAAGGTCATATGAGAAGTTAACAGAAACTGAGCATTCTTTTAATGTCCCAGGAGAGACATACAAAAATTATAATTTTAAAACTTGATTTTGACTCTTTGGACTGCATTTCCATGTAAGTTACTTGGGGCATGGACTAAACTATGTGATCATTTTTTTTTAAGATTTTACAGCCTTTCAAACATCAGGGTATCAAACTGAAAATCATATAATTCAAGGCCAGAGGGACACACATTCTGAGGGAGCAGGAGGATTCCTAGTAGTAACTGTAGGGAGTACACAATTTTGAAGGTAAGTTCTGATTCTGTGTGATAGAATTTTGCTCTTTTCCTTGCTTATGTAAGGGTCCCTGGCCTCACAGGAAGATCAGCAGCTTGCATGAAGCCAGCACACTATGTCAGCCAAGCAAGCAGAAACCGCTAGGAGTTCCTGAGAGTATGTTGCCACACCAACATTCCTGCAGTTGGAATTACCTACAATCATTAAAGGTTTCATGGCAGCCACATTTAATAATTTGTCAAAACAAAACAAAAGAGCGGAACAGAGAAATCTGACCTTAGGTTGCCATCATGGACTCAGCTCTACATCTTCTTAAAGAGACTATTTTATTTTCTCTACCAATTGCATATTTTTTGACCCAAATATCTTATACCTTCATAGTCCATGGAAGAGACCACTGGTTGAATGTTACCATTAGTGAAGAACTACCCATTTTTTTGTATATTTTTATTGATTTCGGAGAGAAGAAGGGGAATGGAGAAGAAAACCATGCCCTGACCAGGAATCGAATGGTGACCTCCTAGTTCATGGGTCAACATTCAACCACTGGCTGGGCCAAGAGATACCCATTTTTCAAATCTCAACTGAAGTACCATCTTGTCTTGGAAGGCTCTGTTGATCACATCAGCCCCCACGAAAACCTCCCTTTTCTGAGTTCCTATAGTAATTTTAACTCTGTCTCTTGATCATCATGATAACTATATGCCTAAAAGCTTCCATGATATAAATGTGATTCTGCAAATCACATATAAAAACCTGAAGACTTGAGTATTTGGCAAAGAAGTAAAGGAAGAAAATTATCAAACATTCTCACAATGATAAATAAAATAGAAGGATCTTAGAGGTTGAAGGAATTGGAACTGAGTGACTTTCCTTTTAATTGTTAAAGAGTCATACTCTGACAGCCCAAAGGCCAATTCAGGTTATATATATATTCAGCCAGAAGAGTGTTTTATATTTTATTTTGTGTTGTTGCCTTTTAACTGGGCATATACTCTCCCTGTTGGCTATAATTCCATCTTTCCCAAATTTGGTAATATCCAAAATGCTTCAAATATTTATACTTCTCAATCCCCGGATGTTTGACTTGAATAACCTTCTGAGAGTGATCACACTTTATTTATTTGTTTTTTAAATATATTTTATTGATTTTTTTACAGAGAGGAAGGAAGAGGAATAGAGAGTTAGAAACATCGATGAGAGAGAGACATCGATCAGCTGCCTCCTGCCCACCCCCTATTGGAGATGTGCCCGCAACCAAGGCGCATGCCCTAGACTAGAATCGAACCTGGGACCTTTCAGTTCACAAGCCAAAGCTCTATCCAATGAGCCAAACCGGTTTCAGCAAGTGATCACACTTTAAAGACCCCTACACTAAAGTCCTCACAGTGGAGTACTTAGACTAGAAATCTAAGAATTAGAAGACCTGTGTTCCAGGCTCATATGCCAATAGCTAGCTATGTCACCCTGAGAAAGTCATGTTACTTCTCTAAAACACCGGCCCTTCAACTGCAGAATGATGATGGCAATTCCTGCCCAGAGTATTTCATGGAGCAAATGAAAATGGTTTAAAATGGTTGAACCAATATTAGTGTTATTAGCAGATGATCTCTAAGCCTCCTTCCCTCAGTAAAATATTTTGTTTCTGTGATTCTAGAAAAATTACTGGTAATTATAACCTCATTTCCTAACAAAGCCATCAGCCCCACAGCTATGGATATAAATGGATATGCTGCTTAGAGTTATGAGGATAAAAATGTTAGCCATTTTAACTGGTTTTCTAATAGAATTGTAATCATAGTATGTGAAATAAACGCATCCTGTGTTATATGTTGGCATCTCCGGGAATTGTGTGATAGAGTTTGAAGGGAGCCTTGCCTGTAAGATTAATTATAAAATAGGCTTGGATGTGAGCACTGTTATTAGGATTGAAAACTGTCAAAGAATGCAATGGGAAAACTGACTAAGGGTAGTAGTGAGTGGCATCACAGACCACAAGGAGGTCAAGGTGTCCACAGGGGGCTCTCTGGGATCAGAGTGCAACCCGATCTCATTACCCTCTTCATTAACCACTCCAGAATAGGTCTACAGGTCTCAGAGTAATTTGTAGAGGGTGTTTAGTTGGCTCTGGCTGAAAACAAAAAGATGCAAATTCATACCAAGAAACCAGACGTGATGCACTCTAATTTTAGGCAGACATCAAAATCCCATTGTTCTGGAGACATGGGCATTTGAGGTTGTGACCTCTGAAAATCTTTTTCTTCTTCTCTCTAATGAACTAAAACCATGCCTTAAATTATTTTAGTCTCTCTTTGAGGTCTTCCTTGATCCCCTCACAAAAAACCACCCCTCTTGTGTCTGTGTTCTGAAATTCTGCAGCTATTTTTCTATCTCATATTACTTATTTGGGCTTATAGAAATGAAACCAAATCTTACTCTTACCTAAATTTTCTCAGGCAGAAGATAACCCTATTAATCCTTCACTAACCTTACAGGACTGGCATGATGGCACATTCATAGTACTCTAGAATTTGGATCTGATTGTCCTTTCCATCTCCATTATCCCTTTTCAACCCTTTCTATCTTTCTTTGAACCTAAGGTGCCAGCATCCTTACTGCTTGCTTCTCTCCTGCAGGTCTCCTCTGCTCCCGTTCAGTATGCCCCTCCATTCTTCTTTTATAAGATGCAACAAGAGAGTTTATGGGACCAAAACCAGGAGCTCTTAATGCTGTGACCTGAGATTGAAGTTGTCCATAGGATGTAACAAACACCAAATAGTGCCATGTTTTCCTGAGAAGATATAAAAAATAAAATAAAAGATGCAACCACAAAATTTTCCTGACTTGCTCATTTGATCAAGTCATTCCTCCTGTCTGCAAATTTCCATGGTTCTCTTTTGCTTCGGATTATGTATAAATATCTTAGCCAGGATCCTGAGACCCCCCCTTTCCTCTCTTCCATCCTGTTTGCCTGCCTATCTCCACTGTTCATCCTCGCCAAATGGCTCCTGCCCGTTTCTGCTCACCAAAACCACCCCATGTGGGCCTATCGCTTATCTTTTGATCACACAGTTGTCTCTCCTCATATCCTTTCTGTGTTTCCCAATTCCCCTATGGAGGCAGTCACCTTACTTTGCTGCCTTTCTATTACCTTGGGTTTGCACTGACACTTCCCTCTCCTCACCCCAGTGCACCCCCCTCCCCCCATTTCAATCTGCAACCTACTGTCATGATTAAATACTCCCCTCTGATTTTACCTTCTGATAATTTCTTGAATCAGTTTATTCCTCTATATCTGTTGTTAAAATATAACAGTCTGCCTCCTGGACTACACAATATATTATATTATATATACAATGTATTCCTATTAGTTTGCCTTCCAGCTTCTTTCTTGCTCTGCAACTCAATCTAATCGAGTGACTCTTATGCTCAAAACCCTGCAAATGTTTTTGGCTACTTTGACATTTAAATATATACCATAACCTGCCAGAGACCTGCAAGACTGGCCACTATCTCTGGAGTTTTATTCCACACCAACTATTCAAATGCCAGGCTGTTTCCTGGTACCCGACCTACTCTGAACTTCTTCCGACCCTCAAATATACCATGAGTTCTCCCCCCTCAGAACTGTGGGGGAAGACCACACTGTGTCCTCTATCTGGAATATTCCTCCTTTCTCCATCTTTTTAACCTAAACCCCTCCACAGTGTCTCAATTAAGACAAAATTTCTCCATAAGAATCTTTTTTGATGCCCCAGAGATGCCCAGCTATATTTTTTCATAGCACCCTGTGCTTCTCTACTGTAAAGTATGCACTGTGTGATTCGATCTTTATATGCTTGGTTATTTGAATGATGTCTAACTTTCTTGCTGAAACTGTATCACTCTCTGAAGGTAATACCTTTCTGAATGAGTTTTGTATACTCTTCTATTCTCATTTCTTGTCACAGTGGATTCCAATTTTAATATAATCATGCACTTGCTGAAAGATTGAAAAAAATTAATAACTTTATGCCTCTATTTTTCCATCTATAATTAATACATAGTCATGTGTTTTAAATACAAAATGTTAGTAAATCCCTCAGCAAAATATCTGATACATAGTAAATGTGCATTAATGGTATTTTAATTATAATCATATTTAACATCACTGTCATCCCAGTTTCTTGGGTGCAGGCCACAATTTAAACTATAATTTTGTGTGTTTCCTATGTCATTTTGGGCAGAGAAAGCCACCAACAAAGGAATACTGATTTATTAATATTTTTGCAAGTCTCTTTATAGACTAGCATCCCTATCGTTGTAGCCCTATCTCTTTCTCCATCTCACCTGCCACAGTGAACATTCAAGTGTATAAAAGGTACAGTTTTATAAGTGCATGCAGGGCTAAAGAAAAGCAAGACCACATGGTAGGAATGAAGAGGTACTCAAGAAATTCCCACAGGTCAACCAGACTATCATATAAGAGGTCTGCCTAATCAGAGCCTTACATTCCCACAAAAATAGTAACCGTTTCAAGAATGGTTGTGAGTTATAGTCCAGGCCAATGCGAAACAACAAAACCTTCCCCTGAGACTTACGAGACAATACTTTTGTTTGCCCTATATGATGCGAAACCAACCGTTTACAGGGCCTGGAATTTATGTCACAGAAGAACTAAAATAAATAAGAAAAAAAAAAAAGACCTGGTTCTTAGTGACATTAGTTTGTCTCAAAACAAGCTATTCCTGAAGCCAGATTTCCCCTGGGACTGTTCACCTAGGAAGATACTAAATTTCCTTTTTATGCATAAGCTAGTTAGAATTGGTTTCTTTTGTCAGTTGCAATAAAAAATAATCCTGAGAGATGCGTGGCTTCGAAAAAGTGGTAGCATTTAACCCAGTCGTAAAGATTATATAGTGTATATCAAAGGAGGAAGAAAAGCCAACCCAGTGAAATAGCAGGTCTGATGCGTTAAGACCTGGAACAGCATGTGTGTTTGGGGAATGGCAAGCAGAGGAGGATGTCTGTCTTCTATGTAAAAGAAAAGAGATTGTTCAGCCTGTGAACCTGTCTGATTCCTGAAAGCTAGAATTCCCCATCTTTCCTGCCGCGGGCCTTGCCTATAGTGGACTTAGCACATGCGAGTAAACTAATAAGCAAGTAACTTAATGGAAATGTGAAAAGAAAACAACAATGCCTAGAGCAGTGGTTCTCAACCTTTCTAATGCTGCGACCATTTAATACAGTTCCTCGCGGTGAATCGTAATGTAAATATCTGTGTTTTCTGATGGTCTTAGGCGACCCTGCTAGTGGTTCTCAACCTGTGGGTCACTGCTGTAGAGCCTAAAACCATCAGAAAACAGGTCACCACCCACAGGTTGAGAACCGCTGGCCTAGAGGAAAGAGAAGTTCTAGAGGGAGAACGGGGATAAAAAAAAATCTAATTGAATTAAAAGAATGAAGAGGAAAACTGACTTTCAAAGCTATCTACTGGCTATTATGCAAATATTAATGTCATAAAGCATGCAATTAAAATTCTTCTGCAGACAGATGAAGCTGCATTAGCTAGTCAGTGTTAATTCTGATACTAACTAATAATGACTCTAGTGTGAACAATGGTAATTAATTGACTTAGCTGATGCTCACGTCTTCCTCAGATGACCAGGAACGCTGCTAGACTGGCAGTGTCCCAGAGTGTCAGGGGCGTTTAGGCTGCCTGGAGACCACTAGCCGTAACATGACCAAACATGTAACACTCCACTGCTGAGATACTGTTCCCTCCTCCTCATATACTTCCTTCTTTTCACCTCATTTACTCCTACCTACCCTCACATCACAGCTCTTCCCAATAAGGTCAAGTCTTGCTCTCATTTGTTCTCATAGCAGCTTGTTGTTGTCATTCTCTGCATTAATCCTCCTTGTACTTTTATTTTTATCTGGTTAGTGAATTGGGTACATTTTAACTTTACCCTTGGATCGCAGCCTCTTTGAGAGCAAGGACTGCATCATTCCTGTCTGCTCATTCTTGTCTGTTTGTTACTCTCTGGCGCAGTGTTTCAACAATGGTGGGTATTCACAGTTTCTCCGATAAACTAGTTAACCTGTATTAACTTCCTTGTAAATTTCTTCTTTCCATCTCTGTCCTTCATAACCTTGCAGCCTGTCTCTCTCTCTCTCTCTCTCTCCTTTGCTTTTTCCTAGGTTTAGAATAGTGCTAGTAATCCAAGATATAAATCTGGCAGAAGCAGAAAGGCTGGAGTTTATTTTCGAAAGGAAAAGACAAACAAAAAAATAAATTGATAAATGAAAGAAGCGATCCATGCTGTGAAGAAGATCAGCCTGGAGGGGTGGACGGTGATGAGAGGGCTAGTGCAGACAGCATGGTCAGAGGAGGCTCCCCAAGGAGGTGGCTTTTGAGCTGAGACTTGAATTATGAGGGAATAGTCACCACTGGCGAAGAGGCTGGAGAAAGTGTGATTCAAGCAGGGGGAGCGGTGGTGATCTTGATTGTCTGCAGTGCCCAGAGCTGGGAACTGGAAAGAAGATGCAATAAATGGCAGGGCCCCTGGGTTTCGTCCGGGGTCTGGGACTTGATCCAGATACTTAGCCTTTTTGACTCTCAGTTTTCTCATTTGTAACATGTCTTTGTGTAAAAAGCAAAGAGAAGGTCATTTCCTTGACATCTCTTCTGGCTTTGAAACAGATGTGTCCGTGAGTCTGTCACATCCGGATGCTGGGAGGTCAAGCACGGGTGTCGTGACCTCCTCTGATTGTGGTCCTCTGATTGTGGCCCCTGTTTTCCTCTCTGTTAAATTCCCTCTCCAGCCATTTTCCTCAGAACTCCCTGTGCACCATCGAAGTGAAGCATTCTTTGTTCCTGTGTGCACCATGCACTCCCTACATTTATGGCCTTTGCTTGGGTTACAGAATGCTCTTTCTCTCATCTCTGGCAATGTAAGTCCTCTCCCGCTGGACATATCACCGGGAAGACTCCCCAAGCCCATTAGTAACATGCAACCTCTCACTTGTTATATTTCCCTCGAGGCTTGTGCCTTTCTTTCAGAGCCTGCAGCATGCCCGCCCCAAGGCAGAGTTATTTGTGCCAAGTTGTTCTGACACGAAGCCCCCTCATATCGCCTGTCTGTCTCCCCATTGCTTGATACGTCAAAGACACTAAATCACAATATATAAACAGAGATTTTTGTTGGAAGACGTGTTGTCAACAGGCAAATTAACAAGGATTGACCAATAGGTTTCTTCTTGAATGACAGCTATGATTGATTGGCAGCAAGGAGTCACATTCAATTAGCAATGTCTTCCCAGGGAAGACATTGTGGGAGCAAGGAGCAGGGAGCAGCAGCATAAATTCAACATCTCTGCTTTAGGTCCTAGAGCCTTGCCCGGGTCAGACACAAAGAGCAGCAGACACCCAACATATTCAGTATGACACAGAACTATTCTGCTTGTTGCTTGGTTATTGGGACCATGGAGAAATATTAATTGCTTTGGATTTTTGTATTTCCCAATTATGGGCTTCTCCAGCACCCAGTCTGGGATATATGAGGCCAAAAGAAAACCCACAGGACGCATTGTTCTGGGCACAGTTCCCTATCTGTTCTGCCTTTTGCTCACCTTTCAGAGTCCTCTTCTTCTTCTTCTTCTTCTTCTTTTTTTATATAAAGTCCTTAGCAGGAGACATAGGAGGAAAATACATCTATTTTGTCCTCCCCAAATTGGAAGTCTGCTGCCCTACTTTTAATGACAGATATGTGCTTAGAAGCATGCCTCATGTCAAAATGGTTAAATATAGACATTTTAATAATCACATAAAACCCCAAGGATTCGGAGAAATGAAGGAAGGACCGGAGAAGAAAAGAGATAATGGAGTTTTCAGTGACCGGCACATAATCTGACAGAGCTGCAAAGTCATGGGTGCACGGTAAGATAAAGGAGAAGCTGCTGAGGATAAGGTCCTTGAGTAGCCCGAGTTTCTCCTGTGCCCATGGGCAGCCATTGCAGCCTCTTGCTCAGACCAGAGCATGGCTCGAGGGCACTTTCACAGTAGCCCCCCTGTAAGATCCTCACCTGAGCTGATGAGCCAGAGACAGGTAGAGATTTCCTGGAGGTAGAGGTGGGGACAGAAATGCCATACCTAACAGATTGCGTAGCTCATTGAAATATGTAGCATGGCAACTGGAATACAGTTGTACACGGCCAAAACTGAGCTTGCTCCAGGCTGATGTGTGTACCGAACAAAAAATGCCAACAGTGATTTACACAAAATCCAGGAGCACCC
Source organism: Lasiurus cinereus (assembly GCA_011751065.1). NCBI lineage: Eukaryota > Metazoa > Chordata > Mammalia > Chiroptera > Vespertilionidae > Lasiurus > Lasiurus cinereus. Next base: position 14,646,705 of record JAAGEH010000434.1, read on the forward strand.
TCCAACTGATTGCCATGTATACCTGCGCTTTCTATGGTTTATTTCATAATGATAAATTTTGCAATTAGGCTTCCGTCACTATAGATATAAACATTACAGAGAAACTGATTACGGCTTTATATTCCCTCGGTGCATTTGCAGAATCAATTAGGCCGCATTTTCAGTGTGACAAACTGCTGGAGAGACTGCACAGGATTATTATTCTTCCTCATTTTTGTGCTGGGATTTGACGAGTAATTATCACTCCAGGCAAGACGTGCTGTTACTGAGATACTCCGTTTGGGGAAACTGGAGACCAGAGTGAGAAGTCCTTCTGCAGGCTCCCTTTCTCTTTCTGTTCTTCAGATCTGCGTCTTCTCAGTCACCTCCAGCTGGCGGTGAGCAGATGTGTGCGTCATCTTGTTGAGAAGACTAGGCTGTGGATGGGGTAAGCAACTTAGAGGGGACATATTTCTCCGAAATCTTAAACATATTTAGACAACTACTTAATCTTTGCAGTGAACCATTTTTAAATGAAATCTCATTTGAATCTCAATGCAAAAGAGAAGTGGATGCGCCTCTGGCTCATGTAGATGAGATGTGCTTGGGTCTCTGCCTGCTTTGACATCTGCTTCTTCGCTGAAGGTAAACCCAGAGATGCAGCTTCGGAAACCTAGGCCTCGTTCAAAACAGGACTTGGTTCGCAGCATGGCAGTTCTGCATGACTTGGCTCAATTTTTCTGCTTTTATATAGACAGGAGAGTCCATTTATTCATGTACTCCACAAACAGATACTGAGGGACTCACATTGGCAAGCACTGTGCTAAGAACCAAGAACATAACGAGTAGAGGGTAAGGGATTCATGAGGACTCTTGACCTTCAGCCGGCAGCCCTCTGGAACCCCACTCTCCCTTGAGTACCCATACACCTGTCAGGCTTCTTTACTCAGTTTGCCCTTCTCTTCTCCCGCTAAGGTGGGCAGTGGCCTCCTCGGCTCTGCCTTCATAGTAAGTCCTCCGGATAGAATATAGGCACCATTTCCTTCTCAGCTTACTTAACTGTCCACAATTATTGAAAGTAGGAAGGGGCTTCTAGCAGAGCCTGAGTAGGGCCTTGTTCATAAAGCCATCGCTGTGTCCTTTTCAGAAATCATGGATGCCTTTCTTTTCTGATCCCACTAATGGATGAAGAGTCTCTGTCACCTCCAGCCTTTTCCTTATTCTAGATGTCTTTTCCATTGGAGAAAGACAAACTTCTCTAATTCAAAAACTACATTTGATGTCTCATTGTCTAGTTTGGGGCAAGCAAAAGAACCAGGGCTGTCAGACATAGGAAACGCAAATACAGGATACCCCAGTTAGATTTGAATTAGGAATAAACAGCAAGTAGTTTTTAGTACAAGCATATCCTAAATACAATTTTTAATATAGATGTGACCACAATATTGCATGAGGTAGACATATATAAAAATATCTTTTCTTGTCTCTCTGAAATTTAAACTTAACCGAATGCCATTTATTTTATTTATATACACACAAGATTAATGTGTGTGTATATATATATAATGTATGCATATAAGTGTTTCTTGTTGGTTCTGCCATTCACAAACATCTTCCTATACAAGTAGGAAGAGGAAAAACGAACGCATTGCTCGCAGCATTTCAGGATTGTTGAAGGGGAAAATCAGAACTATGAAAATGCAAGCTGTTATTATGCAGTTAGTTTTCCTGGCCCACGGGGGAGAAAAATCTGGGCTTAATTTAAGAGTTATTTGCATTGCTTACAGGACAGCACAGATACATATTCAGGCTGCCAAACTCCTTTTCAAGTCCCATGGGCTCGGAACAGCTTAAGTGCATTTTGCCAGCCATGTTCCCATATTGAAAAACCCAAGACATATGTTTCTGATTCATTTACACTGAACCAATCAAATTGTTCCTTTGTGTTTTTTTTTTTTCTTGCTAAACTCACAGATGCTTGCAAAGTTTCAGGAAATATTTTATTTTGATGTCCTAGAATGAGACATTATTAACTAAGAGGCTGGTGATAATGAATGCCCGTGCCTCTCCTCCACCTCCTCCCTTTCTATAGTTTAATTAATGTTTGAGCAGTAGTCAGGAGGATAAAGCATCAGTCCTCTGAGCTGGATTGTTTCCATCTGGAAAACTGAATAAATGTTAATAGTATCAGTCTTGAAAGAAATCAGAATTTCAAAGAACACTAGTAATCAGATTTATATCTGAAATTGCTATGAGTAATATAACCAACAAATTCAATCCCTTAATAACTAACACTGATTTATAGCAAAGATAGCTGAAGCTTCTAGTATTTAGTTTTATCTCTACAAAAGAGAGAGAGGAAAGAGAGAGAGGAGAGAAAGGGACTCATGGTAGATATCTTAGTCTAAGGAAAACTCCATCTGACCTTTTGCCTGATTATGGAATTGAAATGACCACAAACACCATAAAAAAACAGAATTTCATTTGTAGCATTATGGATTCAAACCATGGCATAAAGGCCTTAGAAGAGTGAACAAGAAATGCTATGAAAACATAGTGTTCTCATTCGATAGTGATCTGTGAGACAAGCATCAGAGCTACTTTTGTTTTGTCAAAAATGTCATAATTACAATGTACTAAATAGAAATTGTTGTGTAATGCACTTGGATAAATATTTTTTTCAGAATATGATATAAAGTTGATACAAAAAAAAATCTAACCTTAGGGATAAACCATCTTATTTAAGCACTTAACCAACAGCTTTTGTACCTTGTAACCTTTATTTACAAATTGACTGACAAGGCTAAAAATATGTGGCTGAGTTTAAGGCTGCTGTCCATCCATGAGTACAGGCTTATTCTGTGGTTGGATTTAGGGGTTCTAACAATGCTTGAGGTTATTACCTAATTAACTGTAGGGACATGGTGGTGGAAATCTTAGGGGATAAAGGTAAAAGCAGGCAAGCTGTGGTTTTTAATATCCAGTCTTTCTAAGCTGTTAAAGCCTGTGACTTGTCACATTTCTTGGGTAATTTACCTCATATTTTAAATTGCTCATGTATATCTTGTTTACCTCTCAGACTATAAAGCAACTCAAGGCAAGATCACGCCATGGTGTCTGACTCAACTTTGCTTCCTTTTAGTCCTCTGTACAGTGCTTTTTCCATATTGAGTTTTCAGGAAATGTTCTTTTTAACCCCTGCTTATGGAGTGGGGATCTTCCTGTGAGCACGGATAAATTGCACTGGAGGCTGTGAGGGAGGAGGCTGTGAGGAAGGAGGCTGTGAGGAAGGAGGCTGTGAGGAAGGAGGCTATGAGGAAGAAGGCTGTGAGGAAGACTATCTCTCTTTGATGCGAGGATCATTTTAGGCTGAATGTTTTTTAAACACAAAAGGCTTAGGAAGAGCTTTTTATCCACCTTCTTCTACAAACCTCCTAAAAGAATTTAGAAAGAGGGCCTATTCCAGGAGAAAGAATGATCACCAGAGATAACCACAGCTAATGTGGACCAGGTAGCTGTGTTGGGCTGAGGACACTCAGCAAGGCAAGCTTGTTGGAAGTCCTCTCTGGGCCCCACTGTCTCTGCAGACATTTGTTGACCTAACGTTTATTTTCCATTTGCTTGTGAGTTTTGCCTTCTTTCTTGTTGAAGTCTCAGACTTCGATCAACTTCCTCTTATCTCTGGAGGGCATCTAAGCCTCAATTGCCTGATTGTCTTTGGGCCTCATATTCTCAGGGAACCCCAGGATACATGAAATTAAAATTGCTTTTTTTACCCCCTCCTGTTCATCTCTCTTATTAGACCAGCCAAAGAACTTGCAAGAGAAGTCCCTCTGCTGGTCCCCTTACCCTTTTGGCTTTGTTTTGTCAGTTGATAGTCGGGCCTATGTGGCCCATCTGAAAATGAATAAGTCTACTAGGGTTTTCACCATGAGAGATTTGGCAGGCTACAGAGGTTATCAGATACCTGGTAAGATTCATTCTATCTTATGCAATACAAAAAGCTCTGGGTTTGGAATCAGAAGACCTGAGAATTTGTCCTTTCCACTGTGCATGTGGGTACTATCAGTGAGGAGTTAAGGGACTTCCTAACCTTCTGGAATTCATCTCTTTTGTGGAAACAGCCCTCACTCGCTCTGTTTGCCACTTAGAGTTTTTGCAAATATACAACGGAGAGGATCTTGAGTTTTTTTCAGAGTCTATCCTGTAGAGAAGGTATTAGGAACATGTAGGTACAGTGACAGAGAAGTTACTGCAAAATGATTTATAGCAGCGAAAAGTCATAGGCAACCTAAACATTCATCAGCTGAAGAATATTAAGTAAGTTCTGGCCCATCCATAAAATTAACACTATGCAATATTAATGCTGTAGATCTGTATATTGATCTGAATAAGAATCTCCATGATACATTTCAACTGGGGGTGCGGGAGAAATTTGAAAAAACCTGTTGTAGTTTGTGGTCCCGTTGTTCATCAAAGAAAACAGAAATAAAAGGTATCTTGAGTATATGATTATATGATTAGGTTGAAGGCTGCATGTAGGGCACCTGCTAGGTATGGTTGGCTTCAGAGAGGTGGAATAATAAAAAGAGATAGTAAGAGTAGCTAAAATTTATGGAGCTCCTACTATGTTAGGTACTATTCTAAACTTGACATTCATATTTTACATTACATTCACAAACTAATCCTATACATGAAAGCATTTCATTTTATAGTCTGCTACTTGCTGTCCTTGTATAAATTCAAAGCACTGACATTTGCTCATTATATATTTTAAAAATATATAAATGGATTTTGCACATCAACCTCTCCGTGTACAATCTTTGCTAGGCTAAGGGAAGTCAAAAATAATAAGAGCCACATCCCCAGCTTTCCCTTGCATTTCCTCCATAATGTGACTCGTGATTGCTTTGCAGATGGGGTCTGATTATCAAATTGTACATCCTCGTAAACCCACTTGTGTCAATTGCGCATCAGACAATAACTAGCAAGTGGTGTCAGTGCCCCATCGTCAGAGCTACTGTCAGCACGAAGCATTTGGGCCAAGAATAAGAATGACAAGTGTATACATTTCCAGCTTTGCAATCAACATGGAAATTAGTCAGCTCCGAGATGCTGAGTGGTCTTGTAGAGAGGGCCCCAGCTGCAGACAGAACGCCAAGCTGAGGATGATAAACAGCAGCCATATTCAGCAGCTTTTCTTTTCAGCTGCTGGAAGCCAGAAAGCCTTGGCAGGAGGGTGGGTTGGCAGGAGCCGCTGAATTATTTCAGAGCTGGAGGGGGATCTCCAAGGCGTATTGTTCTTCTGTGAGGAACTGGAGGCACCAGAAAGGACTGATGGGCAAGGTGGAAGAGGGAGAGGGAGCAGGGTGAGCCATTGCACAGGGCTGCACCCCTTGGCCTTTTCTGCACGGCTGACTCCATAGATTTATTCACCCATGCATGGACGGACGGATTTGGGCATTTATTTATCAAGCAGCTGTTGAATGCCAATAGTCTGTCCATTCTCCTCACTATGGCCAGATTCATCTTTTTAAAATCAAAACTAGATCATATTTCTGTCGAACAAACTCAAAAAGGGTCTGGAGGCTTTGCTAGAAATAAATGATAACAATTTATTGATGGGTCTGGAAACACAGCTAGGTAAAACCCCAGAAGTGTTCCAAAGAAGAAACAAAAGCTAAGACTCTAAATAGTGTGTTCTGGAGAAATATCAGTCCTGAATTCTTTTTTTTTTTTAATCCTTACCAGAGGATATTTTTCCCGTTGATTTTTAGAGCTAGGGAAAGTAGGAGATTGGAAGGGAGGGAGGGAGGGAGGGAGGAAGAGAGAGAGAGAGAGAGAGAGAGAGAGAGAGAGAGAGAGAGAGAG
>JAAGEH010000434.1:14657990-14705081 GCA_011751065.1 Lasiurus cinereus
TGGCCGAGACCGGTTTGGCTCAGTGGATAGAGTGTCAGCTTGCGGACTGAAAGGTCCCAGGTTCGATTCCGGTTGGGGGCATGTACCTTGCTTGCGGGCACATCTCCAATGTGGGGCGTGCAGGAGGTGGCTGATAGATGTCTCTCTCTCATCGATGTTTCTGACTTTCTATCTCTCCCTTCCTCTCTGTAAAAAATCAATAAAATATATTAAAAAAATAAATTAATTAAAAAAATATATAAAGCTCTTCCTGGGTCGTTTGGGCCTTGTCTTCAGTTTAGAATAGTCTGTGTGCCAAAGTGGTTCATTGTGGGGAGAGTTGTTCTGAAGCCCTTCTAATCATCTGAATTACAGTCTCATATGGCTGGTCAAGAGTTTAATGGTGATCCAGTCTCCTCTTGCTCCCTTTTGTTGTTTGAATGCCTTCTAATGCTTCCTTCCAAAGAGGTCAAGCGTGTTTGAAACTTCCAGTGACAAGGCACGCATCTCCAAAGGAAGAGTGCTATGACCTTGACTAGCATTTACTGTAAGAAATTTCTTCACATTGAGCTGAGACTCAGTCACCTTGCCCACATACAAAAGCAGTTAGTGAGGGCTCACCTGAGTCTTGTGCCCTCTTGGCAAATGTTTTCATGTCAAAGACACTTATGACAAATAATTATTCAATAACTTCAGGTATAGGGAAACTTAACGATTTGGTCCTAGAATGAATCACTCATTTTTTTTTAAAGAACTAGAAATCCAGAGACATAAATAGTTTAGGCAAATGTCACCCAGATGTGATTAATATTTACCTCCCACCTAATGTTTTCATTTTTCTCTGAGCTTGCCATTTACATTTCACTGGCTCCGGGATGTGGGCGAAGCCTTCTTGGAGGCATGCACATTAGGTAGATATGTTCACACATTCGTTTACCAAAGCAATAGTTATTTCTGAGCACAGTCTGTGTGTGAAAGATTGTGTTGGGGGCTCTGAGTCTATAAAGATAGCAAAGCCCCAGAGGCAATTAGCTTTTATTTGTCTATTAACTTGGCATCACTTGGAGTGTCTATTTTGAGCTTCTGTGTTGTTCAGTGGGATTCAGGTGACTGGCTGTTGATGTGTCAGGGGTAAAGTGGTGGAAAGAGCCTCCTTCCTCATTTTGGTTCAGTGTGTGTGTGTGTGTGTGTGTCCTATTCTAGGTCCATGAGGAGTGCATAAATACTTACCAAATGAGCACTAGAGACAGAGAGAAGCTCTCAGCTGCTGAAGGAGAAAAGAAAGAGGTCACCGTGGGCTGTGAGCACTTTGCCAAAAAACAAAAATGTGCCTTAAATTTCAATGGGTAGAAAAGAGGATAACATTTAGGACAGAAGAGAAGCAGTAACAAAAATATAGAGAAAAGAATAGCTATTGTACTTGGGAACAAGGATGAAATTAATAGACTTCTGTCCCAGAAAAATGGACAAGGAGGTGTTTCATAAATGTAAATATTGGTGATGCCAAAGTAAAGTGCAAAGTCCAGAAAGACTTACGTGTGGATCTGGTGCCTGGGAACTAGCAATGAGACAGGTCCTTATCATTTTGACAGTGACTTTGAACAAGACACACAGGGGCCCACCCGAGTTGATTGAATAACAAGCCAACACCTGCAAGTTCACATATTTAAGTATAGATAACAGTTAATTTCATACAAAGAAAATGAATATAATTTCATGGTTGTTTTCAGAGCATCACTCTAAGAATATCCCCCAAATCGGGGGTGGGGAACCTTTTTTTTTTTTTTGCTGCCAAGGGTCATTTGGATATTTATAACATCACTTGTGGCTCATACAAAATTATGAACTTAAAAATTAGCCTGCTATCTTTGGTCAAACATTTAATTAACTCAGCCCTAATGCCTTAGCAGGGCCAGACCAAATGATGTCATGGGCCTTAGACTACCTATGGGCCAGACATTCCCACCTCTGAAAAAAAAAAAAAAGGCAAATTGGAATTTCTAAAAACTCTGGTGCATAAAGTTGAAGGTTAATTGTAAGTCAGACAGAGATCAACTTTGGAATATTTTGAGAGCATATTTCTCAAAAGGGAGATATTGACACCCAGGAGGGAAAAATTGATTCTTAGAAGGAGAAGCAAAAAATTTTATTCTTGCGGCACAGATTGCAGATATGCATACAACATATATGCAATATATCTGTGATAATAAAATTTCAAAGAGTAATAATTAGGGGATAAAAGGTCTAAAAGATTCCACAGGGAAGTGATACAAATAAAGGTTGATAAACACTGTGTAAAGGAAGGCCAGCTGGTCAATCAGAAGAGATTCTGGCCTTGCAAATGTAGAAACCTTATTTTTGTTAGTAAACAAATGTGTGGACCCAGTCTTTAGTATTGTCATCATTAATCATTATCATGGAAACTGATAAAGACTCTGGAATGCCCTTGGGTTTCTCATTGTAAATGAGTAACATGTCACATGAGCTAGGATATCTATATTAGCTTTCTATGCAGAAAGCTACCTGGAAAACCAAAGACTAACGAAAAGTTTTCTTGGAAAGCATACCCGAGAAAAAGGAAGTTATTTAATGTCAAATGTGTGCAGAGCCTTGTGCAGTCATTTCCATGTGAGGAATAGACCTGCCGTGGGCACTGGGAGCTCCATAGCGAGCCACAGAACGAATTTCCCTGGAACTAATTTCTCTTTGTCCTGAAGCACCATTTCCCTGTGCTTTTATTTATAACTGACCTCTTCCGGTTAACACATACTCTTTTAGGTTTATGGATCCTAGTGTCTCACCTGGTTGTCTTAAGGACTCTTTAAAGGGACTTTACATTCCTCTAAGAGAATCCACTTTTCCTTGTTTAACCCTCAGCAGACAGTATATTTTTTTAAAAAAATCTTTATTGTTGAAAGTATTACATAGACCCCCTTTTTCCCCATTGACCCACCACCCCTGCCTTCCTTCTGAGATTTGATAGTATGTATATCTGGGTTAGAGAAGTTCTTCACATTGTTGCTCTAGTAGTCTCACTACAATGACACAACTTTAGAACCTGCTTGACTGATATGGTCAGAGGGCTTTAATGTTCTCAAAGTGTCAGTTAAGCACTCCATACATATTCCAGGGCCCCATCCACACCCACTAACTCAGAGTTTCTGAAGGTAGGCCTGAGGAATCTATATTTTTACTAGGCACTCTGGGTGATTCTGTTGGAGTTTGAGAAACAATATTTTAAAAGGAAAGCTCTTTAGTCTCTCTTAAAAAGAAGCAAGATTTTTCTATTGTAGTAAAACTGAGCAGACATTTTTTTCTTAGATCATTGTCAAACTAATGATCCTAGGGTGAGCTATAGTTCATATAAATGGTTTAATACCTCTATAGTTGATATAAACTACCCTCTCTCTATAGTTAATACGTACAAACATGTGGTCATGCTAGTCTTAACCCTTCAGCATCACTAGCAAAGTCTACTCTAAGGTTTGCTATCACAAAATCCTTCACCACATTTCCTCCCAAGGCATAGAAATGTCCCTCAGTGGATTTCTACTTTAGCTAGATGGAAAAATCCTTTTTCTACATATGAATCCTTAGAAAAAGTATATTGGAATCATGGAAAGACTTCCGGGGTTGTATCTGAAGCTTGAAATTAAAACCCTGGCTCTGTAATTAGTATGGTTTCTGTCTCTAAGTAGTCGGCTTAGGATCTTTGGGCTGTAGTCACCTAATCGGTTAAAGGAGGATAAAAATTCACCTAGTTTGTCTTAGCTGGTTTGGCTCAGTGGATATAGTGTTGGCCTGCAAACTGAAGGGACCCAAGTTTGATTCTAGTCAAGGGCACATGCTCAGATTGAGGGCTTGATCCCCAGTAAGGGGTGTGCAGGAGACAGCCCATCGATGTTCATAACGCTTCCTATCCTTTCCTCTCTGAAATCAATAAAAATATATTTTAAAAATTACCTAGTTATTTGACAAGATATTTGGATAACCAAATGAGGGAATAGTAGTTAAGGTTCAATAAAAATGAAAATAATTCATCAGAACATAAGATATCAATAACCTGTTCCCCAATGTAGCCATGCTTCTGATGGGTAAACTTTTTCCCATGTTAGTCTAAGCTAATGGTGATGGGTTTGAGGAAGTTGAGTTAAAGACAACTTCAAGGAGGACAGATTAGATGTTCTAAATAATCACTGGGAGTGAATGTATGCGCTGGAATGTGAAATGACACCCCTGGAATTCTCCAAGAACCAAGAGTGACATTTAAGCAATCAAAAACATCAGCAGAATGAATCGACCCACAGAACACAAATTTATGTCAAGAAGGAAATAGAAGTATGGTGCTGCTTCTGAAATAGAAACAAAACTTTACACGAACATTAATAACATGTCTATCACAGGGCTTTCTCTATCAAAGGGAGAAAATTGTTTCCCTATAAATCTACCCAGGATACAATATTCCCCTTACTCTTTCCAAAGCACAGCTCTGCTTCTGCCAGACTCTGCTCAAGTTTTTGGAGTCTCATATTTCTTCTCCAAGTTCAGACATTTTTGGTGCAGGATTGAAGACATTCCAAAATCGAGTTCTAGCCCACATTTCCAAACTCATCCTCCCGCTGTGTCTCTTCACTCACTCTCATTGCAACCAAAGCTTTGTATTTCCCAGATAAATCTATACTTTTCCTATATCAGCCCTCTTACTACAGGTCTACCTTCTCTTTCTCATGCACACACAGGTCTAATGTCTACTAATCCATCACGGCCAAGTTAAATATCACTGCTTTCAGTTGCAAATTAAAATCTTACCTTAAACTGAATACATTTGCATAGCTATAAGAACCGACAGGAACAGGCATTGCAGTCACTTACAATATAATTGGGCCCAGCAGACCAAATGATGTCATTAGGAACCTATATATTTCTATCTCTTATCCTTGATGACTTTTGTGTTGAATAGATTTTAAGATCTCCTTCTGAGGTAGCAAAAATTGGCTTCCAACAGCCTCAAGGATAGGTTCTACAAACTTAACCACCCCTGCTAAAATGAGGAAAACTATTTGCCATTTATCCCAGAAAAGTCCTGGGAAGGGCTCTCATGGCTGCCATTGGATCATGGTGATTGACATGTCAGGGAAAGATGGTTCTCCAATCAATTGGGCAAGGTCATATTTGGGGCTTGGTCTTATGAGTGGGCTTAGTTCCCCCTGTATTCTGGGGACTGAGAGGGATGGAGTGTGACTTCTGAAAGAAAAAAGGGGATTCTACTAACAGAAGGAGGAAAATGGATGCAGGGATGGCACAGACAGGAAGATTCCACTTCAGTCATTCTAGCTGTCCTATTAAAATTCCTATAGCGCTTGATAAGTTGCTCTCTTTGTAGTATAGTTATCTGTGCACACATCTCATTTCCCTGCTAACCTTCCAGATCCTAGAGACTAAATAGTGGAGGCTCCTACTCATTGTTCTGTTTCCCATGCTGCCTTGCAGTATTCTTTGTTCAGCTTTGCTTATTTTCTACTCACTATGGAAATAGGACACTTTTAAGCTCTTTGGACCTATTTCGTGAAAAAGAGGCATTGTAATAGATTATTTCTAAGCTCCTTTCTAGTGTCAAGATTATTTGATTCTCTTATATAATCAAATGGTTGTTGAGTGAATGACTGCATATAACGCAGGGGAAATGCAAAAGCTGTCACACCTTGGATTTGCTTAGACAGCTTCAGGAATGTCAATTACTAACTGAGTGAAACACCTATATCCTGTAGCCCAGGATATTCAATTTAAAGATGATCTGATTGAGTATTTTTCCCTCACTTTGGTTTTCGACACATGTAATGCACAGCATTAGGAATTGTTTTCCAATTTGCCATTTTCATGTAGGAGGATGCAAAGGTCTGTGTTCCGTGAAAAGAAAGTGACTCAGCTTGTTTTGTTAGCTCCTGTGAGATGAAGGGCCAGAACACAACTGGGTTATTAAACTCAGAGATCTAAGTAAAAATACAGATAAGACAGGTAAATAATTAGAAATAAATAAAATATATAATAATAACTGCAAACCTTTAGTGAGTACTTGCTGAACGTTATGCCCTATACTAAGTGTGAGGCAGTACATCTTATTTAACTTTATAATGATCCTATGAATGAAGTCTGTCGTTTCCATTTCATTAAAAAAAAAAATGAAAGAACGCTCTGACATTAAATGACTCACCAGAGATGACCCAGCAGCAGAACAAAGATCTTAATCCTAAGTGGTTGTGTTCTGCATCCAAAGCCCAAACATTCTAATTCCATACTCTGTTGTGTGTTCAAGGATATCCTACATTGAATTTTACTTCTTCCAATAGGTCTTTGCACTTAAATCTCCCCACTTTTTAATCAGTTCAGAAAAAAGCCACACTTAGCACTCAAGTGTTTTATAGAGATGAAGGATCACATTAATCCTGATCATTACTGTGACTTTTCGAGGGTGTGCAATAACCACACTGGCCAGTGAGCCAGCTCCATGTGACATTGAGGGATGTTACAGAATCCTAGAATCTCATGGATGCAAGGAACTTGATTGCTCACTGAGTACTGAGCCCCCTCTCAACCCCATGCTTTGTGGGCTCTGATTTAAAACACAAAGTTATGGAAGTTAAAAGTAGTGCATGGCATAACCTGATCCTGCCATCCCAAAATCAAAGGATTGTCTGCCCAGAGGGAATAAGGTATACTATTGTTATATCTGTGTACTGCAGTGGGAAAGGGATCTAATTTGGAAAGCCAAGACATCTGGATTTGCAATGGCTCCTCCATGAAGCAGAAGGCCTGGAAAGGGTCCCATTCTAATACTTAGTTCCATCCATCCCTGTACTCATTTTATTCCACCGATTACTATAAAACCAAATTAGAGGACTGAGAAAAAGAGAGAAGTCCACATTGAAATAACGATCATTCATCAAATCACAGTAGCCAAATCATGAAGGAAACTCAGATTGCATATAGGAATGAAGGAGTAGACATGCAAGGCCAGCTACTCACTATACCTTTTACCAAAGCATGAACTAACCATAGTAAACTATTTGAAACGAGAGGCCTGGTGCATGAAATCTGTGCACTCAGGGGGCAGGGGGGGAGGGTGGTGTCCCTCAATTTGGCTTGTGCCCTCTTGTGGTCCAGGAGCCCTCAGGGTATGTCCAACTGACAGCTTAGGAGACCAAGCCTCAGCTGGCAGTCAGACATCCTTAGCACTGCTGCGGAGACGAGAGAGGCTCCCACCACCTTGCTGTGCTCACCAGCCATGAGCCTGGCTTTTAGTTGAGTGGTGCTCCCCCTGTGGGAGTGCACTGACCACCAGGAGGAAGTTTCTACATTGAGCGCCTGCCCCCTGGTGGTCAGTGTGCATCATAGCAACTGGTTCTTTCACTGTTCAGCCAATTTGCATATTAGCCTTTTATTATATAGGCTGTCAACTAATTGAAAAATTAAAAAATGATTTTAAAAGAAAGTCATAGCAAGATTGATGAAAGAATCATCCTATATAATGAAAGGCTAATGTGCAAAGCAACTGAACAGTGGAATGATTGGTCACTATAACATGCATTGACCACCAGGGGGCAGATGCTCAATGCAGGAGCTGTCCCCTGGTAGTCAGTGCACTCCCACAAGGGAGCACCACTCAGGCAGAAGCTGGGCTCATGGCTGGCGAGTGCAGTGGCAGTGTCAGAAGCCTCTCTAGACTCCGTAGCAGTGCTGAGGATGTCTGACTGATGGCTTAGGCCCACTCCCCCTGGACATCACCCAAAGGCTCCCATATTGTGAGAGGGCACAGGCCAGACTGAGAGACCCACCCCCCCACCCCAAGGGCATGAATTCTGTGCACTGGGCCTCTAGTAATATTATGAAAGGGAGTTGGGAACAGGTGAAAAAGGTGAAGGGATTAAGAAGTACAAATTGATAGTTACAGAATAGTTGTGAAGATGTAAAGTACAGCATAGGGAATATAGTCAATAATCCTATCTAATAAAAGAGTAATATGCAAATTGACTGTACCTCCACTATGCCCACAGCCACACCCACTAGCTGATGAGAGTGAATATGCAAATTAACCCAACCAAATTGGCTACGGCCACAGAGAGAGCAGGAGGGAGGGTTGGGTTGCCCTGGCAATGGAGGAAGCTAAGCTTTCCACACACCCTGGCTGGCCCAGGCCTCCACTTAAGGCAACAAAGTTTCAATGGCTGTGCAGGCAGAAGCTTGGCTCTGCTCCAGGCTACAAGATTTCAATTGTAGAAGATCAATAAATCCCAGATACCAGGGCCTCCGCTTGGGTTGCAGTGGGGCGTGGCTGGCCTGCACACCACATAGGCCCCTCTCCCAGGACACCCCATGCCCCAAGGGAACACCAACCCTGATCCAGGATACCCTTCAGGGCAAACCAGCTGGCCCCCACCCATGCAGCAGGCCTCTATCCTATCTAATAAAAGAGTAATATGCAGATTGACCATCATTCCAACACACAAGATGACTGCCCCCATGTGGTCAAAAGATCCTGCCTCCATGTGAACACTAGTTGGCCACCACAAGATGGCCAGCAGGGGAGGGCATTTGGCAGGACCAAACCTGCAAGGAAGGGCAGTTGTGGGTGATTAGGCCAGAGGGTAGGGCAGTTGGGAGGGACCAGGCTGTCAGGGAAGAGCATTTGGGGTGGAGGGGGAATCCAGGCCTGCAGGGGAGGGCAGTTAGGGGTGACCAGGCCTTCAGGGAGGGCAATTAGGTGCAAACAGGCTGGCAGGTGAACAGTTAGGCATCAATCAGGCTGGCAGGGGAGTGGTTAGGGGGTGATCAGGCTGGCAAGCAAAAGTGGTTAGGCGCAATCAAGAAGGCAGGCAGGTGAGCAGTTGGGAGCCAACAGTCCTGGATTGTGAGAGGGATGTCCCAGATTGGAGAGGAAGCAGGCTGGGCTGAAAGACACCCCTACCCCCAGTGCATGAATTTCGTGCACCAGGCTTCTAGTCTATATATATAAAAGCTTAAGCAACCATTGCAACTGGACAACCAGATGGCCAGCCAGTAGCTATGACATGCAGTGACCACCAGGAGGCAGACCCTCAATGCAGGAGCTGCCTCCCCTGGTGATCAGTGTGCTCCCACAGCCAACTCCTGCAGTCCCTCCGCCCTGGACCGGACAAGATGGCCCTAATTGGCCCCAATCACTGGTCAGGCCAAGGGACTCCACCCATGCAGGAATGCATGCATGGGACCTCTAGTATTCTAATAACTATGTATGGTATCAGATGGGTATGAGATTTATGGGGATAATCATTTTATAAGTTATATAATGTCTAGTCACTTAAGTATACCTCTAAAACAAATATAGTATTGCTATGACTTTCTTAAAGAAGCAAATCTGTAGCTTTCTCTGTGATGACAGTTAAGTGTGCAGAACATGGCATGAATGATTAGCTCACCTCTGTTCCATTCTCATCTGAGTCTCTGACTGATTTTTGACCCTACAGCGGTCTTCCTACATTTTCCAAATCATCTCCTAAGTATGTTCAGGATGATGAGAAAGTCCAGTTGTAACCACTTTTTCTTGGTAGCCAGGTGTGTAGTCAAGCTGCTTTTGTGTATTTCTGGACATCTCACACATGTTGTATCTGACCTCACATTCCCAGTGGGCTACTCCCTATGGCTCCTGATACTGTATCTTCTTTTCTTCAAGTCAGAGAACATAGAAAAAATCCATTGACCATTTTCATGTGAAATTTCACAGAGCGTTGTAAAAATTAAACACAATGGAACAAAGCATCTTGTCATGTTGATTCCCCCCTTCTATTTGTCCCAAAGTTGTTGATGCCGGGTCTTATTAAATATGACAAGAGAAAAATCTGAAGATTCAGCCACTGCTTGATAATATCCTCCTCTTCAGCAGTCCCAATCAAGTGAGCTGTCACTTTATTTGTCAGGAATTGTACAGTTGTTTTTTTATGAAGTAGTTCTTAATTCATATTGATATTTACAAGTATTAATAATTTGCCACTTTTATCAAAGGGTCACTGGAGAAGGATAACTAACTACAAATCCTGTGGCTAGTTTATTTAATGAGCATTTCACTTGATCATGGTTATTGTATTTCTTTAATTCTAACTTACCATTTTTAATAATAGTTTTCTAAGGAAGATGATTGTGCCTAAAAAGAGGATGATACATTTAATATATAAGTAATAATGCTTTCTGTTACCTGTACTAGGGACCCAGTGCATGAATTCATGCACCTTGAAAGGAATTGTGGGGCCAAGAGGTTGCTCTGGGCACAGGGGCAGGTCTCGGCCCATCCTCTGAGCCCCTCCTCGGCCCCTCCCACTGCAGCCCTGGTCTCCTCTTTGCCAGCAGCCCCGCTCCTACTGCCACTGCTTGCACCTACTACTGGCATCCGGCTCCGGCCCTGGTCACTCAGTGCCATCAGCTGGTGTGAGTGGCAGCTGCCGGCCCTGGTCACCCCTCAGGAGCAGGGGAAATGGAGAAGCCCTCAGGGGTGATCAGGGCTGGCAGCCACTGCTAACACCCACTGATGGCGCTGAGCTATCAGGACTGGCACCAGACACTGGCAGCAGTTGTGAGTGGCAGCTCTGGTGCCAGCAGTGGGTGTGAGCAAGGCTGGTGTCAGCAGCAGGTGCCAGTGCCTGGCAGGACCATGGCCTGTGGGAGCAAAGAATTTTCAGTAACCACTAGAGGCTTGCCCCAAAGACAGCAATCGGCTCCCCACCTTGGTCTGGCACCCCTACTTACCTACTCCACAATCTCACCGTGGCTGATCCTGCCATGTTTCGCACTCTGCCACCTGCCTGCTGCCGATGCCCACCATGTTCTGCGCGTGCTTCCTGGTAGTCAGCGCACATCATAGCAACTGGTTTTCAGTTGTTCGGTTGTTTGGTTCTGCTATTCAGTCTATTTGCATATTAGGGTTTTATATATGTAGATATTATATATAATACAATTATATGTTTTACATATTTTATAACTATATTACACATTATATATTTTTCTAGATAATATATGCAGGGTGGGCCAAAAGTAGGTTTACAATTGTTCATATGGAATATAATACAATGCTTAATAAATAATAAGAATAAACTGTATTTATAACTGTAAACCTTCTTTGCCCCACCAAGTATTTTTTATTCTAAGCAAATAAAGAAATTAGGTAAAGATGATTTTCTACCAATTTCTTTAGTTTGCTTATTTAGTCACTTTTATTTTCAATTTAAAATAGCATTGAATTTTTTAAATTTTTAGCATACGGCCACATGGATTAAAATAAATTGTTGTGATGTATTTTCCTCAACCTTGTTGCTCCTATGCGGTCTGTTACAAATCCAAAATGTTCCTGAACCCCATGAACAACATACACTAACAGTCAGCTTCCACGCAGGCTTCCGTGGAGAAGAGAGAAAACTTCAGGTTGAGTGCTCATAGAGACTGTTTCCATTACTCAAGAGCTTTCCATGGATGTTAGCTCAGTGGCTGACTCAAATAGATTTTCTGCCTCTCCTCTCACTGCAGATGAGGTAAAAAATGGTCCACGCTCTGCTCACCACAGCTGTAATGTTGAAATGACTCCTGTCTGCTTCACGTAACTCAAGAAACACAGGGAAAATTCACAAAAATTATGAAGGCTTAAGTTGTCTGTCAATCATTTAGTCATCATATTTATTGAATCTCCACTATATTCCAGGCATTGTTGTAGAGAATGGGGATATAGATGTGAACAAAGTACACCAAAAAATTCCATGCCCTGCGTGGGGATGGAAAGGAGTAAGTAACTAATATATTAATGTGTTTGACAGATGATAAGTGCTCTCTTGGAAAACAAAGCAGGGAAGGAACCCTTAAAATTGCCATCTTAAACAGAGTGGTAAATGAGAGGGTAAACGTAACCCTTTTTTACAGAACATAAAAAAGATGTGGGAGCAAGTCACATGGATCCCTTCATCAAAAATGTTATATCTGCCCTGCCCGATTTGGCTCAGTGGATAGAGGGTCCCAGGTTCGATTCCAGTCAAGGGCATGTACCTTGATTGCGAGCACATCCCCAGTGGGGAGTGTGCAGGAGGCAGCTGAATGATGTTTCTCTCTCATCGATAGTTCTAATTCTCTCTCCCTCTACCTTCCTCTCTGTAAAAAATCAGTATAACTTTTTTTAAAAATATATTTTATTGATTTTTCACAGAGAGGAAGGAAGAGAGATAGAAAGCTAGAAACATCGATGAGAGAGAGGCATCGATCAGCCGCCCCCTGCACGCCCCCTACTGGGGATGTGCCCGCAACCAATGTATATGCCCTTGACTGGAATCGAACCTGGGACCTTTCAGTCCACAGGCCAACGCTCTATCCACTGAGCCAAACCGGTTTCGGCAGTATAACTTTTTAAAAAAATATATTTTCTCTCTCCAGCAATAAGAATGATCATATGGCAAGTACATACAAAAGCCCGGATGACTATCAGACACCGCATGGAAAAGGAGCCAGACACTGAAACATATAGACTGTGTGCTTCCATTTATATAATGTTCAAGAGCAAGCCAAAGTACCCTGCCATTTTAGAAGTCAGGGCAATGCTGAACTGGGACAGGGTTTGTGTCTGAAACAGGGGAAAAGGCAGGCATCTCTGAGTAATTTTCCATTTCTTGATCTGGGTGGTAGTTACACACCAGGCCGTTTTCAAATGATGAACATTGATCAAGATAAACACTCAGAATTCGTGCATTTCTTTTGAAAATATGTGTGTTATTATTTGGCTTAAAAAAAAAAAAAGAAAACCTGGCCATAAACAAAAGCAAACAAAGAAGAACATCAGTGTTTGGAGAGTGTAAGGAGACCATTTATCCGGCTCATGTTAATCCCCCAGGAACTGGCATCTATTAAATAAGTTCTTGATAACCTTTATTTCTTCTTCTCCTTCTTGCTAAGAGATTAGGAATTGATCTTCATCTCTCATTTTGCTCCTCTACCTTTCATCAAGGCAACATGAAAAAGACGAGTGTTTATTCACCTGCTTCAAGAGGTTCTTATATCAAATAATGCATAATTATGAATGTGTGCATTTGTGTTCAGAAATCTCCTTCAGACTCCCTGCAAAAGGCATCTACTTCCCCCACTTCCTCTAATTAAATCCACTTTCCTGCAAGTACCAGTAATCATTAATTTTTATAAATAATCATTCTGATTAAATTTGATTGTTGGTGCTAATTTTCATTTCTAATACCATCTAGTGGATGTTTTCTACAAATTTGCAATGTAATTAATATATTGCACTATAAATATGACCACATATGCACATGAAACACATACATGTATACATGGTATATATGTAAATATACATTCTGAATGTATATACACATTAAACAAGTTTAATACAGACACGTAAAAAGATGGTGAGAAATTCTTCCTGGTTATTTACCAGCTGTCCCATTTTACTATTTACTCTTAAGTTTTTATTGAACAAGGAAGAACCAGAAAAGCTACTGTTCTCAATATTCACACCTGAGAAAAGCTGGGTTCCGCAAGTTAAATTGTCTCAAGTTCACAAAGTTAAATTACTTTCAGGTTCAAAGAAACACAGCCAAGTAACAAAAGCCCAGGTCTTCTTTCCTCTCATTAAATCCCTGTGGGTTTTTTTCCTGGCCCTGCACCCCACTCTCCTGCTCATCACACCTTCTCTTTATTGCTTTGTGCATTCCTTAAAGTTAAAATAATAATAAAATTTAACAAAGGCCCATGTGGGTCTTAAGAATGCATAGAGAAGTTTCTAAGAATATAGGTGAATCTGTAAAATATGAACTTTAAAGTGCAAGTGGGTTTTGAATTATTGTTGAGCAGAGAGACGTGCCCTGTACATAGATGAAGGTGCCATGAAATAGGGCATCTGTGGCTGGATTGATGGTGTGAGTGTAGGAAGAAAAGAGAGATGATATTGAAAACAGTTGCAGGAAATTCAACCCACACTGTGTGTTTCTACCCAAATAATAATAATGAAACTCTCCAGCAATCTATTTGGGCTTTAAGGAAATATCTTTATTTCCTATTTAGCTCAATTATGATTCAGGGAGATAGTAAGACTGCCAGATGAGAAGTTAGGGGAATTTGCATTAAACACATTTCAAATACCACCTGTTCATCTTGACCCATTCAACTCTTTTTGGCACAATTTGCTTGAGTTAATATATTTTCATATATCCCAAAATGTTATATTTAAAATAGTTTCACAAATAAAGGATAAAGTATTCCATGTAGAGAAATGAAAAACTACAAAAATTATTATTGAAAGGGCAGGGATAGGGAGGAAAATACAAATGAAAATATGTATATTTGTGGTTTGTCCTTGTTTTGGTATCCCCGTCCTTCTTTCTCTGACTTTTATTTTACATCGAGTCCCATCATTTTTCTCTCCTGAATTTACCATGACTCCAATTTCACTTCGGTTGTCACCCGGATCTTGCCTATATCTTTTTATCGGTCCGCCCTTTGCCCTTCACCTCTCTCCACTCTGCCGAGATACCATTACTTCACCTTTTAGCGTGGCGAAGATCTAAAAGTTGGACAGCATCTTCTATGGGTGTGGCTGTGTGGGAATGTTTTAAGTCACTATCATATTGATTATGGAAATACAAACTGTTGCAGTTTTTTTTTTGGAGAGGTTAGTGACATTTCCTAGGGATCCACATACATTTTCACCCGACAGTCCTCCTCTAGGAATCTGTCCTCAAAGTATTCTAGCCAAAACTGTGAAAAGCTCTGTGTATTATGGTATGAATTGCAGCACTTTGCAATTAAGACTAGAAACCACCTACATGTCCATCAGTGGGGGATTTTTTAAAATAATCTGTGACACACTTTTCCTTTGTAGTTCGGTAAGAACGGATGAGCCATAACTCTGTAAACTACTATACTGTGATCTCTAGGATATATTAGGTGTAAAAAAAAGAAAGAAAGAAAGAAAGAAAGAAAGAAAAGTATGTTACCATTTACCCAAGAGAAAGGGGAAAGGGAAATATAAACATAATTGCATATATGCTGATATTTATAAAAATGGAAAATTTATCAAATAAATAGAAGTAATTAACCATAGAGGCAAAGAGATAATGGGGCAGAGGTTTTTGTAAATTTGACTTGGGTTACACATAATCATCTAATAAATCAAAGCAAGTCAGAAGCAATGCTGAAAATCTAAGGTGAGACGCAACAAGTGAACTTGTGTAACATATCAGAGGCCTAACTCATAGAGTGTCTAGAGTTTGGTCAAGGAGACAATCTCTGTCATTCTAAACATATTTGCTGAGTGTTTTACTATACTGTGGGGAAAATGTTCAGAAGATACGAAGCAAGAAATGTTCACATTGGTGATTAAAAAAATAAAGCTCAAGTTTCAATAAGCATACAAGAGAAAAACGCTTATTCTGCATTGAAAAAGCTGGAGTTTCTCTGATTTTACCCTTTATGGGATAAAAATGAAAAATAATAAGCTTCCTAATGTTATTATAGAGTCTCTTCCTTGTCCTAAGAGAACTGATTCTAAGGGGAGAAGAGAAAGTGAGATGTAATTCTGTGTGAAATACTCTGCTTTGGGCTATAAAATAGAACATTATTTATTTATTGCAATATGACTATGAACTTCTACAAAGTTACCAATAACTGAATCCAGAAATGGCGATAATTCTCTATAGGGTGAGGTGACATCTAAATAGAAGTGTTTTATTTTTATTCTGGCAGGTATGAGAAACCTGTAGATCAGCAAACACTGAATTGGGGACCCCAGTGGCTATTTTTATCTCCTTTTTTTCTAGAAGGCTCTGCAATGTGCCTTTATTAATGGAAGTATAAGGAGTGTGGCCTTCTCAAAATTTCGTGATACTCAGCACAGAACATTGCTAATTACAGAAATAACAAATACATGCAGCTTCCTATCGTCTTAATTATTTCATGTTTTCTTCTTTTACAAAACACAAGCCCAGTTGCCTGCTGAGCTGCAATTCCTCATTCACAGTGGAAAGCAAATTTTCAGCTATAACTAGTTGGGATCATTTTGATACTTAGAAAGAAAACATGTTCATAAAAATTAAGGCTGGTGAATTTGAATTGGGGGGGGGAGTTACTGATTTTCGAGAGCGAGAGGAAGGAGAGAGAGAAAAAACAATTAGTTGCCTCCTGTATGTGCCCTTACTGGGGATCAAACCTGCCAACTTTTAGTGGAGGGAATGATGCTCCAATCAACTGAGCCACCTACCCAGGGTGGGAGGAGAACATTTTTATTTATTTACTTTAAGTAAAGCAGTGTGAATCCCAAACATCAACTCTGCGGTCCAATGGTGGTGTAGAGCAAGCTGAAAAACTTGGGAATCTGTAAAGACACCTATAAAAATTTCTCATTTCTTTCACTCAGAGAGGAGTTCTACCAGAGGCAAGATACAGAATTTATGGCATTCACTTGAAAAGCAAAATTACCTAATAATAATGTGGAAGAAAACCTAATAGTTTGGAAGAAGCCTGAGGAGCATTTGATGGATGAAAAACCTAAGATTTTATGCCAGACTTCCAGACCATTTCTGTACCTCCCCCTCCCTTTTAAGAACAACTCAAAAGTTTTCCCCAAAGCTCATCATCTTGTGTGTATAGTTTATTACAGTGGTTCTCAAACTTTTGTGTAGGCAAAGCTTATCCCTAGGAACTCCTTAAACATGCAGATTCTCTTTCTAGTGAATCTGTCTGATTCAAGAGGTCCAGATTGAATCCCAGATAAGATACATTTTATTTGTTTGTTCAGTTTTGTTTTTATTTTATTTTTCTATTATAGTTGGAATACAATATTTTATTCTTAAATATATGTTATTGATTTTTTACAGAGAAGGAGGGAGAGGGATAGAGTTAGAAACGTTGATGAGAAACATCGATCAGTTGCCTCCTGCATGCCCCCTACCGGGGATGTGCCCACAACCAAAACACATGCCCTTGACCAGAATCCAACCTGAGACCCTTCAGTCTGGAGGCCGACACTCTATCCACTGAGCCAAACCGGTTGGGGTACAATATTTTATTAATTGCAGGTTTAAACATAGTGATTAGACATTTATATAACTTACAAAGTGCTCAGCCTACTAGTCAAGCAGCCATCTGACACAATGTATAGTACAATATTTATTACAATACTAGTGGCCCCGTGCACGAATTCATGCACATTGAAAGGAAATTAATTAGAAGAAATATTTTAATATCACTATTTTCCCTTTCTCTATACTAGAAGTGTCAGAAATAAAAGAAAATTGGTGAAATGTACACAAAAATAATATATAAATTGATTAATAAAAAACAATAACAACATGATATAACAATGAATACTTTCCATGAAATTTTTACTGATAGAATCTTCATTTATCATTAATTTTTTAAAATATGCTGGGTTTCCAGAAAATTTATATCATTTGGACAAACTTTGCCTTTGCTACAACATCAAATAAATTTTCCATCAAATGGTTTTTCATCAGAGAAACTCAGAGATAGGCATCATTGACATGTAACAGTCATTCCATCACTGTGTTTAATAGTTGCATCCTCATTTACCTCATTTTCTCTATGAAGGCAGTTCCTACCAGTATCAGTAGTACTTGTGGATGACTATTCTTCAGACATAGTCTGTCGATAATGTTGCTTTCTTTCAGCCTCAGAGGTACATTGTGCCAATAGTTGGTCTTCAGACATATTCTGTCAACAATTTCAGCTTCAGCATGTCAATAAAAACATGACATCATTATCTGGCACCAAATGTGCCATGGCAGCGTTGGCTGCAATTTGGTGGACTGTTGCTGCAGGGTGGTTGCAGGGCCAAGTGTCCCACTTGGGGGAAACCCAGTTTTGCTTTATTGTTGCCAGGTCCATAATGCCATTTCTCTTTGAGCATCACAGCAGCTTCTGTGTTGATCATCTGCCCCCTGGTGCTCAGTTCATGTCATAGTAACTGGTCGGACAGTGGGAAGGACACTTAGCATATTAGCCGTGTGTGTGTGTGTGTGTGTGTGTGTGTGTGTGTGTGTATAATTATTGACTACATTTCCTATGCTATATGTTATATCCCATCCCCATGACTATTTTTATAAATGGATCAATTTGTACTTCTTAGTCCCTCCCCCTTTGTCTATTCCCCCACCCCTTCCCCAATATGTTTCTATATTTATGAATTTGTTTTTGTTTCAGTTATTTGTTTTTTGGATTCCACATATAAATGAAGCTATATGATATTTGTCTTTCTCTGTCTTATTTCACTTAGCTTAACGTACTCTAGGTCCATCTATGTTATCCCAAATGGCAAGATTTCCTTCTTTTTTATGGTTGAGTAATATCCCAGTATATATATATGCACACACCATTTCTTTTTTATTCATCTATTGATGGACACTTAGATTGCTTTAATCTCTTAGCTATTGTAAATAATGCTGCAGTGAGCATGGGGGTGCATATGTTTTTTCATATTAGTGTTTCCGATTTCTTCGGATAAATGACCAGAAGTAGAATTGCTGGGTCATAGGAATTTCTATTTTTAATTTTTTTGAGGAATCTTTATACTGTTTTCTATAGCAGGTGTACTATATCCCATCAACAGTATACAAGGTAAACCTTTCTCCACATCCTCTCCAACATTTGTCTGTTGATTTATTGATATGGGTCATTTTGACAGGTGTGAGGTGATATCTCATTGTGGTTTTTATTTGCATTTCCCTGGTGAATAGTGATCTTAAATATATTCATATGTCTATTGCTCATCTGTGTGCCCCCTTTGGAGAAGTGTATTTTCAGGCCCATCTTTTAAACGATTATTTGTGTTTTGTTTTTTTTTTGCTGTTGAGTTCTATTGGTTTCTTACATCTGACCAAGGCTTAATATCCAAAATATATATCATTGGTGAATATCTTCGTCCACTCAGTAGGTTGTCCTTTTGTTTTGTTTAAAAAGTTTTTCACAGCAAAAGGAAATCATAGTTTGATGTGGTCCCATCTGTTTATTTTTCTTTTATTTCCCTTGCCTGAGGAGACATATTCAAACAAATATATTGCAAGAGTGATGTCAGAGTTCACTACCTATGCTTTATTTTAGGAGTTTTATGATTTCAGCTTACATTTAAGTCTTTAATCCATTCCGAGTTTTATTATTTTGCCTGTATCTGTCCAGTTTACCCAACACTATTTATTGAAAAGACTGTCTTTACCTCATTGCATATTTTTGTCTCCTTTATCATAGATTAATTGATCATGTAGGTGTCAGTTTATTTCTGAGCCCTTTAATCAGTCCCTCTGATCTATGTGTCTGTTTTTACACCAGTACCATACTGTTCTGCCTATTATAATTTGGTGATACCAGAATCCATATTCTTAATTAAGCACTCAGGTACTTATGACACACATGTTCCATGGGCAACAATTTGAAAAACAATGATGAAATAAATCCTGCCAAGGTGTATGCCTAGAAACTCTTGAACCTCATCTTAATGTAATCACTATGACAATAAAACTAAATGTCAGGCATAAAGTTGATCATCAATATGTACTTATTGGCGATTAACAGCTCTCAAAGTGAGTGTTAATGCAAGTATAAATTGGTGGTGTTTTCACTAGATGAGCACCACCAGACTCGGATTGTGGTTCACTATTTCAAGAAAACAGCGTTGGTGCTGATGTCCTATATTGTGCTATAGGATTTGATATTGGGCAACTGGATGTGAGATAGGATGATATGATGCTGCAAAAAAGAGCATGAGCTTCAGACTCGGCTTTCACAATCCCTGTCCTATGCACTATCTGTGCACCTTTGGGAAATTCATTTAACTTCTTAGCCTCAGCTGCTTCTTCCTTGAGGTCAGATTATGTGATGTGTAGATGAGAAAATGTTTATAAAGTGGCGAGGGCAGTTCCTGAAATACTGTAGGCATTTGAGTAAAGACTAAAAAAGAGGACTGAGGTTTTTTTTTTAGTCCTCGTAGTAGGTGATTTTATTGTCAAGAAGAAAGCAATGATACCTTGAGGAATAGAATTCTTGTATGTAAGCCCAGAAAAGCTGAGGGTGGCAGATTTCAAATGTGGGCCTTTGTGCACTCAGAAATATTGTCTTGAATAATGTGAGAAATAGTGGTTGCCTTTTCTAGTGGCTCTGGCTATCCACTCAAAAAGAGATTTGAAAAAAAAATGTTTTTAGATAATCTGGGTAGCATTAAGGAGTGACAAAGGCCACAAAAAATGGAAGAAGTCATACAAATTACTGGGGCCCATCTGTGTTGCATATCACCACAAATTCTCCATGGCTGACGCTGAAGCAGGTTATTTTTCCCCTGGGGCCACACCTGCTCTCAAGTTCCTGGCAAAAGCCCCAAACAAAAGCCAGAGCGTATGCTCATGATCTCCACAGAGCTTTCCTGAATTCTCTCTGCTCAGAAATATGGAAATTATCATTACTACTTTGCTTTGCTATTGTGCTTCCTAGATATTAAACGTGTTTTCTTCAGTACACTGCAAATTCCCCTAATAATGCTGTCACTGACAAATATCAGTCTACCATTCATTGCTGAATAAATATTGATTGTCAGTCTAAAAGTCCATTTCACCTTATTTTATATGGGCACTTTAAAGATATCACTCCCTTGTCTTTTGCCTTATGCTTAATGCTTAGTTTTTTTATGAGAAGTATGTGCTAATTTTTTTTTTCCATTTGAAAAGAATGTCTTCTTATCCACTTGTGTGGTGGCTCTGTATTCCGTGTTTTGCCCCAGGAATGCCCATGTCTCCTTGGAGGTGTCTGGTTTTTTTTCTTAGATTTCACATTAGCCAGTTGCCCCGAAACCTCAGTTTTCTCATAGGTTCTTGAAAGGTATACTTTCATAAATTATTCCACTTTTTCTTATTGTCAAGTTGAGACCAACACTTTCTAGCTTTTGGCATCTTGAGTGGAAGTCAGTAACAGATCTTAAACATATGCTTAGAGTTTTTCTCAGTAACATAATCTTACTCTGAAACAGTGTCAATCCATTAATTACAGTTAATTATATCTGATTGAAGTTTCTCTGTAGCATTAGGGCCCAGCCTTCAGACACATTTTGCTTATGTCTGATTACCAAGGCCTCCAAAAGCTATTGATCTTATTTTAATCTTCACTACACATTGTATTTAAAAACTGGCTAAAATTCTCTCGGTTGCTATCTGATATCCAGGACTTTGACAAATAACAGTGTTCTCAATCTCCTGGAGAAGTTGTGTCTTCAGCTGCTATTTTCAATTCCTCTGACCGTAATGACCCTCTAACATTTTAAGATATTCTAGTTTAATTTCCATTTTAAAAAAATTCTCACTCATCTTTAATTTCTTCAAGACCAATGCTGCTTTATGTAAACTAGAAATTCACAGGGATTTTAATTAAAAGGATCAGGCCTTTCACACGATGAACTTAGACATCTATGTCAAGAAATTGCCAATTGTAAAAGATGTTTTCTGCTTGTTGAATTTTAGGAGATGCTGGAAGGAAAATGTTTAGAGATGTGCATCATTTACTATGTATATCCTTGACATTTTACAGTAGCACCTACTGGCCACATTAAACAAGATTGGTTTAGACCCAGGGAAAAAAAGTTTAAAATCACTTTGACCAAAATCTTCATCTAAAGTCTGAATCCACATGTATTGTGGTAAATAATTACCACAGTTTTTTGTTATTTAATCCTAACTACTAGATTTTTAAGAAAGAGTTAGCATGTATTGACTAGTTACTGAGCACTAGCATTCTGCTAAGAATATAATAGGCATGATTCTATTTTCATAATATCACAGTGAGATATTTATCTCCATTTCAGTGAAGAACCAATTGAGGCTTAGAAAGGATAAGAAACATCCCCAGGTTCTCAAAGCTAGTGAGTGGAATAGCCAAGTCTACGTGTTGCCACACATAACATTTAACTATACATTATGCCACGCCTGTAACATGATTTCTGTATTCTAACACTGGAGCACCACGGTATTGAAAGAAAGAGCACTGTACTGAGATTCCTCCTACTTGGAATCCAAAACTAGTTATGGAGCCCTGATCAAACCATCCCCTCCTCCTTGCCTTAGGGACAGATCTGTTGAGAGGGATTGGAACAGATGCTCTCTCAGACTCTTCTAATTCAGGAACTGTCCTAAAAATTAGAAAGTAAACTGCATAAATGGATGCATTCTAAGCTATAATGACCATCCTTTGGCCCTTGAGGGGCATTTGCATTTTCAATGAGGAAATACCCAAAGAACCATATTGCCAAGTACTCACTTATTTAGGCATTTAAAGACTTCAGGCAAGTAGGAATGAGGATGTTGTTTATTTTACATGTAATGCCTGCCCTGCCTTTCTTGTTCTCTTAGCAGCTTTCCTTTTTCTTGTGTTTATCTTGTTTACTGTGCAACTAAAGATCCTACCAACCATATGCTAAAATCCAGGAGATAATTAAGATCATTTTAAAATGTAAAAATCCAAATTGCCAACATTAAAAATCCACCTAATGAAGGAATGGGGGTGAAGACTTTGCTGTGAATCTTTATAGAGAGATATATTTGAGTAAATTTCTCACCACCAATCACAGTATCACTCATTCCCTAGCACCTGTTTTCATCACAATGCCCAGATGTCACTGGAAATGGTAGAGTTTGTACTTCGCCCTAGTCAAGAGAGTAGAACCTATGGTAGATTCTTTAGCATCATCATGAGCTGTTCTAAGACAAAGAAAAGGGTGCTTTCATTGTGGTGCACACCTCATTCACAAACAGCTATCTAGAGGAAATTTACCTGCTCCAGTTGTCTCTTGATGATTAAGCTCCAATTTTAGCACAATAATTTCTACAGTAAGTCAAAGAGCAATAATATGTAGTATTTAACAGCTTAAGCTTGGGCATGAGACAAATCTTGATTTCAAACTGGACTGTCCTTTACTAGTTGTGTGCCCTTGAGATGTTTAATTTACTTTTCAATTCCCTGCTCTATAAAACAATGGAGGCAGGAGGGTATATTAAAACACACACACACAATTCAACTAAGTAAACTTCAAAGATCTTACTGACTTTATTCAACAATTCATGAATCAGGCAGCATCCAATCTAGCGTATAGACAAAAGCTTTGAGGAACTGTGCAAATGGAATACTTTTATACACAGAAGGGAACAGGAGCAAGAAGTTACACAAGGCCTAAAAGCAGATTGTTCACTGCAAGGTCACTGTCCTTCAGGGGATGACAGGGGTTGTTTATTGGGCAGATTACCTAACTAATGCTGATCAACTGATTCCTGTTTCACTGACTTAAAGTTCCATTTTAGGGATAGCTGAAACCATAATTGAGTCTCAATTTGGTGATGTGGGGCTTAGCATATTTTGTCTTATTGTTACCAATGAATGACAGGGCCACTTGATAGAATTGTTGTGAGGGTCAAGTAGGATGTAGCATTTAAAGCAGTGTCTGATGAACAAATAATTTGGTATTTTAAAGTTGGTTGTCATGCTTTCTAAAGAGTTTCAACTTTTTGTCCTCCCTTTATAATAATTTAACAACTAGAGGCCTAGTCATGAAATGTGTGCATGGGTAGGGTCCCTAGGTCTGGACAGAGATCAGGGCTGATTGGGGCTTTCCTGCTGCTGACCAGAGCCTTCCTTCATTCCGGGCTGCCCCCTGGTGATCAGCGCATATCATAGCAAGTGATCAAACACTTGGTCTCCTGGTCAAACTCCTGAGGGGACACTTTGCATATTGACCTTTTATATATATATCAAGCTCTAGGAATTATCATTTAACTCAGTGGTCGGCAAAATCATTAGTCAACAGAGCAGCAAACCGCAGCTTGGCTTGCGAGCCACAGTTTGCCGACCACTGAGCTAACTAATCTAAATGCTTCCACTTACAGATGAAAAAGGCCAGGTGACTTTTCTTTGACATCTCAAATTTAAAGACAATTCCTAGACCATGTTTTACTTTACCTGATTTCCAGATCAATGTTCAGCCTTCTTTGTCTTCTTCTAGTAATCAAAAAGATGTATTCAGAAATACAGTTTTGTAAGATTATGTAGCACTTAAATGTATTAGTCCTGTAAATAGTTAGAGCTAAGTTCAGATACTGGTCCAACCACACCCGGACTATGGGGATGTTATTTTACTAATATGTGCCTCAATTTTCTCATCTGAAAAATATTGAATAACATACCAATTGGCAAAGATATTCACAAGTTCTGAAGTGAGACAAGTGTGAACAGTTGTTATTAGACAACTAGCTGCTATTAGAGCAAGTGTATAACAGAAGAGCAGCATTTTGAGAGCAAATGCAGCACATCTGACTGTTGGGGTTGGAAGGTTGTCTCCAGCACTTAAGGCCTGTGTCACCTTGGACAACATCCTCAAACTTCCTATCCCTCAGTGACTTCTCTTTGAAATGGGAATTATAAGAGTACCTACCTTATGAAGTTGGTATGATAATTAAATATGTCAACGCATTTAGAACTGAGGCTGCCCTTTAGTTATAAATAACAAGGATCATCAGTTGGATTTTATTAAATTATATGATATCGAATTGATTTAAAGAAAAAAAGAATTTGCTACTTTTCCAAAGTATATGCAAAACAAAACAAAACAAAAAACAACAACAAAAAAACCCCCACAACTTCTGACTTGGACCTCTTACCAGAGCCTCAAAATTCTATAGCCTACTTCCTACCAGACATTTCTATTCCCATTTTAGTTGAGCTGTTCCAGCTTGTCTTACATTTAAGATCTGTATTTCTCCTAGAGATTTCTCTACCTCCATAATGATAATGCCATCTAACCAGGTACCGAAGCTAAAACTCAGAGCTGGAGATAACAATGAAGACCTATTAGCTCCTAGTCATCAGAACTTACAGTTTAATGCATGAGCTGGATATTTAACAAATAATCGAAGGCATTTCTCACTATGGAGGAAAAGCACAGAATGCAAAGAGAATATGTATATAAAAATGGCAAAACATTTAGAAACTTGAGGGCCTAACTGGGCCAAAGGGATTCGTTGAGTGGCAGAGTCTGCACTAAAACAAAAGTCTTCTGAGCTCTTGAATTAGAGAGCTTTACCCCAGTCAGCCTTTTCTTATCCAAACCAAAGCATGTCTTTGCCAACAGAAGAGACTAGTGGCAGAAGGTCGCCTGAAAAAACATGTTCTCATATTTGCAGTAGCAGCTCAACTCAATTTCTATCCTCAAAGCTGAAAGGTGAGTTAGCATGGGTCTTGGTGGCATTTTGATAGGAGGTCACCAGGAGTTAGTGGTTTTAAATATCTTGAATCCATTCACTTATCTCCAATCTTATTGCCAAGGTAGCATTATTTCTTATCCCATCATTGCTGCAAACTCCTCATAGCTCAACATCCTCTCTAAAGAGCCCAATCCTTTCCTGCTATATATATTTTTTATTAAAATTTAACTATGATCTTCCTTTATCAAAATGTTTCAATGGCTTAATATCAAATCTGAAATCTTTAACCAACTGACATGCTCCTGCATCTGAAGTTCTGGCCTTATATCTACCTTTCTCCAGCTCTCTTCTTCTCCAGCCCTCAGAGTACTGTGTCCCTTCTTCCTCTCACTTTGGACCTTTATATCTGAGGTTGCTTCTCCATGGGAAACTCTTGCCCATGCCCTCTTGTCTTGCGCACAGCATTTCCTTACAAAGGCTTTTCTTCACAGCCTCTCAAGTCTCATCCCCCACCCCAAAGATTCTCAATTTCAGTGTGCAAAAGAACCACCCTCAGTTGTCGTCAAAAATGTAGCTTTGCCAAGCCCATCCCCAGAGTAGATGTGGAGTGATGTAGGCATTTTGCATTTTTTACTAACAAATGTTTCCAAAGGTTACTGACCAGGTGACTCTCCAACCACCCTTTGAGAAGCTCTGAGTGATGGTAGATTCCCTTTCTATGTGATATATCTTCTTAACTTCTCTGTGGAACCCTTATTGTATGTTGTTGTTGTTTTTAATTACTTTTAAGTCTGTAGTCCTGCTGATCTGTGTGCTATACTGCTAGGATAGGGTCCTTGTCTGTGTATTTATAGCAGAGTGAATGCTCTACACAGATTTGTTGATGATAAGCTTTTTTTGTAGAACACATTGACAAAGAGCAATATGTGTAAATCAGGAAAACAGGGGCCTTGAGAATAGACACTGTACCCCACTGCTCGTGGGCACCATGCTTGAAATCCTGGGAGGGCCCTGTCTTCTGAAGGATGGCTAATCTTCTTGTTAAAGCTCATTTATTTCAGCTGCCTCCACACAGGTCTCTTCTTCCTACCCCTCCACATGCTCCGATGACACATAAACCTTAATTGAACAGTGAGGTTCCTGCCACCTTCCAGTGGCTCTGCTGATGAGCTGTCAAAATAGAAAACATCAGGGATAAAGTGCTGCCACCAGTTCAGAGACACAGAGGCTCTTGGTGATCCAAGCACTTCACTGCAGCTCTGGGCTTTGAGGGGTCAACCTTTGAGGGTAGAGGGGAGTGATGAGGACATTGAATCAGTATGCTGAAGGCCCCCCTTCCATTTTCACAGAAGCATTCAACTAGGAGAGGACTGAGAAAGATGCAGGGAGTCTCACACCTGTCTCAGGTTAGCAGAGGCAGCAATTCTTCCAGAGCACACACTGCTCAGCATGATATGGTAGAACATGTTAAAAGCTCAGAAGGCATGAGTTAAAATCCTGGATGAGCCAAGGTATGTGACAGTGGGTTAGTGGAGAGTTAGAACTATCGAAAATGAAAGTCCCAGAGCCCATCCCTACAGACTGGTCCAGTAGCTCTGGATTTGACCCCCCAAATTCCATTCTCAACAGGCATCTCTCCTAGTAATTTTAATGTAAATGAACCCCAGACCACACTAGAAATACTGATGTTTTCACTTGGACAAGTGAGGTGCTCTCGGAGCCTCAATTTTTTTCAACTGCAAAATGGATCTAAAAACATGGACCCACATTGTTGTTGGGGAGATGGTGAATTTTATGAACGCTGTAAAGTACTATAAATACATAGAGATGATGTTACTAGAGTTGTTGATATGTTAATAATTATCCCCAGGAAATACATGAATTGTAATAGATGCTTTTTAAGTAAAATAATATCACTCCAAGGAATAGCTTAGCAAATTGGAATTTAAAGATCTACTTGATTTATGAGGAACAGGACATATCTGTCTTGATTCATATTCAATTCCCAGGGCCTGACAGCAAGTAGATGCTAAGAAAATACTGTTAAGCTGGAAAAGGAATTGCTAGCTCTTTGCTAACTAGTACATGACTTACTAATCCTCAGCTGCCACCAGATGTGTGCTCACTTTCCCTGGCACCAGCAGAACCAGTCCCGAATGCGCAAAGCATCGGGGACCTCCAGGAGCTCTGACTTTACTGACACACTTCTCGCTTTCCTGAGCAGCAGCCTCCCACTCAGCCCTGCCCTGGGCCTGTGGCCTCACCTGTGTTCTGCATGTGTCTTCTGCAAACACTCATATGACAGAGCCACACTTTGGGACCGAGGAGGATTTCCTTGAATAGTGTCTCCTTGCACAATGTCTTGCTTCTTCAAAGAAAGACCCAGTGAGGTCCCTAGCTGGATTGTACAGATAATGTCTTCAAATCCCCTGAGGTTATCAGTCACCCTGCCCCCAGGCCACCCCTGCTATACTTCCCCGTATTCTGGCACTTAATTACTCCACAGTATAGACAGAAGTTCACAACCTGCTTTGCGTTCAATAAAAGGCAGCGTGCCAGGTGGGACACACAGAGAAAGAACGGGTGAGCAGTTTCACTCCTCAGGGGCAGAGAAGGGAGACCTGCTGACTGCAGCAAGGGTGGCTAAATCTCCATGGCAACGAGGAAGCGGAACACTTGGGCACCATCACCCACTCCCTACCCACAGCCTTCATGAAGACAAAGGGCACACATGTTCCTCCTGAGGGCATTGATCTCAATGCCAGGACTGCCTTCTCCACAAATTGCCTAAGTGTGGGGTCTATCCTAGAGTTTTGTTATTCTTTCAGGTTTCTTGAAAATTACAAGGAATCAATTAAGCTTCCTGTAATTCTTTTATAAGAAAGAGTAATCTTTTCTTTTTTCAGCTCTATAGAACTACTGTTTATATTTATTTATTATTTGGTAAATATTTCATGAATATAAAACGAATAAGAAACATTTTATCCTCAAGAGCTAATAGTCTAGAAGGAAAATAAGACATGGACAGAAATTATAATTCAAAAAAAGTGTTCCCTGCAAATGGTTCTTAGACACTCCTCAAGCACAGATTTAATATTCATTATTTCAACAATTCCAAAGTTATTGCAATGGCCCAGGGCATGATAGACTCCAAGGTGATTGAATTCCCTGTGGGGTAAGGCTGGTATGTGAGAATGAATCATGTCACCGGTAAATGAACCAAACAGATTTCTCTCCACCTCAGCATGGCTTTGTTGCTTTCAGTTCACTGGCATCTATATAGCAACTATCAATAAGCACCTAAAGTGTTGGAAAATATTTAATTTTAAAATTTTGATTTAATGAGGAAGGTGCTATAATGACATTCTTAAAGATCTAATGGACTCTTTTAAATGTTAAGGATTTAAGGGCATTAGAATTTTAAGGAAGATACCTTCTTTGATAAAGAAGGTATATGTTTTGAGAGGTGCTTTATGGAGTAAACGGCATTGAAATTAGCTTGGAAGGGTTTGGATACATTATATGGTAAGGAAAAGAGTTTTCCTATTGTGAGGAAGGGTATTAAATATAAGAAGATTGATACTTATCTTTCTCTGACTGGCTTATTTTGCTTAGCATAATGCTCTCCAGGTCCATCCATGCTGTTACAAATGGTAAAAGTTCTTTCTTTTTTAAAGCAGTATAGTAATCCATTATGTAGATGTACCACATTTTTTTTTAATCCATTCATTGGCTGATGGTCACTTAGGCTGTTTCTAAATCTTAGCACCACATGATCTCACTCATTTGTGCAATATCATGAACATCATGATAACTCTCCTCTAATTGATAGTTTCTCACAGTTCAATAGGTTAACAATTCTGATATTGTTATACATGTAAACTGAAACCGAATAATTAAGTAAATGGATGGTGGGGATCCATGTTTTTCTCTGTAGGAGTAGGAGTTTATAGATAAGAGGAGGAAGCGAGAATGACCCATGTGGTGATAAATTAGAGTTGAAGACATCAGTCTGAACTAATTAATGTTTAAGTTAATATTGATACATAGGGGTATATGTAGAAATATTTGTAAATGTATGTACACTAATCAGAGTGTAGTAAACATACACGGATTTCCTTGCTCCATCCTCTGAGAGGAAAGAACAGTTTCTTGAGGAGAGAGAAAGAGGGGAGGAGGAGAAAGTGGAGGTTGGCTTGAAGAACAGTGAGGGTCTCTGATGTAGGCATTGCCAAGCCTTATTCTTCCTTGGAGGCCAACCTCTGCACTCTGAGCCCAGCTCAGCCAGAATTGTTGCGCTGCATGCTCCTTCAAACTGTGCCTACAGGAAGTGGGCGCTGTCTCTAAAGCTAACTGGAAGCAGCATGGAAAAATCTTGTTTGCATAGTGTCAGCAGATACAATGCCCCATACTTAGCGATTCCCAATTGCTTGAAAATGCGGCTGAGAAAACGCATGATCAATTTCCTGTAAGTGTGATTCGTGAGGGTTATTTGGGGCCATCAACAAGTTATTCTGCAAGGCTTGTTCTCAGGCACAACTCCAATTTTGTTTAATGAGAGTTTTTCTGAAGGCCCTTAGAACATGATCCTTTATTATGTAGATAATCAGCCGAACTTGCTCATCCCTTAATGCGAGCAACTGAGATGGAGGGCTGTAACAGCTGAGATAAAATCATAGCTTTACTATGTAGCTCATTAGCTGGGTAGAAACTGCATCCTGAGGTCATAAGTAGTTATTAGCTAGTTAATGACAACTGCAGTCTAATCATTACATTTACATCTGATGAATAGGCATGAGGCCTTCTTTTTGCCTTGTCAGCACTCAAACTATTTGCTATAGTGTTTTAATATCCTGGGTGGTACAATTTGCAAAATTGAAAAGACCCATCATTCTCCCTACCTTAAAGGAACATAAGCATGTTTCCTCAGACCATTCAGCCTTATATTAACATCTGTCATCTGTGTAGTATTCCTAAGGTGCTTCAATCTCATTGGAGATGGGATTGATCTAGAACCAGTGTGCTAGATATGCAATCGTGTGGCCCTGAGTGAGTCGTTTAGCATTTCTAAGGTTCAGTGTCCTCACCTGTTACATGAGCTTGCCCAGCTCTCACAAATCTTCCATGCTATGGCCCAAGACTCTATATTCTGATTGACAATAGCAAATTAACACTTAGCTTTGGTATGTTCTCCCCTGGGCTGCTTTTTAAAACAAATACTTTGCCGAAACCGGTTTGGCTCAGTGGATAGAGTGTCGGCCTGCGGACTGAAAGGTCCCAGGTTCAACTCCGGTCAAGGGCATATACCTTGGTTGCTGGCACATCCCCAGTGGGGGGTGTGCAGGAGGTGGCTGATCGATGTTTCTCTCTCATCGATGTTTCTAATTCTCTATCCCTCTCCCTTCCTTTCTGTGAAAAATCAATAAAATATATTAAATTAAAAATAAAAAAATATTTTTCATGCATTGTCCTACTTTCCTAAATGGCCCCTGAAATTGAGAAATGTAGAATACTTGTTAAATTCAGCAATAACCCTTTTTCTCCTGTTGTAGATACAAATTAATCCCAATTATATTGTTTTTGGTGGATTTAACTCCAAGGATATGTATTTTGAGCTGTTTTCCAGTTTGTTTAACAAAGGGCTTCTGCCATAATTGGACCTATTTGGACTTGGACATAATATTTGGTCGCGCAGGCTTTCCTGAACAGTATAGAAAACAAAATGCAACCCACAAATATTAAAAGGTACACACATGTTCAGAAGTCTCAGGTTTAGAAAGAAATTAGGTCTGAGAGCATTAGTGTCAGGAGTGGAAAGTTAACCATCGTAGTAATGGTGAACTTGCAAATTCTGAGAAAGCCCACGTGTGAGTCAAGCTAATTTCCCTGCGGGTCCGGAAGTTTTAGTTGTACAGGTAAGGAGAGCTAAGCGTCAGAGGGTAAGACTGGCTTGTGAGCTTGGAGATGCGCAATCTCTCTGAGCTCCTCTGGACCTGTCAGCATCTGCCTCCCAGGGTGGCTGCTGTGATGATAACGCAGGAGACGCATTGTGCAGAGCCCCTGGCACGTACTTCACCAAGTACCAGCGGCTGTGTGAGCGCCGGGGGTGGGTGTCAGCCCTGTGCAGAAAAATACCCACGCCAGCAGATTTGGGATCATAAAATCCCTGTTTGTGAGTCTTGTCATTAACTGCATGGAATGGGGTGAGCGACTATGTCTGTGAACACTGTTTTTTTTTAACTGAAAAATGGATTTCAGAAGCATATTCATTTTTGTGTTACTTCCTTGGTCAGTTTAGAACCTGGGAGGAAATAAGAATGAATGTGCTTTGCAAACTGGAAAGCACTCTGAAATTGTTCTCGGTTTGTCCCCAAGCATGCACCCCCCAGCCTTGGCGCCTTCTCCATGAGCGTTTCCCACGCCTCCTTGCTGGAAGGCTGCCACTTGCCCAGGGCCCCCAGAACCTCCCAGAAATAACTGAGTCAAAGTGCCCGGCGATTTGCTTGGTGAACCACATGCAGTCTTGTATTTGGAAGGCATGGAAACCTTATCAGATTTTCTGACTCGTGAGACTGAGCAGCACCAAATAGGATTCTTCTGAGCATCTGTCTGGAGTGGCTGGTGGGCCAGTGGTGAGATGGTGTCCGCCTGGTGGCAAGAGCGGGTGGGGGTGGTCAGGTGGAGCCGAGGGGAGAGCAGTCCATGGGAAACCCAGCGGTTCACGGTGGCCAGCTGACTGCCTTTACAGCAGCCTGGGCTGTGCGATGTTCATCTCTGAAAAGGGACTCAATCTGGAGGAACGGCCAGCAGCTGGCCCTGTTAGTAAGACAGAATGGTATTTAAACCCTTTTATGCAGTGAGGATGCAAAGATAAAATGTAATATACATTTCAGTGGGTAGTCTAATTCATTCCCAAACCGGTGCCTCTTGCCACCTTAGCAAATGGAGAGCCCATTATCTGCTCCAGGAGAAGGAAGCGGGTTGGCGGATGTAAAATGCTTTGTCAGGTGTGCGATGTGCAGGATCCGCCGCTCCAGAGTGATAACAGGTTTCTTTCGATATTAGTTTATGTGTGGAAATAAAGTCCCGAAGCTTGGCCTGAACCCCATGGGTACTTTCAAAACAGTGGCTGCTACCCAAATTAAATTTATATTACAAGAAAGAGTACCTTCCTGAGCCCAGCGCCTTTTGTTTCTAAACTGCCCATATTTTTTTTAAGAATAGGAGTTGCCTTCATAGGCGGTTTTGTATTGTGGGTTGGAATATTGAGACAGCTCATTTTACAAAAAGCCCACTTACAAGAGCGTGCGGGCCATTCTGAGGTCTGGCACATTCTTTTGTATTCAATCATGTCACAGAGAGGCCAGGAGTTCTGCTGAGGTATCCAGGAGCCACTGTAAAGCACGAGGAGAAGAAAGAGAAAGGTCACATAGGATGGGCAGCCTCTTGCTCCAACCAGCCCCAGCCCCACTGTAATCATAGCAGCTCAGTTTTTGTTGTTTACTGTATTGTGGCTCCTCAGAAGGCATTTTTTGTTGTTGTTTGTTTGTTTTGTTGTTAAAAGAGGATTCTACTTAAGGCACTTGGATGAAGAAAAAAATTAAATTTATTGGGATGACATTGGTTAATAAGTTTACATAGGTTTCAAGTATGCAGTTCATCTATATATAGCAATGTATGCTTACCACCTAAAGTCATTTCAAACTTACCTGTTGTGTAGCCTCACATAGAGTCAGTTCTAGAGAATGTTCTAGGTGTATTTGAGAGGAATAGACTTATTCTCACTCTTGTTAAACTTATGCTGTTGTTGGATAGAATATTCTATAGCTATCTTTTATGTCTAGTTTTTTTGTTCACACTTTTTATTTCCTTATTGATCTTCTGTCTTATCTATTGATAAATTGGGATATTAAAGTCTGCAATTATTGTTGAATTTTATAACCTTACCTGTATATTTCTTATATCATTATAAAATATTAGAAGCCCAGTGCACAAAATTCATGCACTGATCAGGGCCGCTCAGGGCCTTCCTTCCCCCAGCTGCAGCCCCCTGGTGGTCAGTGCACATCATAGCGAGCAACTGAACTCACTGTTGGTCAAACTCCCCCCGAGGGGACAATTTGCATATTAGCCTTTTATT
This sequence comes from Lasiurus cinereus, assembly GCA_011751065.1. Taxonomy (NCBI): domain Eukaryota; kingdom Metazoa; phylum Chordata; class Mammalia; order Chiroptera; family Vespertilionidae; genus Lasiurus; species Lasiurus cinereus. The sequence goes on from JAAGEH010000434.1 coordinate 14,691,360, forward strand.
ATATAGGATTGTTTTTTATCTCTAGTAACAGTTTTTGTCTTAAAGTCTGTTTTGCCTGATATTAGTATAGTCACCCCAGCTCTCTTTTAGTCACTGTTTGCATAGTTTCTTTTCATATCCTTTTACTTTTGACCTATATGGGTGATAATCTAAAGTATGTGTGTAATAGACAACATTCAGTGGGATAGAGGTTCCTTTCAAACCGTTTTTGCTAATCTCTGCCTCTTGAGAATTTAAGAAATTCAAATTTAATGGGATTACAAATAAGATAGAATTTACATATGCTATTTTTCTATATAATATTTATAGGTATCAGTTCTTTTATGTGCCTCTACTCCTCCATTACTGCATTTCTAGTGTTAAATAGGTATTTCTAATGTACATCTTCATCCCCTTATAATTTATTTTACTATATTTTTAAGTTATTTTCTTAGGGGTTATAATTATCATGTCAATTTAAAATAGTTTACATTAATCAAATTTTATTTCAATGCTATACAAAAATTTTGCTCCTATATATCTTCACCCTATTCTTGGTGCTGCTATTGACATACTAAGTAGTTCTGTACAGAACTACACAATGTGCATTCATGTTGATGGACACATAATTATGCAGTTCTCTCTTCAATCAGATAAGAGGAAAAAAGAGCTACAAATATATATGTAGATCCCGCCCCCCCTTGATAATTTATCTATGTGGATTAGAGTGACTTTCTAGAGTGCCTTCATTTCAGCCTAAAAGATATATACAGTCTTTCTTGCAGGACAGGTGAAGTAAGTGATGAATTCTGTCAGTTTTTGTTCATCTGAAATGTCTATAGTTCTTATTCTTGGAGGATGGTTTCTCTGGATATGCAATCCGTGTCTTCTTAGCACTTTGAAGCTGTTATCTCACTGCTTTTTCTGTAGTTTCTAGTGACAAATCAGCTGTAATTGTTATTGAAGACTCTTTGTACATGACCAGTTTCTTCTTTTTTGCTGCTTTTAAGACTCTCTCCTTCTTAGATATTTGACAGTTCAGTTATTGTGTCTGAGCTTGTATATCTGAGTTTATCCTTCTAAGAGTTTATTGAACTTCTTAGATATACTTTTTTTTGCAGCATTTCTTCAACTATATCCAATGTCTTAGCTTCCTCAAGGACAATCTTTGTTGAATACTTTATCTTCAACATAATATACAGCTATAGTTTTTATGTCTGTTTGTCTCATGCTTTTTTTTTCTCCTTTCAAGTTGGACATTTAAAATAAATGTGGAAATTCTTGAAATCAGATTCTCTCCCTGCCCAGAGTTTGTTTATGTAGTGACTTTTCTGAATTAATTCTTTGTTGTGTGGGCATTGCAGCCTCCCCTCATTTTGATTAAATGATTGGATAAAGATTTCTTTAAATTCTGGGACCCGATGAGTCTCCCAGCTATTGCTGAGAAGCTCTGTGTCCATGTTGGGACATACCTTTAATGCTCTTCCAGGCAGGTAACAATCCTGTCTCCTGTTTCTGCTACAGGGCCTTCCCAGGTGTTTCTTGAGTGTTTACATAGCTCTGCGCATGCACATGGCTTTCTGGATTCTGCGGAATACATCAGCACTTTGCAAAGCCCCCTTTGGACATATTCCCTAGATTTCCTTTTAATTAAGCTTTTTGGTTAGCCTATTATTTGCCTCAACTCTTATTATTACTGCCTCAAATACTGAGCTTCATTTATATCAATAAAGATCACCTTGTTAGTGGGGTCTCTCAGGAAATCACCAAACAGATCAAACAATGATAAATTCTCTATTAATGGGGTTTTGAGAGAGCTCCAATCTTATCCTCTTCCCTCCATCAGCTACCAGTTTTTATCATGATTGCAAGCTGTGGGTTTTGACGGCTAATTTGTGGTGCAAATAGGGCAAGTGAAAATGCCGTAATGCTCATTGTTCTTAGCTAGATTCAGCTGTTGTTTTAAAATAAATATTCCTATAGTTTCTATGCTACTTAACTTTTTCAGAACCCTGGAAATTAGATTCTGACCAATTTACTACTTCTATAGAGGAGAAGATCTTCAGACATTTTTCCTCTGCCATTTTTGCTGCTGTCCTTTGTCTTTCACTTCCAATGTACTTCTCTGGCACCAGTGAAGTTAGGTGTGCCCACAGGATAATGCAAAATGGACTCTTCTTTACTAAGAGCGGGGACTGTAGGTCACTGTGGGATCCACAGGATGACAAAGTCAGCTTACAAAATGAAATAAGCCAGCCACGTCTGCCCTTCTGGGGTGTCCTCTGTGGAGCTGGGGGTGCTCTAGTGTGTCTGAAGCAGGCTTCCGGGTATGTTGGTTCTGCAGCCTCGAAGGAGGGGCTCCAGTTCAGGCCCAGATCAGCCACCATTTGTGCTCGGCCTGGGACCTGGTAGGAGCTACATAGTAATCTATGGGGGGTTGCTACTTGAGATGCTTGGGAGAGGCTGTGTTATGGACCATGCCTAGTTGCCACTAGTACCAGGCTTGGGACCCCATAGTGGACACTTTGATAGGAGCTGAGTTCAGCTACCACTTGTGCTGCTGGACTCATGGCTGCTTGCTTGAAGCTGGGTTCCAAGCTGACACTGGCGACAGCTATGCCAGGCTTGGGGCCACCTGATGGAGTGACTAGGAGTTGAGACTATTCAAGGCAGGCTTGCGGCCACTCAGCCAGAGGCACAGGGCATGCTGAAGCCAACCCATTTTTTGTTGGGATTTGTGGACCTTTGAAAGTCTGCAGCATGCTCTGCGGGGGTGGGGGAGGTGCTTGCCTAGAAAAGCCACTTGAAGAGGTTCAGCGGGGCACCTGTATTGGGTGGAGTGAATGGTGTTACCCAGGTTACTGAATAGCTCAGATTTGATGCCAGCAGAGTGGGAGGAGCATTTAACAAAGGAGCAATGGTGCCTGCCAGCATTTCCATCCCAGGAGAGGGCTGCCCCCGCAGTTCTCGTCCTGGAGCCCAGAGGGGCTGACTTTTTGAGCAAGTAAGTCTGTGCATAGTCCCCTAAAGAGGAAGACCTGGGACTCCTGCAGCCTTCCATCTCATTTGGATGCAATCCCCATTTGTGTCTGCATACCACCTGGCTGTGGAAACCTCTTTCCAGCACTGGTGCCCTCACCTAAGGAATCCGGTGTTGGGCTGGGACCGTCCATCCTCAGTGGGGACCTCTTCTGCCAAGATATCCCTCCGATTCTTAATTGCCACAACATTCTTCATGTTGATGTGTTTGTGGGAGATGGTGATCACAGGGATTACTCACTCTGCCATCTTGACCAGAAGTCCGTGAAGACGTTGAAGGAGTCTGTGGGAGAAGCCCAAAGGGCTCAGTTAGATGGAGCTGAGGTAACCAGAATCACATGGGTTTTAGGATCTGAAGGAAAATGGGTTCCCAGTGACTCCTGGGAGAATAGAATATATTTCTATTCCTGGGTCTGGACTTAGCACAAGACCCAAGCAAGAACAATATCTTCACTGACCATCATCTAACTATGAGGTCTCCTTTGTCTGAACTGGTCTTACAATCAGCACTTCTTTTGTGTATTCTCTAAATGTGAAACCAGAGTTCTTCAACTAAATATCAAACTCTGGAATGCAGAGAGCAGCCTTAACTATGTAATTTATTACAATTTTGAAACCTCACCACCTGGTTCAGCAGGTCTCAACCTCTTCCACTATGATACTTGCTATTCCAGTGAGTGACAGTGTTGCATGGGTATCTCAGGTCTTGATGAGGCCTCAAAAATTTATATTACTCTGATCATATCTTGTAAGTGCTACAGTAATCAGCACTATTACTACTGATGCACCAGCCATCATTCCCCACCTACGGTGGTTATGGCATAGGTGCTGTCCATTAAGGGTGGTTCTCAACATCCTAACTCTAACTCTCCTCCTTTCTCATCCTGTTTAGAAAGCATAACAGAATAAGAGTGGCATAATTTCAGTGATTACCTTGCGTCCATTTGTTTAAATCATTTTTAAATATCAGTACTTTGCAGTGAGGAAAGATGTTTCAAGAGCCCATTTCACAATTGTTTGAAAACATTAGTGCCATAACCACACAATGAATGCTCCTGGGTGGGGTGTTGGGGCGGGGGGAGTTGAGGAGATAGATCAGGAGCATGATATTTGCATTGGTGACCTGTTCTGCTTATTATCAGTAACCTGACGTTTTTGGTATACATTTCTTTATACCTGGAAGACTTTTCTTCTATTATAGTCACTATGCAAACACATTAGGTTTTTATTCTGGCTTAACAACTTAATAATTTTTTATAGTTTGGCAAATTAGTTAATTTCTTAGTCCTTCGTTTTCACATCTTTAAAATGAGTCTAATTATTCTGTATATATCATATTCTTATTGTAAGAATTGAATTAATGTCACATGCTTAGAACAGTGCCTAGTAATAGATAAGTGCTCAATAAATCTTCATTGCTGGTATAAATATCACTATACTCACAGGTCATTTTATGATGCAGATGTTTTCTCCATATAACATCACTGAGATGTATTTCATAGGCTATAGCATACATTTTAAATTGCTTTTATTTGGAACTGGAAGATTTTTCACAGAATCAGCCATAGTATCTCTTTGACATTTGGTCCAATACTATTGAGATATATAATGGACATATAACACTGTGTAAGTTTAAAATGTACAAAGTGATCATTTGATACATGTATGTATTGTGAAATGTTTACCACCATAAGGTTTGTGAACCCAGTCTGTACTTCAGATAATTACCATTTTGTTGTGGTGAGAAAATAAAGGCTCTACTCTCATAGCAACTCCCCCATATACAATACAGTACCAGTAAGTATAGGCACATGGTGTCCTTTAAGTCCCCAGAACTCATTCATCCTATAACTGAAAGTTTTCACTCTTTGACCATAATTTTTGATTTCTCTTGATGAACAGAAATGTGATTATTATCTTTATCCTCATGACCACTGTTATAATTAATACCACTTATTGGGTGCTGGTCTAAGCACTTTGTACATATTAACTTGCTGAATCACCCTCTCAGGTAGCAATATTAGTACCTCTTTTTGCAGAAGAGAAGGAAAAATGAGGCACAAACTATTGTAGAAACTTAATCAAAGGGCTAGTAAGTGCCAGAGGTAAGATTCTCCATACCCAACTCTTCTGGCTTCAGCAATGCACACATAACCTCTGCACTCTATGCATCTCACAAGTAAACATAAACATTACAACTTACAAGGTTAGACCTACAGGGAGCACACAACCCACTTCAAAGATGAATCTGCGACTGTGATGTCATTTCCACCAATCTCTGGTGGAAAACAACTCTTAAGATTCTGTCACCCAGCAACTGTCACTTAGCAGTGTTTCCAGCACTGGCCTAAGCTCTGAGATATAGCAGTGAAGGAAGCAGACAAAACCTCTGCTTTCAAGGAACTGGCATTTTGTCCTCATTTAGGAGAGCAGGCAGAATGCCAAGTTGCATAAATAAATGATGTGTTATGGTAATGGACAATCAGTGATATGGAGAAAATAACTCGGGGGATAAATTTTGTACGGATATGTGGGTGGTCAGTTTTAAATAGTTAGAAGGCATCACTGGGATGGAACCATGTGAGCGAAGACCTAAAGGAGGAAATGGGAACAAACCATATGGATATCCAGAGAAAGAAGATAGTGTGCAGAGAGAACAGCAAGGAAGCTATTGCATCTCAGAGTGATTCAGAGATGAGATCAGAGATTTGGAGGGGGAATGGGACATGTCATATAGACCTTTGCAAGGGACTCTTTGATGGCTTCCATTTAACTCCGAAAACAAAGATTCTTAAGCAGAGGAGTGACAGGATCTGACTGGAAAATGTTCAAGTATCATATGACAGGTGACTGAGACTGGGATGCGGGGAAGCATGTAGGAGGCAATTGCAGTAATTTAGGTAAAAATCTACTGACATTGCTAATGGTAGGATCAGCACTGGTGATGAATAAGTAGGAAGCGTGTACATATATACTGAAGATGGAGCCAATAGAATTCTGGAAAGAGTATAGGAGAAATAAAGGAGTCAAAAATGACTCATGGTTTTGGCTTGAGCAACTGGAAGGATGGAATTGCCATCAACTGAGATGTAAATAATTGCAGATTTGCAAAGAATTGGGGGCAGGAGAGATGTCAGTAGGGAGTTTGAGCTATGCTGAGTTAGAAATGGCTATTCAGCACTCAAAGGAAAATACATATTTTCATGCTGAAGGAACAAATTATAGAATCATCTCTAGAAGGGAGTGAGCGTAGACAGAAAAGAGAAGTCACTTTAGAATAAGTTTCTATGACTTCATAAAAATTCAGGGAATTGAAGAGAAACCAGCCAAGGATAATGTGAAGGAATGGACAGTGGATAAGGAATAACACCAGGAGAGTACATTTCTGGCAGCCGAATGTAGAAAATGTTTCAAGAAAGAGGGAGTAATAGTTGTCAAATACTGCAATGTACAGGTGACCATCAGAGGAACAGTGTCCAGAGAGGTGGGATAAAAGCTTCATCAGGATGGGTTCAAGAGAGAATTACAGAAGAGAAATTGGAGACAAAAAGCATTAACAAGTCTCCTAAGTAGTTTTGCTATAAAGAAGAGCAAGAAAATGAGGTAATAACCGAAAGGGAAAATGAAGTCAATAGACGTTCTTCAAGGTTGGGGAAGCCAGTATTGTGCATGCTGGTGGGAAAGATCCAACAGTGAAAGGAAGATAAATGTTTCAGGAGGAAATGGGGCCTGGTGCACAGTTAAAGATGCTGTTTTTTTCATGGAAGTACAGAGGGCTCATTTGGGGTCAAATCTCAGCCCAGACATGCCCTCACTAGAGATCTTTGTTCTGTAACCTCTGTGGTGCTTGAAAAATATTCAGCCCAGAACTCCATTAGCTGTTTTTATGAGACAAAATGAAGCTTAACAGTTTTGCTCACAACAAAAGAGAAACTTTGAGCAGCTGACTCCTCGAATTGGATTAATTGACTACAGCATGTTTGTCTAAACCTTAGAGTTAATACGCCTCCCACTGCCATATTTTCCTGCGGCACTATCAGATTTGTGCATTTTGCACACACTCTGCCTCGTCCATGACATGGACTGCCCAGGAAAGTAATTATCCCAGCAAACTAAGCTGCAGGAAAAGATAAACTGCTTAGAGGATTAAAACTGCATATTTTATATAAACTGATGGCACACACATCCTGGTTCTGCTTGTTGCGTTGTCTCAGCCATCTCTCTAGGACATCTAGTGCCATAGCTTTCGAACTTTCCCATCAGCATCTTCCTGTCTCTGGTGGGAAACAGGCATGGAGAACGTCTCCTCTGGCACCACTGTCCCCTGTCTCTAGGAGATGAGCTACGGGACAACCACCTCTCACAAAGACACACAGGGGCTGTGTCAATTAATAGACTGGAAAAATAATTGAGAGAGAAAAGCAACAATTCTTCCCTCCCTCTGGGAAGAGAAAAGATGGAGTTTCATTAAGGGCTCCAGGGCCTAGGGGCAGGTGGCTGTTATTCCCAAGGCTTTCAATCGGCAACCTTTTTGTACCAAGGCTAATAAAAGAGACAAGTAGTGTCAGGAGCCCAGTCAGAGTCTTGGCCATGGGAGTGGCCTTTCTAGCTTAGCGAAAACTGGCAGTTGTCTGATGAAAAGTGTGCTAATTATATTGTCTAGATGGTTGTCAGACAAAATAGGAGAAAAGGGACCTAAGTGAGGCAGAAGAGATTGAAGATGGAAAGGAGGAAGAAGGGATGGAATCAGTAAGTTAGCCACAGAAGTCTAGAATCTGTCTCCAGGGATCCTAATGAAAATGACAGTCTTCCGATCAAGAATTAGCAGGTTTTCACCTTCCTAGAGGTTGGGAATGGACAAGGCACCTAGCCATGTGCTCCTTCCAGTTCTAGAATTCTCACCTGACAGGTGAGGTATTTTCCTCCTGTGCATTAGCAACACCTGAAGAAGAGTCCTCAAGATTTCACATGTTGACTCTTTTCTTCACCTTTCTGTTGACTTGAATTTGTTCTATTTCCTCCTTGCTTCTTATTTCAGCACTAACAATGACAGGTACTCGATAAATATAGGTGCATGCTAAAGTCCTGACACAAACTCAGTAATTTTGAGATAAAAACCAATGCTTGCAAAGGTCCCCAACTCCATTATGAGTTCACATATGCATTTTCTGAAATCTAAACTGGAAATCTCTATGATTCTAGTCTCCATGAGGACAGGGTGTCTGTACCCCCATACTCAGGACAGCCTTGCATATCAAGTGAGTACTGAGTGAACAAGTGGAACCTATTAATGTCCTGGATGATAGTGTACAAATGAGGAGGAATCTAGAAGAGTCTCATTAGATGACAGTATGTCCACAGACTGTGTCAATATGCTTGCATTGCCCTCCCGTAGCTGGTATTGTCTGAGAGACCTACCTCTTTATGCTGGCAGAGCCCTCCTTACCTGCTCACAATTCAACATGTCAATGTGTTCATCACTGAAACAAACTTATAGACTCATATGGCATGGAGAAGGTGGCATCCAAGATTAATCCAGATTTGAAAGTTGACTGGAGGGTGATGGTAGAGAGACCAGGGATACTGCCACTAGAAATAGTGTTCCTTGGGCTGCCAGGAAAGCTACGGTTATCATTTGGAAAAGGAATGTAATTGTTTTGTTCTAGAGTTAAGTGGTGGAATTTATAGGAACACAAATCTACAGAAATTGAAGGTTGCTTTGTAATATAGTAAAGTCTTTTAAGGAATTGTTCAAAGAAGATCTAGGTGACTGTTAGGAATATCAGAAAGAATTTCAGAGGTAAAGATTTGTTAAGATCTTTAAAATGCCTTTCAACTGGAAAAGGCAGTATTCAGGAAATATACACACAAAACTATGATAGCAAATTATTAGAAATCTATATACACTGAATGGCCAGGTTATAATGATCTGAGTGCATAATAATCTGGCCACTCAGTGTATATCCTATATAATAAAAGACTAATATGCAAATTGTCACCTTGACCAGGAAATTGACCAGCAGTCAGGCCAGCCAACTGCACATGTCCCCTTCCCCTGACCAGGTTAGCTGGATTCCACCCATGCATGAATTCATGTACTTGACCTCTATTATGCTGGCAGGAACCCTCCTCACCTGCTCATAAATATGAGTGGCCAGATTTTTATGCATTCAGAGACCATAATAATCTGGCCACTCAGTGTATATAAAAGCCCAATGACCAAAAGGCAGAATGACCAGAACAACTAGTCGACCAATCCCTATGATGTGCACTCAATGCAGAAGCTGCTCCCTGGTGGTCAGTATGCTCCCACAGTGGGAGCACTACTTGGCTGACCAGTAGGAGCAGCACTCCCACAATGGGTGGATCCCTACAGGCCATGCCCCCACCAGTGCACAAGTCCATACTCAGGCCTCTAGTATTATTATATTATTCACTAAGTACTTAATATTCTTTAGCTCTTTACAGTAATGAACATCATCCTTGTAACAGCTTTTCGAGGCAGGCACAGTTCTTATACCCATGGTAAAGATAAGGAAAATAAATTCAGATAACTTCTGCAAGGTCACCTAGGAGGGACTATCAGAGCTGAAATTTCAACCCAGGTAGTCTGACTCCAAGCCTGCATGGTTAGCCACAGTCCTCACTGCCACTTCCTATGAATGAAAAGACATTCCTATGAGCAGTAAAGCTCTTTTAAATTGGAAAACTCAAAAGGCGTTTCTGTGAGTGAATGCGTTAGCTGGGACCTGGAGAGAAGCTTGTTAGTTGTAGAGTGGGAGTCAGTCTTCTAGAACCAAGAAACATCACATGACTCTGAAAGATGGAGTGTTTGCGAAGAGCCAGAAGGAGACAATTTGCCGTGGTAGCAAATTAAGGAGAGAAAGGGATTCAAAGTAAGACCAGAGTTCTGGGATGGGGTCAGGTGAACAGGTCATGCCTAAGGACTTTGGATTATAACCTAGTGCAGTGGAAAGGTCTAAGAAATGGGCAGGATATACCATGCAGCCATTTTATAGGTGAGGGAGACAGGCTGTTGAAGGCAATACACTTCCCAAGGTCCTTAGAAGGCTGTTGTGAGAGTGCAGAGAAGATCAAGAAATGCACCATTATTCCTGTAAGCTTCATGATTGGGGATGGGGAAAGGGTGCGGTGTGTTTATTTCTCCACATAACCAAGTCAAAGCTGAGTAGTTCTACGTATAAGTAAAAGTTGGTTATTAAATGGCTGTCAACATACATTGAAAAGAGTAGTGATGTGGGTTTCGAAAGAATGGCATTTGCAGACTCTGAGGAGGCAAAGAACACACGATGTCGTAGACTCCAAGAGGCTGAAATTTCCTAATCAAAGGAGAGAGTGGCACAGAAGAACATTGAAGGATTAGCCTGGGACCAGAGATGAGGACCTTATAGGTATTTTCAGAATTTTAAATCTAATCCTAAAGGCATTAGAAAGCCAAGAGCCTAAGGCCAACAAGATCATATATGTGAAAGTGATAGTCTTACTTTGCAAGTCATAAAGCATGAGCAGTTACGATATTTACACACCTTACAGGATATCTCCCAGTAAAAATAAAAGCAACCTTTTTACACCAGCTTAAGTAAAAAGCTGCTCCTTACATAGGCACACCATTATTCCCACAGGCAACAAAATTAACGACACTTAACTGATGTTGAGTTTCCTATACTTAACGTTTGGCGGAGAAATAAAAGACTGAGACTTATAGAAAAGAGAGCTCCAAATATAACAGAAAGCCCTATTTATTTGATATAAAATAGTCATTTGACCCAAACCTATCAGAACTGTAAGGTGCCACAGAATTCCTATAATTTTAAAACCCTCATTCTTGGTGAGGAGACGTGTCACAAGCTATTGATTTACCATTACATACAGAGACCTAGGAATGATGTTTCTGATCTCCAGCTCAGTTCAATACCACAGTGGACCAGTGGGAAAGCTTGAGGGTTCTGCCTGGTTTTCAAAGGCCACAGGGAATCAACCCAGGCCAACCTCTACCAAGACATACTGCCTCTCCTGCTCATCCATTTTTTACTAATCCATTTTTTGCTACATCAATCTGAATTGTAGCATTGTATCTACCTGTTTCATGCCTATCGACATCTCAGAGGGATTCCGATGGCATGGTTAATGCCCATACATCCATCGTAGCTCTGTAACAAGTGGCTAAAGCCAGACATAATTTAGGGTCCTGCACCGAGTCCTGAGGCATTGTTTAAAGCCAGTATTGTATCCATGGGCCGGATGGGAATATTGCTTATGACAGTTTAATACAGCTGCAGTATTATAGCAATTCATCTTCAGACATCTGCCCTCTCTTTCCACCTCTCTAAATGCCACAGTGAGATATGTTTATAGGAGCCCTGAGAAAGGCCCATGGTACTGGAGACAGAAGAGAAATCAACCATTGCTATATTACCTCCAAGTTTCAGTAGACGTCATAATAAATGAACATGATAATAAATCAAGCACCACATGTACATTTCAACACATACATTGACTTAGAGCCTCCATGTCTTCCAATAGGCCAGAGAATGTATTCCCAATAGCTTGCTTGGGAATTCTGGACCCCTTGTCTTCTGTCCTCACAGTTTCTCTCTGTTCATGTATAGCTTGTAAACTACAGACCTATATTTCCAAGTCTTAATGGGCCCAGACCTGGCACTTTGTTGGAAGATTCTTATATGACCATTTCCTCCATGTGAACGTTCTATGAGAATACTCAATTCAGGGGACCACTATTTGGTTTTGAATGCAGTAATTGATTCCACCCTGACTTCCTATCAAGGTCAGAACTAGTGGAGAAAAAACATAGGAGGAAGCCAAAACTATTAGCATCTTCCTGGTAAAGTTAGATAGGGGGAGGAGCCCTGGTATGGGCTCCCAAATGGGATTTCTCAGCCCCTCAGACATACCAAATTGTATATAACTGCCTAGTCCCATGCCAAGTAGCTCAAGCATTGCAGGAAGTTCTTTGTCTTATCTCCACAAGAAAGCAGATAATATTCTTCTTGAAGGGAGAAACTCGGAGGGGGAAAGAATAGGAAGTTTCTCTGGAATACACTCTCTATCCCTTTCCCTTCACCTCTGTAAAAAAATCAATATTTTTAAAAAATCATCTTTTACTGCAGGGCTAGAAACCTGGAATTTCAACTTCAACCCAATACATACAATGAATTACTGGGCTGCAGAGATTTTTGCCTCTACAATTTTTGTAATTTTTTCTTCTTTTAAACTCCTTGTTACATAATCACTGGCAGCCCTTATCACCCTGAATGGTGCCCCTGCTCTAGTAGTTAAGGGTTCAGAGTCTGGCTCCATCACTTACCAGCTGGTGTGCCTGACCTAGGGGAAGTTACATAATGTCTGAGTCTCGGTTTCCTTGTCTGAAAATGGAGAAAATAATGGCACTAACCACAGGATTGCAGTGACAGTTAAAGGAGACACATGTAATGCAAATGAAATCCTTAGAATAGCACCACGTACCTTGTAAAATCTCAAAAACATCAGGCATTACTATCGTTACTTGTAATTACTATCTTTTGAAGTTGAAAAGCAAGTTTGAGGGCAATGACTAGTAAAATCCAATTTTTATACAATGAACTGTGTGTGGACATGCATATGTTTGATATGTTTTCATTGGCGATAAAAGGATGCAGTGATAAATACCTAGGTCTTAACACTGATTAGCTAAAGGGTATGGCTGTGGGAGGGTGGCTGTCATTCATTCTCCCTGACACATCAATGCCCGATGTGCTATTTACAATGAGTATGCACTGTTTGCCTGTCAGAGTAAAGGGAGTGTCCCTCATCAGCTTCTAGCATTCATTTAGGTCATCTGTGTTTTTAGAATGATCAGATTCAGAGATTTAGAAGGAGTAATCCGCTACTCAACATTTTGCCTCCAGAATGAGATCCAAATGTATTAGTAGGTTTATACAAAGCCCTTCCTAATCCAGCATCGGAATTTACTCCACTAATCTCCTCTACTACCAGTTATTCCTCCTGGTCAAATCTTTTCCATACTTTCTCCCTTCACCATGCAGGACCTCTCTCCCCTTGAGCATTCTATCATTTATCATTCTTTTTTATTAAATATATATATATTGATTTTAGAGAGGAAGGGAGAGAGATTGAAACATCAATGATGAGAATCATTGATTGGCTGACTCCTGCACGCCCCCTACTGGGTGGGTGGGGGGAATCGAGTCTACAATCTGGGCATGTGCCCTTGGCCAGAATCGAACCTGGGACCCTTTAGTCTGCAGGCTGACACTCTATCTACTGAGCTCAACTGGCTAGGACTCCATCATTCTTTATACCATGATGAAGTACCATTTCCCCTGCTGTAAATGCCCTTCTCTAGTTCTAGTCTGTGAGGTGCTCTTTTACTTGTATTACAAGAAAATGTGATCATTTGCCAATCTTTTCAGTCTGGCTCCTGAGGCCTCTAGGCCCAGTTGCCTTGCCCATTCTTAGCCAAGGTCCCACAGAACACTCAGTGCTTTTCATGGTGCTTTGAGGTAGATGCCAGGCCTTTAGAGGCACCAGTGGTGCTCGCTTTGCTACTCACATGATCTTTCCCACTTAGAGGTGGTCCTGTTGGCCATGTCAGATTGATCACCTGAATGTATCTGAGATTGTCAGTTTCTTTGAAACCATGCACTTCCAATTACTTTTCTATAT
>JAAGEH010000434.1:14705181-14762681 GCA_011751065.1 Lasiurus cinereus
GGGGGGGGGGTAAAGGGGAGAGATGAACCAAAGGACTTGTATGCATGCATATAAGCCTAACCAATAGACACAGACACTAGGGGGGGGTGAGGGCATGAATGGAGGGGATAAGGACACACATGTAATACCTAAATGTATGATTTTGCTTATGAAGAATCACCAAACTACATTCTTCATAAGTATGGTTGTTGTGGAAAATTTTGTTTCTTTGTGGGTATATTGTGATAAAAGGACATGGTATATTGTCAAATTGCAATCTTCTTTTACAAATGCAGAGATAAATTTTGAAAACTTAAAGTTGAATTTGGTCAGATGTCCAATAGCACAGGACAACATGGTTTAAAAGGAACTATAATAATACATTTGTAATAGTATGAAATTGATAGACTAGACTTTATATAGTAATGCAATTTGAATGGCTTTATGCAAAGATATGCAATGTTTTATAATCATTTAAAGCACAAATGTCATTTTAAGTTCTATAATGTGCTAAACTGGTAAATAATGTACCAGGATGGATTGAAAACTAGTGTATTTTATGTTTGATTCTTGAATCTTTAAAGAGATGGGCAAAAAAAGGAACAAACAGGAGAACCTGAAGCAGAATATTAATGAAATCCAATGTAATGTTTTTTTTTTTTTTTATGATTAGTGTTATTTGGGTCCTGTTAAGAATTTTTTGTTAGGACATGCTATTTCCATCCAGATCCTGAAGTTGTTCTGTAATTCATCGGGCCTCTAATAATATATAACAGAACAACTTCATGACCTGGATGGGGGGCGGGGGCAGAAAGAGCATGTCCCTCAGAACTGCTGCATTCCAACTGCTTATTTGCCCTAACTGTCCTCCCTGCTGCCCTGGTCTCCCCCAAATGCTCTCCCCTGCAGGCCATCTTGTATCCATATGGGGGCAGCCATCTTCTTTCTTGGAGTTATGGTCAACTTGCATATTACTCTTTTAATAGACAGGATTGTGTGGGAACTTGGTTGCTGTATTTCTGATAATTTGGAAGTGACTAGAAACCAAACTGACTTTGTGTATGTGATGTAAGGTAGGGGATGAGCTGTGTTGTTTAAGGCAATTGTACTGGGACTATGCAGGTGATGTTTTTGCCACTACAAAGCATGTGCATGAATCAGGTAACTCCCTATATATCCATTGGTTTGAGGGTTCTATAGGCTATTCCATTGTTTGTACATCTATCCCATATCAATACCCTTATAATTTCTGGTGCTAGAGAATTAGTTTTTGATGTCTGTAAGCACGCCTCTGGGACTCTTTGGGTGTTTTGGAATCAGTGTCGATTTTCTTGGAAAAATTGCCTGTAATAATTTTAATTGGGATGAAATAGAGAAATGATATTGGTGAAACAGTGGGCATTGAATTCATTAGTATGAAGTACTCTTCCTTATGTAGGTGTTCTTGTATTTCTCTCAGTAATATTTTGTGGTTTGGATGGGTTTTGTGCATCTGTCAGTGGATGTCTTCCTAGATATAATGTTATAAGGATTCTAATGTTAATGGTTTCAAATATGTATTTGCTAACTGTTGTTTGTGTATGAAAATGAAAATGATTTGCATATTCACCAACTGCATTGCAGTCACTGAATTCTGATGTACTTTAAGTGCAATTTTCATGGTCTGGTAGATGTATGCACATGAAGATGCTTATAGATAACCGGCAGATAACATTAACATCACTTTCAGGTAACATGCTGCTGTTTCCATTCCATTTCTATACCCTAACCATTACATATGAAAATACACTTAGGAAAGCCATTCCATTCGCAGTTGAATCCAAAAGAATCAAATCCATAGGAATGCAGTTAACAATAAAAAACCTCTATTCTTAAAACTACAGATTGTTGCCAACCAGTTACAAGAGATCTAATTAACTGGAGAGACATGCCAAATTCATGGGTTGTGAGACTGAATATGGTGAAGATAACAATTCTATCCGAATGCTTCTATAGGTTCCACACACTTCTGGGACACTTTCTTTTAATCTTAGAGGGGTGAGGGAAATGAGCAAGTTGACTGTAATAGATATATGAAAAGACAAAGGACCTAGAAGAGCCAAAACAATTCTGAAAAAGAACAACACATTGAAAGGCCAACACTACGTGATTTCTAAACTTACTAGAAAGGTACTGCAATCACAACAGTGCAGTAGGTCCTGACACAAGGATAAACATACAGACCCACAGGACAGCAAAAGTCAAGAATCACCCTTACATTATGCTCATGTCAAGGGAAAGTCTTTTCAATAGATGATGCTGGGTTCATTGCATATTCATACACAAACATGGGTCCTTACTTTACACAAGAAACTGAACATGCATCATAGACAGAAATGTGACAGCTACAAATGTAAAACTTCTGAAACAAAGCATAGCACACATTCTTTGGGACCTCAGAGTACACGACACCAAGAGCTTAGCCAAAAAAAAGAGGGGAAAAAAAAAGAAACTGGATTTTCTCCAAATAAAAACCTTCATTCTTCCAAATATACCATTAGGTAAATAAAAAGAAAAGCTACAAAAATAGGAAAACAGCCACAGACTATTTGCAAATTATATATCTAATAAACAACTTCTATCCAGAGTACATAAAGAATCTTTACCACCCAATAAGAACCTGATTACATTTTTACATGAGCAAACTTTTAGAGTCTAAATTTCATGATAGACAATATATAAATGGCCTGTAAATATAAGGAAATATATTCAGTATGATTAATCATTAAGGCAATGTAGATGACACTATACTGCAACCCTATACCTTTACAAGTATGGCTCTTCTCAAAGAGATTGCCAAGACTAACTGTTGGCAAGGATGTGGAAAACCTAAAACCCCCATAACTTGCTAATGGGAATGTAAAATGGTATAGGCAATTGTTATAAATAAAATTTTCAAGATATACTTGTAATATGACCTAGCAATTCAGCTTCTAAAGAGTTGATTCAAATAAATGAGGACAGGTGTTGCCATTGCCAAGACTTGTACAGGAGTGTCTAGCAGCACTATTCCTGATAACCTAAGGTGGAAACAGTCCAAATGTATATCACTTGATAAATTTATACATGAAATCCATACCATGAAATATTACTCAACCAGAAAAACAAAAAACTACTGACTCATTCTACACAGAGATGAATCTCAACACCATTATGCAAAGCAAGAGAAGCCAGACATAAGAGACCAAAATATTATCCACTTTCATTTTACAAAATTTCCAGAGAAGGCCAATTCACAGACACAGATTGCTGGTTATCTAGGAGTTGAAGTGGGAATAAGAGTAGTGATTCACTGGAAGCAAGTAGAGGAAATTTCTCAAGAGGATAGATATGTTCTGACACTAAATTATGAAGTTGCCCAACTCTCTAGGTTTACCATAAACATTCAGTGCCTACTTTTAATGGTGGCATTTTATATTATGTATATAGTACCTCAAGGAAGCTGGGTAAAAAATGCACTGCCAATATCATACCGCATCATATTCACCCTTTCAAAATCAGAAACATTTATTTGAGGTGAGAGAATGAGAATAGTAGTTTCCTGAGAATGTGATAGAGACTGGGAATGATGTAAGGACAGTTTCTTGGGTGTGCTAGAAATGTTCCATCCCTTCCCCTGGATGATAATTGCAGAGTTATAGTCACTGGATAAACATTATTCAAATGCTTGACTTAAAATGCATGGGCTGCCCTTTAAGTGTACTTGAATACATACTTCACAAAATAAAAAAAAAAACGGAATGCTGACTCATGCTACCAGAGAGAATCCTATTGTGGTCTACTGCTTAAGTTTCCCCATACTATCAGTTCTGCTTTTATATGGGGATCTTCATTGAAAAGACTGATGAACAGTATAGCTTGAAAACACAACAATTCTGGCTAGCTCTTTCTCCACACCTTCATGTGCCAGGGAGCAAATCCTTTCCAAACTCATTTGGCTTCTAAGTGAAATCTGGGCTTCTCATACATTATGAAGACCTATATCTCCTCTCTGTTAAGAATTCAAATTCAGAATTCTTGCCTTCTCAGAATACCATGAAATTAATACTAGCACACTTTCCACGTGACATTTTAGACATCCCAGCTCTATGTAGCACTTTGAACTATCCCTCTCCTCCATAATGTTATGAAGAGAACATAAGGCTGGTGGGGGCAGCAGCCATTGAGGATAAGGGAAACCATGCCAGACTGTGATTTTCAAGGATGGGTCCCTCTTAGGAGCTCACTTGTGAGGCTGCTGGCCATGTCACAGAATTTTTATGATTTCCCCCAAAGCTGGAAGTCATCAGAATGCAGAGAAGGTCAAATGAGATGAAATTTGAGGGATGCTTTCCCATGCATCCAGTGTTACCCAAGGCCACTTCTTGGCATTATTAACAGTGGCAAATAAACAAGTCAGAAAATGTAACTTGCTTTCTGTTGCACAGCTTTTACAATTGAGGTTATAATGAGTTCCCTGAAAAGTGCCTTATCTGCAAATATTGGTTTTCTCCATTTGGTTTAGAAATGGGCTCTCTAATGATCTGTATTCCAAACCAGAATTTGATTTGATCCCAGGGGCAGTACAATTCTGCAGGAGGAGATTAGATAGAAATGCAGAGGTCCTCACCATTATTTCTACCCAACATACCTAAGATGGACAACACACATCGTGGCCACTGACATTATTCCACAGGTTGAGAGGATGGGGAATGGGGAGAGCACATCTTCCTACAGAACTGGACTAGATGCTTTGGGGGCCAAGGATAGTGACTTGAGGCCAAGCCCTGCTTTCATAGAAAATTCCGACTGACCAGCCTAGGGATGCTCAGCATGGAGAACCACCATAAAGATAACAGCTGACATTTCTCAGACTACAAGCAAGTCTTTGTGCTAAGCACTCGACTTGTATTTACTCCTAATAAATCATCAACACAGAAATATAACAGAGTTTCATGCCATTCCAATGCTTAAAACCCTACCAGAGAGTGCCCTTGCATACAGACTACAGTCCTCCTGTACCTCTCTCTCTACAAGGCCCTGTGTGGTCTGTCCCAGTCTGTCTCTCTGACCCGGCATGTGCCATTCTTCCTAGGGCTTATGAGTTCAGCCATGCTGGCCCAAAGCTGCTCTCTCATTCCTAATTATCATGAAATAGGATCCTTTGGTTCCTAGTTCGACGATAGCTCTACAGAAAGGCCTTTCCCAACCATCTCCTCTGAAATAGCCTCAAAATGATTAAATCACAAGGCCCTGGACACAAAGGGGCAAAGCAACAATTTGAATCTTTGAAAGTGGGGGTCAAAAGAAGACATCATTGAAAGAGTCAGTGTAGAGGCTTCTCTTTATCCCAAGAAAACAATTTTCATTGAAAACTCAGGTTCGAATTGAGGCAAAAGCATTCTTCTTCATGCTGAGTTGGGTTTCTTTTTCCACTTAGTCAAGAAAGAACTACAATTAATATAATGAAATAATGCTACATTTCAGAGTGACAGAAAGGTAGAAAGTTGTGAAGATGAAAATGAAGGACATTTAAGATCGTGGACCTGTTTTTAGGAGAGCTTCATTATTTCTCCTCATTACAGTAATTGTTGGTCTAAGGCAGTGGTCAGCAAACTGCGGCTCACCAGCCACATGTGGCTTGCAAGCTGTGGTTTGCCGCTTTGTTGACTAATGACTTTGAGGACCACTGGGATAGGGGCTTAATCATAGGAACAATAACAGCCTGTAATTATTGGAATCAAGAGTCTAAGGTAAGTTCTTTCCATCAATGAGACATTGAAAACTGAATAAACATACTGTCTAATTCCAAGTGATGGAGGCAAAAGGTAGAATTCCCACTTAACAAATAACTTCCTTTTTGAAAGTTCCCAAGAGCTCAGGATTATCCAGCTGCCATAACTGCTAATTACAATGGGATAGGCCAGGCAAGTAGCCAGACCAGCACCCCAATGTTTCTAGGGGTCAGCCCTTGATTAGATTCCCAGCTTTTAATTAAATGTCACTGAATGATTAACTCATTAATCCTCAAGCCTTTCTGGAAGAGACCCTAGCTCAACATAGGAAACTACCACTCAGTAATTTCTCCTCAATTCTTCTCTTTTGCATTTAATCCTTTGGGAGAAAGTTTCATGAGTCATTCTATTTTCCTTTCTTCCCAGCAGCCTTCTTTAGCTTCTGTTTCACTTGCTAATGACTAATGAGTGTGCTCCCTTCTTTGCTAAAGGTATAGTGTGGTTAATTTAATGTTTTCCTCTGCGTAAGAAATTTCAGGTATGAATGTCTAGGACCAGGAAAGCATAATACACATTGCAAGTACCTAATTGGGGAGGCAGTAAAATCAAACCACACGGGTTCACAACCCCACTGCGCTGATGACCACCCTATGTCGCATCTTGGTAAAGGGACTTAATATCTGTGAGTTCTCAACTGATTCTTTACCTATAACACTTGGAAAAGAATACTATTTATTCTCAAAGAGTTGTTGGAAATTAGATAATATATATGAAAAGTGAGTAAACATCTGCCGAATCTTTTATAGATGTTTTCAGACTGAGCCTAATTAAAAAAACAAAACTAGTAGGAATATGAGACTTCAAATCTCAGCACCGAGTGTTCTGTAGGCTTCTCCTATGGATGAGGATTATCCCCATTTTCCTTTGGGACAAAGTTCAGAAGAAACTGAGGCAGATTCTGCTGGCCTAGAAAAGACTACATCTCATACTCAATCCCACTGTAATCTTGGAAACTATGACAAGATTATCTAATTTCTTCTGGCACCCCTTATCTTGCAGAACTATGCTATTCAGGTTCAACACTGCTCTAGACCTGCCAAATCCATGTCCCATGGCCCCTTCCATCTTTCCTGCCCTTTTCATGGCATTGGATATGAAATCAGATCCTCCTGGGTAACACATGGCCCTGGTTTTGCTTCTGTTCTCTTCATTTTCATCCCCTATGCTGCTTTCTCCTCTTCATGTGGGACTAAGCCATGCCTCCATCCTCTTTTTTCTTTACATTCATCCCCCTGCTGATATCATCCATTTTTTGTTCATAAATACCACTTAGATGGTTGACTACCAAATATATATCCCCCTGTCCAGAGCCCCCTCCCAAAGGTAAGCTTGTCGAAAGAATAGCAGCTCTCCCAGTGGTGACTCACTGTCTTGTGTTCCAGCATTGTTTCCTCATTTTCCATTCAGAATGCTTACAACCTTTTCTAGTGTGCCCCACACAGATGGCCTCAGGGCAAGGCAGGTTTCTTATACATCTCAATGTGAGAAGTGCCCATGTGGCAATTGTTCATGGTTTTCACGCTTGTGTAAAGGCCATTCATGAAACAGGTTAGAGAAACTGTAGCCTTGTGAAGAGGAAGAGTGATTTCAGCTAAAATAAAGGCACTGGACAGGGTACCATGAACATCAAACATCTGCTTGCTCAGCCACATACCATAGATGACTTTTTTAAACTCCTTTTGCTTTCATGGCTCTGTTATACCTATTAATATCTATTATGGATGGTGAGTAACTGAAAAAAGCCTGCAGAGAGACCAGACCTTACTTTCCACAGCAAATGTCCTATGAACATTGGAACATTTCTATCAACCTTGAATTATAATATCAGATTGCTATTGCTTTACTGGCTCTTGTATTCATTTAATAGTCATCATTTCTATCCTTTAGAAGAGAACAGTTAACTACATCTAAAGACCCTGAATTAGGAAAAGAGTAGCCTCAGTTTGCTTAGCTGTAAAATGGTAAAATAACTTCTCATAATCAAAGAGTAAGATAAATACTGTATTTAAAAGTGTGATATTGTTGCCCTGGCCAGTTTGGCTTGGTGGTTAGAGCGTCAAACCTCTGACCAAAGGGTCTGGGTTCAATTACTGGTCTAGGGCATGTATCTGGGTTGCAGGCCCAATCTTGGTCAGGGTATATATAGAAGACAACCCATCAATAGTCCTTTGTCTCTAAAAATAAATGGAAAAAAATACTTTTGGGTGAGGGTTACTATATATGTGTGTATCATTGCATACTAAAAATGAAATGTTAGGAACATATAAAAACATAATTTGTAATTATGCATGCAACCCCATTTCTCACAAGGAACCATGGAGTAAGCCAACATGTAGTTTGAAGCAGAACAATATTTGCAGAATTCTGACAATATGCATACAAGTAGGCTGCATAATTTCAGAGCAAAGCTAAAACACAAGCTCTTGAATCTCAATTTACATCAGGAGTATTCACTTCCAAAAGATAATCTCTTTACTGAACACAGTGTATATGTAGATAAACTAGAATCTTCTGTAATTAAAAAGATGGTTCTATTTCCTTCTGATGTTTTTAAATCCATTAAAGTTTTAAGGCACAGAAAAGGAGAAACACTGTTACCTCAAAATGCTGAAGGCAAAATTCCCATGTTTCCTTTCTCTTGGAAGTTCATGTGCTTTGAAAAATGAGATCAACGAATACTCTTTAAGACAATGGCTACAGTGATTCTACCTTGGCAGGATGTAAAAGCTTAAGGTATTAGACTAAGGTTATTCACAGAGGTGGGTAACCATTTTCCTCCTAGGATGAAACCAGATGCCATAAAGCCAATTGCCAGACACAAATAACTTCTGGTGTGTGTAAATCCAGAAAAATAAAAATTATTTACTTGAAGGATTATGGGTGTCACTATCTACCACTACTAATGTATAATTTACACGATTTGTTGAGTACTTACTACTTATGGGCCTGGCATTGCACTAGAATGTATATTACTCTTTAAATCTTCTTAACAATCGCTTTTGGTTGTTTGGTAGCTCTTAGCTTTTTGCCCATTTTACATATAATGGCTCAGGGAGTTGAAGGACCTGGCCCAATATAACAAAATCCGAACTCTTTTCTGTGCCAGACATTCTTTGAGATGAGCAGGTATTTTTCTGGCTTGGGTAAAAACAACCCAGATGAAAATTATCTCCAGACCAGCTAATAGAAAGATGTAAAGATCTTAAGTACATAGTTTAACCAAGTGTACACCTAGGAAAGAGGAAGATGTGACCAGGCAGGAGCGTTTGTGAAAAGAAGGTTGAGGCTATTTGAAATGCATCTGGGATTAGGAGAACCATGAGATGTAGAATTCAGATTAGAAGCCTGTACATTTTTTCTGGGTGCCATCCTAGGACACTAGACTGCCAGGACTTTAAGAGGGCAATTGCTATGAGGAAAAAAAATATACCTGAAAACTGTGTTATATGTAGAATAGCTGGACAACCTCGGGTGATTTAACTGGGAAGAAAAGATTCTAAGATCTATGTATCCTCTTTGAATCAAAGGAGGGAACTGCCTTGTTAAGAAACAATTCATCATGTACCTTGTGACAGCAAGAACTGAATTTCTGGAAGTCGCAAGGAGTCCGGCCTATCTTTCTTTTATTGAATTTACATAGAACAGCCCAAGCAGTCCAAGTCCAGATGAGAGTAAACAGCCTTGAGAGGCAACAAGGTCCCTATTGTGATACATAAGCAGCAATAGAGAGAGGTTGGCACTGAGATTCCACTACATTGCTCTGAATGCTCTCCTGAGAATACTTTAGATCTTGGATACAATTTATTCTGATTCTGGGATTTAGAGAAAGAAAAGATGGTGACACAGCCCTTAAAAGTTATCTAGACTTCTAGTATTAAAATTGCAAAGATAGAAAATTACTCATTAGTGGAATAGCCCTACATTGCCTTTGTTTTCAGGTTAGCAGCATCGATATTTTTCTTTCTCACTGTTCCTCTCAGAATGCCAAGGACATAGATAGCATCCGGGTCTAAGTTATTTCTCAAAATACATTCAATATGCTGCTTCCTTTCAAATAAGAGAAAGGTCACAGCCATCATCTACAAGATTTGCATGATCAGGTTTGAAGGAAATTACCTAGTTTTAGCACCCAAGGTATTCTTACTCTTGCACAAACAACATATTCTTTAACCTTTGAGACTCAACCAGCTGTGTTCCCCATTAGATAGGTCAGGAAACTGAAGCCTGGAGAACGTTAAGTATCTTGCCTAATGTCTCACATCCAGTACAGTGACCATTAGGTGCCCGTGGCAGATTTCAGGGGCATGAACTTCCTAGCTAGAGGGAGGAATATGGGTTCAACCAAGTTGGGGACCCACCTGGCCTGCCAGGTGACAGCTACCACACCACAGCAGGAGGCATGTAACTTCATTTTGAGTTATCTTGGCAAAAGCTCAGGAACCAAAAAATTAAAAACAAAAAATATCCAGCTCAGAATCAAAGGCCTTATTCATGACCTCAGCATTTAGCTTGAGGAAAAGCACCGGTGTGATGGATATTCCCTTTGGGGAGGATGTGGAAGCACCCGCCTACCCATAGGGCTAATCCAGGAGACCTTTCGAGATAGAGGCTGGGTGTCAGGGGAGCTGCTGTAAAGTAGGAGCTTTATGGGTCGGCTCCTCCTGCTCTATTTCAGCCAGTAGGCTCTTGGACTTGTCCTCAGCTCTCTAGTAAACTGTCACCCATTCCTGGCTCATATCTTGGTACTTATTAACCTTATCGATTGATGGGTGTGATGTTCCTTTCCTTCCAGAGGAGATCACATACCATTACCTGGGTCCTTCCTCACTCATGACAGCATCTTATTTCCTCCCTTATTATTCTACTGATGAAAAATGGACTCCCCATTGATTAATACTCTTCCCACAACCCCCTTCTCAACTGCTCCCCTTGTCTCTAACTTTACTTAGAACTCCACAGTTCAGTCATGCTCCTTCTTTCCTTGGAATTTTGTAAGATCTGTGTCAACAATCTGCTTTCTCACCACAAACCAGAGGAAACATTTTGCTTTTCAAACAAAATTGGAAAAAGGGTCCACTGAATTAGTTCAAGGTTCATTAAAAAGAAACTATGCATTACCATTAAAAAATTAATTGGCCCCAATGGGAAAATCAACCGTGTATAGTTTTCCTGGATTCTTTAAAATCAGGGTTTAGACAGAAATCTCGAGTGACAAATGGAACCTTCCTCTCTCGTACATTATGAACTGTATATTCATAACACCTGAGGTCATGTTCCTATTATTGAGTCGTAGAGCAATGAGTCTATGTGGACTGTGATGGGCAGGAGAGAGCCTCCAACCTTGGCTTGAGGGAAAGCAATGGGAGGCAGGAAAGGTGATGTCTTCATGTTGCCACACTGGCACGCCAGGGCGTGTTCAGAATCAAAAATAAAGCACATCAATGGCCCACACACCTGTGTGAGCTTGCTTTCTTGTCATTTACATAGCTTTTTCTATGGTGTTTGATCTTGTTACCTGCTACAAGGCTTAGTTGAACTTGATTTTAAATTCAGTAAAATTAATGATCTGAGGCTGACTCCTCCCCCGCCCCCCAAAATATAAGGTTGCAGTTTGTGCAGTCTGACAGACCTGGCCTTGAATGGTCTCCCTGCCACATGCCACTGGGTTATATTATCAACATCCACTGAAGACTTGCTGGCATCATCGCCTTTTATCCTCAGAACATAAGTGGGCTACTATTGCCACCCAATTTATGGCTGAGGATGAGGCAGGACAAGTGGAATAGGGATACGAAGACAGGTAGCAATTTACACAGATACACAAGGTCACCTCCCGAGAAATAACATGTAGGTCTCTGTGTATTTCAGTTCCAGACCCAAGAAAGCAGCAACACCAGGATCAGCTACAATGACTGAAGACTCCCTGCCCTGACACCTGGACAACGGATGCAGAGTCTGCTGAAACTCTCTCCTGAGGCCTAAGATTCTCACCAGTGAAAAAGGGAGTAAAGCCTGAGGAGAAAGGATCCAGTGTGTCTATGCGTACTCCCTCTAGGGAGAAGCCCTATCATTCCCTCTCCCCTCTTCTTCCCTCAGAGGCACGGATCTTGGAAACTCTAAAGCAGCGGTCGTTAACACCGCACCACTGCCCTAAAGGACATGTGAGGCTTGCAACCAGGGAAGCAATGGGCAGCAGCAGCTTGCCCCAGGCTAATCCCCTGAATCTGGTCCCAAGCCCCCCTATTCTCTGGCTTTCCAGTGAGTTAAGGCACCCCATTCTAGGCTCTCCTGTTGTTTCTTCTACACTAAGCCCTTTGTTGTTTTACTGTCCCCAGCTTTAATAAGTGTTCCCTCAGAGTCACCTGGACTTGTGTTGTGAAATTTTTCCTGCATGAAGAACCCACACAGGACCTAGGCAGACTCAGTAACAAGGAGACTGCGCCATAGTTGAAAGGACTTACACAAAGTCACATACTTTGAAAGTAGCGGTCTTATCATTTGAAATAAAGTCTATCCATTTGCAAAGTTTTTCCTGTACACTTACTATTTCCAGTTTCTAAATGAGGAAGTCTGAGGGAACTTAGACGTACATTTTAGATTATGTATGCTATGTATTGTTCAGAACCCCCCCCACACACACACACACAAACTGGGTTTGAACCCTGGCTCTGCCCTGACCTCCTTTAAATAACTGAGCTGAGTTCTGAGTCATTTGCATAAGAGAACAAGCCATTTGTGTCGAGTTGGGAGCTGTCCTGGGGATCACATGCATATAAAAATGAGACTGACTGGGAATTGAACCGGCAGCCTTTCAGTGCATACTAGTAGGCAGATGCCCAACCTACTGAGCCACATTAGACACGCCTCTCCTCGCTCTTAAAATTATGCTGCTGAAATTGGGAAGGAAGGTAGGGAAAAAACCCTATCATTGACAAATCCCCTTTTCGCTGGTATTCTCAGTGCCATGAATTCATAAGTAACAGATGCTGCACCAGCTAGGATAACCAGAAAAACACAATGCACAGTGCATGGGGAAAGATATGAGAGAGGAAAATGCATTTCGTATCCAAGAGGACCGATTGTTAAGCAGCAGTGAGAATTTAAAAGCCAATCTCTGAACTGCCTCAAACAAGTGCCTCTGGAGTGTTCTGGCAGGCTGATGAAGAGGACAAATTTAGGAATCGCAATTCAGAGCAACTGGCTATTCATCCTGCAAACACATGCGCTCTGGGCATTATTTATCCCACAGTTATCTTTGATTGCTAAATGAATCTGCAGCATCTCCTTTTTGTTCCTTGATTCTTTGATGCCTGGTGTCAACCAGGCAGTTAATAACTGTCAACGGAGATACTATATTGGAGGGACTATATATATTCAGTGAAAGATTAAATTAGGAATGCAGCCAGACCACCTACTGGGCAGGAGAGTATTGTTCGCTAGAAAATAACATTACCTTCCTAAGGATAAAAAGAATTTCAAATGAGAGACTTAGGGTTTTCCTCCCCAAAAGGCAGGGTGTGAGTTATCACCATCAAATTGGGATATGTGTGGCTTGGCCTCTCATTTGTCTATCACGGCCTTTGAGGCTCATTTCTGCCCAGTATTGGGCTGATTAGCCCCATCACACCCATATCATTCTTTGTATCCCAACTCCCCAGGTCAAAACATCAGGCAGAATGACAGAATTGAAATCACACTGAATTTGTAGTCAGAACACCGGAACCTGATGTTTTCCTTCCTCTCCTTTTACTGGCCCTCAGGTCCCGCAGCAGTAAAGCATGGTCTCACATAAGGATGTGCACTGTTAGAGCTCTGGCAAATTGCAAGCACTGCCTTTTAATAGTATTCCCATTGGTTGCAGTAGGTGTACTGGTAGATTGTTCAAACTTGATTGGCCCATCAGAGGACTATTATGAGGAATGCAGTTCAGATTTAAAAAGTGAGCCAACCTGTTGGAGGTGTTCAAGTCCATGTAAGATGAAGGCAGATTCCAGACATGCAAAGGAAATGTGAAACTGAGCCCTGGGGCGGTTAGGGTCAAAGAAGAATAGCTCTCAAGGGCAGGATGGAACTCAGCCCCAGCGCAGAGTTGGGCTCTCTCTGCACTCCCAGACTGAAGTCAGTGGTCCTCAACCGAAACTAGTTAAACAAAACCAGGAAGTCAAGGAGCTAAAGTTAAGTCCACCGTGGCATTTTTATCTCTGTAGACCCCACAAAGCTTTAAGACAACTGTTTTTTTTTTTATCATATTTGGGTTGCTAGTTAAAAAAAAAAATCAGTAACCTAAAGTAAATAAATAAATGGCAGGCTATAAATAAATGTTCAGAGAGCTACACCTGTGGGAGCATTAACGTAACTCTAGTCCCTACCCAACCTGAAGGGAATACAATGGTCCCCACTTATTCTTGATTTCAGGCACCCATAGTCAACAGTGGTCAAAAACTATTAAATGGAAAATTCCAAAAGTAAACAGTTCACAAATTTTACAATGAACACCATTTTGAGTATTATGATGAAATCTTGCACCATCCTACTCCGGACGTGAAACCATATTTTTGTCTACCATATCCACACTGTATATGCTTCCTGCCGATGAGTCATTTAGTAGCTGTCTCAGTTATAAGAGAGGCGGGGGGTGGGGAGTGGGGATTACTGTATAGCATTCTCAGAAACATGGTTGTTATAACATTCAAAAATCAGTAATATTTATTCTTTGCTTTTGTTTGATTTTTGATTCTACTCTCTGTTGGATTATAACAGAAATAGCTAACATTGAGACTTAGATATCAAATGCTATACAAATACTTTAGATAGAAGTAGCTTATTTAATCCTCATAATTAACCCTTCTACAGATGAGAACATGCAAACTTAGAGAAATGAAACACTAAGTTCAATTGATAGAGCTCCTTTGAATGTAATTGATGGAGTCAGAGTATGAACTTAGTTCTGGATGATTCTGCCAGGAGAGTTTTTGTGACCTGAGTCATTTCATCTCTGGCACTGTTCTTTGCTCCTCTAAAAACAGAACTACCTGCAAAGGAATGATCAAGCACAGTGGCTATGGCCTATCTCTGGGTTTCTTTATACAGTATAGATAGGCAAATCTGCATCATTACAACCTTTAACTTATTCTGGCACATTGTTGGTCCTCCCTTCACCTTAGACTCTCGCTTGAGTCCTAGTAGTTAATCTGACTCTGCTCACATGCAATACCATGAATTATTGTTATACACCTGTACTTTTCCAATCCTGTATTTCATAACTGTGGAGTGAAATGTGGTATATCTGATAGGTATTTTCTAAGTGATATATTTAGAAAATTATTACTTTCTGTGGGTATTTTTTAGAGCAAATGTTTAGAAGAGTTATAATTTAATAGCCTATCTCTGCTACAGAAAGCCAACCTTTAGTTTATATACCCAAATATTTCATACAGGCTGTTAAGACAATCAATGTTCCATACATTCTCCTCCTTTCCATTTTGAAATTGCTTTTTAAATAAGAACACTAATAGCATGTATGTTGAAAGACTCTATTGTTCAGAGAGTGAAAATTTTTAAATAACAATTAAATAAGTATTACTAACAGAACTTGGTTGAATATCCAAAAATCAACTGAAGGCAGGGGAGTTTTTTTCCCTTTAAAATCCACATCTGCTCACCACTTGACATTTTACCCCTACCCCTTTCATTCTTGTTGTCCCTGAGCATTTGTAATTGGCATCTCAGACTTCCTATTTAGTGAAGGGTCTGAAATCTCAGTATCCAAATTTGTGACACATCTGAAATGCTCAGTTTGGCTGCTTCAAAGAACCATCTGGGTTGGTTCAGCTGGGTAGATTGGGTATTAGCCAGGTTAAAAAAAAATACACAGGATGGAGTTGCCTTTCAAGAGTTTGGTTGTTTTTGCTTTACAGATTTAGCCATAAAGTCATAAATTAGAAAACAGTCTCAACAGATAAAAATTGTTTCAAAGAATCATCCATTTTAGTACTGACTTAATATTTGAAAAGCTCTTCTTCATAACTAACCTAACATTGCCTTCTATGATTAACGAAAAGGCCACATTGCCTTAACTTTACCCTAGAGAGGAAAATCTACCAGGCAAACATACAAAGTTGTGAAACTGCCAAGATAAATTCATGATAAAGAGATTATGGGAGTTTGGGTTGAGAATTTCAGGTAACTGCTGGCTTAAAAACCGTCTTTCAATCAATGATAATCTCTCTCCAAAATGTCTGATTTCACTTTTTGGACATAATAGCCTTCACTCCTCTTCAATGGTCTTATTTTTATCTGCTTTTGGGTTGCATTTCACTGGAACATCTCAAGTGGTGGCCGCAGATTTTCTAAAATGGAGAGGCTTAAGAAGGCAACCACTATTCCACAGAGCATCCTCTGCTATATTAAATATATCCCAGCTAGCATCCCAGGTGGCTTTTCAAAACAGGTCCTCATTCATTCAACCCCTTCTTAACGAAATGTTCCTGTAACTGCTTGGCAAGGCTTGGCCTCAGTACAACTCTGGGGACTGAAGGGAACTCATCGAAGAAAATGAGAAACTCGAAATAACACATTTCCTTATAGATGAACCTTCCACAGAATGTCTAGTCACTCTAGACCCTCCCTCTGAAAAAGACAACCCAACCAGACTTTAGTTCTATCTTACTTAGAAAATCACCACGTCTCTCCATTTCTCAGACCAAAAGCCTAAAAGTCATTATTGATTAATTTATGCCTCTCCTAGAACATCAGCAAGTCCTAACCCCTCAACCTCCAAATTTTATCTCCATTATATCACTTTCTCACCAACTCCACTCAGATCAGCCTTCAAACATAACAATTCTCTTTCATAGTTAACAGCTTCCTCCTGGTCTCCCAATTATTATTCTAGCCTCCTTGCCATCCATTATTTTTAGGTAAATAAAAACATTATAATCTTACACTCAGAAATCACCACCATGGTTATGTCTTCAAACATCTTTTTCTATGAGTGTATGTGTATATGCATATGTTGGTTTCTTAATCAAATTGAAAATATGTTTTCCCTACTCTTTTATAACTTTTTTTTCTAGTTGATATCACCTGAGCATTTCAATAATTTCAAAAATTTCTCCAATGATCCTTAAATGTCTTTAACAGCTTATTTTTCCCTATTTCAACCCCATACTTTAATCATACTCTTAATCTAGCCTAGTCCCTCTCTTATGTTTCTGACTTCTTAAAAGACTGAGCCAATATCCTTAACATCCTTTCTTCATAAAGAAGTCTGACATTTGTTTCTATAAATGTAAATCAGACTAGTTGACCCTCTTTTTAAAACATATTAAGAGCTTCTCACTGTATCTAGAGTAAAATTGAAACTTCTACTATCGCCTACAAGCCTTATGATCTGGCCTCTGCCCAACCTCATTGATTTAACCTTCTAACTACTCTTCTCACCAAGTACCAGTCATATAGGCCTAATCTCTGATCCTCAAAAATGTCAAACTTTTCTTATCTCAGCACCTCTGTGCTTACCCTCTTTTCTCTGATATTCTCAGTCTCCAAGCTTCAGTTCACATTGTACTGCTTCTGAGAAGTCATTTTCCAATATAAGAAGTCATTTTCCCTGTCTTTGGTGACTCCTAATGAACCATGGCCCTGTTTCTATGCCCTTGTGTGGCCCCCTCCCACACTGACTCTGGGCTTGCCCATGTGACTTGATTTGGCCAATAGGACATCCGAAAACATGATAACCAGCTATGCTTTGAGAATGCTTATACATTGGGGCTTGTGCATTTAGTATCCAGCTGCCATTCTATAAAGAAGCTGGGGGGAGGGGCAGAGAATATGGAGTGATGACAAAGGGGAGAGACCCTGGAGGATGAGAAGTCTTCTTGGATATTCCAGCCCCAACTGACCTCCCAGCTGAATGTAATTACATGAGTAACTTATCTATAACACGTGAAAGAGGAGGATCAGTTGATCCAGTCAACTCAAGATTCGAGAGAATTAATAATTCACTGCTGTTCTAAGACAGTACTTTTAGGTTGGTTTTCACATTGCACCTGATACAGTTTTTTCTTTTAATATACTTCATAACATTTATCAGCATCTGAAATAACCAGGCATGCCAGATTATTTACCACTTTATCTTCAATGCCTCTGGGAGTGGCGGGCCCCTAGTCGGCATGCAATAAGATTTATATAGTGAATGAACGACAGGCTTCAAGATACTTAAGAAAAAGTTTAGGAAAACTGTATAAAAGACAAGCTAAAGCAAATTTAAAAAGCATTTAGGCCAATCTTTCTTGTTATTGGTGAGGAAATGGTAAGCCAGAGAGTAAGAACATGGTGTTTTTATCAAGGCATACACAAAAGAAAAGAAGCTGCAAAAGTGCTATTCTGGAAGGCAGAGCACCCAGAGAGTGTGACTCTCAGATTCGAGAATACAAAATACTCTGAATGTATTGAAAGGCAAGTGATACCTGCAAATACGATTCCAGACTGGAAGCACCTGCATTTGGAGCTGCTTTCCCAAACTCCGTTTAAACTAGAGCTCAGTGGTGCTCTGGAAGGTGGTCGTGGGCATAGGCCTGCTCTTTGTGGGCAACCTCTGAGCTGTCACTATTGCACATCTGGACTCTAAATGCCTGGCAGTGACCTAGACCTCCACAGAATCCTGGTCCTCCAACTCCTACTCTAGTACTTTTCCATGCCAACACCTGCCCCTGAGCTGTGAGTGCATTTTCTATAATAAAGAACATTATAAACTGATGAACAAAAGGATAGATACAGAGGCAGTAAAGCATCAAAAAAGACTGTCAAATTACAGCAGGAAGATTAAGGAGAAGTGCAGTTGATAAGAGATTAACCAAAGGACTTGTATGCATGCATATGAGCATAACCAATGAACACAAGACACTGGGGGGTTGGGGTATGCCTGAAAGGGGGCGGGGCAATGGGAAGATATGTATACATGTAACACATGAATAAGAAATAAATAAATAACATAATATCACCCAGTTTTACTCTGTGACACTGACCCAAGTATCTACATGGCCAGCTCACCAGTTTCTATTCAGTGTTTGCAATATGTCAGGCCCTCTCCTAATGGTTTCCATTAATTATTTCATTTAAAGGTCATAGCACCTCTTACAGGCAAATACTATTCTTATTCCCACAGTACCTGTGAATAACTTGTGCATCAAATAATTTAGGTAACATGTCCAAGATTAACAGCAAAAATCAGGGAAAGAGTCCTCTTCAACTATCTGCCAATCTGCAAATCTTACAATCTGCTGCCTTCTCTCCATGAGTCCTCCAGGGATGGCATGTGCCAACCTAGGCCCAATTCTCAACCCTGGATAATGCCTGTATAGCAAATTTCACTGGAAGGTGCCTCATTCTGTTAAGTTCAAATTCATTGTCGGGCTTAAACTAAGAATTAATGAATGTTTATTTGATATGTCAGACCTCCCAAGTAACTTAGAAATAGATCCTGCCTTACCTTCACCCAAAGTATCTAATCTTTCATTTTTTTCCAAATCTGCTGGCAGAATACTCAGGAATATATTTTAAAATAGAGGAGCTAGAAGAGCTTTGCTATATGAATAACTTCCTCCATATCTGTATTTTGGTATATTCTGTCCTGTGTAAATACTTAGTTATAAGTATTAAAAATAAAAAATAGTCATTTTATTTATAACCTCAGGCTTATGTAATCCCAAAGATCATTTACTCAGGGTTTTTAGTATGATATCCTTCTCTTTCCATCCTTTCATGTAAGCGCAAGTATATAAAGAGTCAGAATCATGTTTCTCTGATTTAAGGAGGTGTGTGGGAGGTGGGTTGGGGGGCTATGGCTGCAGTGGCAATGATAGGGAGAAGTAGTGATTTCAGGTTCCTTGGCTCTTTCTTTTGCCAAACAACTTGAGGCTGGAGAAAGTCACCGACTCAAGGTCACACAATTTTCCAGCAGACCATGTAGTTACTAAGGAGTGTTGGCACTTAGCATGTTGATGCTAAAATGCACAACTTAATTCAGGGTATGCATCAGATCTTTACCTGGTTAGTAGGCAGTTTTTATTTTCTTCTTCTGCCCCAGCTGACTCTAAGAATTACTTCTCCCTATTTCCCAGGCCCGCCTCCCTGGATTCCCTTGTGCTGCATGCTGGTTGCTGCCTCCAGACTGGGTTGCCTAGCAACCAAGCTCTGCAGGCTTTCTAATAGACAAAGGCTTTTCCTTCCAGTCCAACTGCTGCACTGAGGCTCATTGTTGACAAGGGAACCAGTCCTTGCTGAGCATACTCTATAATCTGGAGGCTGCTTTGGGGACGTGGTACTAGGAACTATCGACATCTCTCCTCAACAGGGAGGAGAAGTGGACGTTTGAGGACCACCTCGTATTCCTTGGACTCTTTCTTGCACTGACAGATGACTTTGCCTGCATTCCCACGTGGTCGCTCTCCAGTCATTGCATTACAAGAGGCATTCTGTTACAAGGGCATCTGAGTTCAGAGGATAATTCACATTGCCATCTTCTTGTCCCCATGCAACCCCCAAAGAAGTCATCTAATATCGCAAGATACACAAGCATGCAATTGGGAACTGTTTCACGCCTGTCAGTTAAGTGGCTCAGATTCAAGCTTCCTTTCTCTAGAAACCCTTGCATCCATCTCACTTGATCTTACCCTCATCAAGGTAGGCAGAACAATGAACAGTATTACTTACAAAAAGATGAGGAGACTTGCCCAAAATAGACATTTGAAAAAGGAGTCGAAGCTTATTCTTTATGGCCAGCCTTCCAGAATTCTCTGGCTCCATCCGGGTACTTGTTCAACTCTGGAACAGGTGCCCCTTCAAGTGGCTTGCCTGCAGAGAAAAGAGGGCAGAGGGT
The DNA here is from genome assembly GCA_011751065.1 of Lasiurus cinereus. Lineage (NCBI taxonomy): Eukaryota > Metazoa > Chordata > Mammalia > Chiroptera > Vespertilionidae > Lasiurus > Lasiurus cinereus. The sequence goes on from JAAGEH010000434.1 coordinate 14,725,855, forward strand.
CATTTTCTAAATTAGTAAATAAGCTTGGAGAAATGTAACCATTTAATCTCGGTTACTTAGCAAAGCTGTGGCCCCTTATCTTTCTGAAGCAAAGCAATTAACCATTAAATACTCCTTTACTGATGTATCTGTGACTTTATTATGAGACAGCATGTGGATGCATTTAGAAACACACGCAAGCGAAGAATTTTAAAGATAGTTGATTGGCGAAATGCAATTAATACATTCCACCATTGGATATGCAGAGTTTCATAATCTGCGTTTTCCAAGCAAAAGGCATGATAAACTTAGGAGGATAAGCATGATGTCTATTTCCCTTGCCTTTGTGTCTTATGTATGACACCACAGAGTCTGGCATACAGAAATCATATCATAAATATTTATAAAACTAAAGAATACAAATAAAGAAAAATTAAGAAACCAGTGTGTTACCCAAATAGCAAAAACAGCTTGTGTTCCAATTCCTACTGCATATCATTTAGGTAGACTACATAACACCACTTTAGGTTCAAAATCTGGAAGACCTTTCTCGCATTTTAGTATTGCTGAAATCTTGGAGTGTTTTCCAAAGGAGAAATAAAAGGGCTTCCTTGTGAAACAAGACTAGCCACCCAACTATAAGGCCAGAGGTTGTAAGCTCCAATTTGGAGCAGGAGGGAGACTCAACCAAACCAGAAATGCCCTTTTAGCTCTCAGTATTTTAATTCCTTTTCTATTCACTGGTGTTCCACACTTGAATACAATGATCATCAAAGACATTTTGACTGCCTAACCTATTGTTATCAGGGCAAGTTCATCATACCTCAAAGTATAATAGACATATAAAGTCTGGAGTCAAATTGACCCAGGTAAGTAGTCTCTCCTCCTAGTGACTGCCTGACCCTTAGCCTCTTCAAACCATTTTCCTAATAAGCAAAATGGGAAGGAATTCGCATAGCACCCATGTCAGAATCTGTTTGTGAAAATTTAATGAGATAATGCTCATAAAGCTCTTAGATTTGGCATTTAGGATTCAATAAATGTTAATCATTAATTTAAATAACAACATATTTGGCTTTATATCTTATTTTTGAGGGGTTCTTTTTTTTTTTTTGGCCAAGGTCCTAATATGTCCCAAATTTCTCAGTCAACTCATGAAAAGAGTCCCTAGTACATTTCTAAGAAACATAGGTTCAAATGTCATGTAACATAACTTAGTACTTTTCTAGGTTCAGGGAGGAAATTTGTGACAAGTAGCAGTGTAGACCTTTTCCGTGCAGAAGTCTATTGTTGGTACCCCACTAGCTCCTTTTCCTTCCACCCCCAGCACCCGGAAGGAGGAATTATTTGGTACACACTGTTCAGGTCTTGCCCTCTGCTGGATGGGAATGCACCATGTTTTTCCATCACATGCTAGATTTTTCTGACACCATCTGTCCTCCTAAGCCCATGGCACACAGTTTGCCTTGCTGTCACAACTCTACATGAAAATGTAGAGGAGAAATGTGATGAATGATTCTAAGGAATGTTGTTTACCTACCAGCCATGCACCACTGAGTGGTAGGGATGGGGCTGGGTTACAGAACAGTCTTACAACACTGGGATGCTATGATTAGCCCGATCTAGGATGTCATCAAGTTGGAATGACAGAGACAAGGGCTGATTCCAAAGACTGTGAATCCACTAAGGACCTGCTGCTATGAGTCCCCCCTTAGCTCTCATTTACAGAGTTCTTATTTCCACAGGCACTATGCTAATTCCTTCCACATATAATGATCCTCCCAACACCCCCAAGAGGAAGATACTGTTATTATCCACATGTATATACGTAGTTAAAAAACTAGAGGCTTGTGGATATAAGTTAATTTTCTCATAATCACATTGCTAACTAACGTAAGAGTTGGTATGTGAACCCGAGTTCTCTATCTCCAGACTCTCTCTAGTCCCACTACTAAGAAGATTTTGTCTCAATAAGAAGGAGGAGGAGGAGGAGGAACAGGAGGAGGAGGAGGAGGAGGAGGAGATTTTGCTTCCTAGAGCTACACTTCTGTTTTGCTATTGTTGTAACCCTAAGTTGGAATTCAGTTTATTAGTGAAATACTTACATTTACACTTACTAGTACACACACACACACACACACACACACACACACACACATACCTCACACCACTTTAGGTCATGCCTTTTAGGATCTCAGTAAATATCATTGGTTGGTGGTTTGTCGAATGGGGACAATGACCAGGGTGATCAAATAATTTGTCATCCAAATCAGGACCTGTTTGAGAGGGAAAGGGGCCCTACTAAAATGTTTGCTAGGACAACAACTATAAATCGAGATCATCCTGGACAAATTGGACCACGTAGTTATAACCTTACTCTATCAATTTAATGTTTGAGTTTCCTCTGTGATAAATGCTAGTGCCAGCCTTAGAAATAGTTGAACTGGAACACTAAAAATCAGAACCATCTATCCTAAACACAAATCCAGAAACACAGACTATCAGAAAGACAACCTAGATGTCACCTGATTTTGTTTCCCCTTTTATAAATGATTTATGACCCCCCCACCCCGATTCCTCAGCAGATGCTGCCTGACTTGTGCTCTGGCTAATGTCACTCATGACAAGAGCATTGCCAAATGAAGTGAGATGTAAGTGACACCAGGAAAGATGATGAGCAAGGAGAATGGCAGCTGGCTGCATTTCCGTCCTGTAGATTTTTGATGAATCAAGGAGCATCCTGATAGAGAACATCTGTACATGCTAGAAGCCAAGCAGAAAGCTCTCATCCCAGACTCTGAGATCTGAGTAGCCTGAAGAGGGCTCCACCCCTGTGACAGGCCTGGAGGGTCCTGACTATAGGATGGGGCCTGGCAAACAGAGCAGCAGCCAGAGCTATAGAAGCGCTGCCGAGAAGTGGTTAGGAAACCCGGGTCCTCTCTCACTCTGTGCTCCTCACTAGCTTTGTGACTGAGGTGAATTATTTATCATAGTGGAGACTATGTTTATCAATAATAAACACACACTAAAGCTACCTTAATCAAAAACATAATACAAAAGCAGGGATATTTCCAGGATCCACAGGCATTTCATGGAAGCCAATGGCAGAAACACAACAGGGTCTCAAGGTTGTGGATAAAGGAGCTAACAATGCACTGCAAGCCTGGAGGAGATTGCATGCTTTCTTTCATTCTTGCTTCTTTCTGTCAATCTGCTTCTTTCTCTTCTCTCTGTCAGATTTTTTCCTCCCCTTCTGCCTGATGGAAGACAAGATAACCCACGTTTTCATGGTATAGGTCCAACCACCAGGAAAGACTGATGCCCATTTCTCATGCTCATTTCCATGTTAAATTCCCAGCTAATAACCTGATAACTAGTGTGAGCTGTCTCCCCAGTAACCCACAAACATGCAGAGCATACAGCAACCTCAGATACTCTGCCTGGCCCATTTCTATGACCCAACAGAAGGTAAACCAGTTCGGATTGCAGGTGGATTGTTTGTGAACTGAGGTATTATTTTCAAAGTTAACCTATATAACTTCATGCCCTCAACAGTCAAACCTGACTTATATTCTGTCATGTGGTTTTTAGCCTTAAGTGATACCACATATAGGAGAAAAAATTGTGGGAGGCAAAGGACTATACATCTTTCAGGCATTAGATTTATATTTAAGTCACCCTGTGAATGAGATGTAAAGCAATCATATTTAAGCCTATATCCTCTAGATTCACAACTTGTACACTGCCCTCTATGGATACATGGTAGATCAATGCCATTGCCAGAAGAAAAAAAAAACTTTCCTAATGCCAACATTGAGGGCTTAGAGTTCACTGACAAGCTGTAACCCTCTCCCTCTCTAGGTTTGTAATTAACCCCTTTATTTGCATTATGTAAATGGTACATGGTATAATTTCATAATCATACTTGTTATCATTAATAAACTCGATTGTTATTTCTCTAACAGAGCTCTGAGATGCTTAATTATTAGAACTGCACGCAGAACATAAGGGCTGCAGAAAGCATGAAACTTTTGTGATACTGACAGATTTTGTTCACAACCTGCCATAATGATTAATATTACTATTAATTTTGCCAGGCACATTGTCAACATGGGTACTAAGTATGAAGTAAGAAAGACTCCTTTACGCAAAAATTAATTCTGCAAGGAATAGCACTAAAGAAGGAAAGGACACCCATCTCACTCAAGTCAGAGATAATGCCAGTCGATTAGCAGATCTCTACTGAGGCCTCTGATGGGTGAAGACTCAACTGTGTTGGCATGTGAACTGATATTCTGGAGTAGTTTATTGGCAGACCCCTCTACTTGCGTCTGATCTGAACATGCCTTCCTTTGACCTCTTCAGAAATGACTTTGTGAAAAAGAGCTCCAGGGTCTAGTTCTGACTCTGCAACCATGGGCCTCAACATGCCATTACAGGGCATGATTATAATATCTACCCTCCCTGGCTAGAACTGGCAGAGAGGGAATGCTCTGCCAAGGAGAAGAGAAAAGTTGAAATTCAAGATGTCAGGCATGTTTTACCCAAGAAATCCCAAAGTGGTGAATGCCTGGGCAACCACGAGCTAGCTTGCACAGAACAATTGAGAAACTAGGTAGATTCAACACGTGAGGCCTCTGCAGCTCTCAGCTCTAATAGGAAGAGGGTCCAGTACACGTTGTTCAGTGGTGATACGATCTGAGAGAGTAACACTTGGGGAAATGAGGAAGGAAAAGTGAGAGAGAGGAACTAAGAAAAGAGGAGGGAAAAGAAGAAAGGGAAAGGTAAAATAACAGTGAACAGGTTGAGTTTAAACAAAATACCAATTTGAAAAGTGGCTTTTATTCATCCTCTCAAAGATGCACACCTGCAAACATACAGAGAGAGACACACATAGGTACACATTTCCCCCACCAACAGGCACTGCATAGAAGGCGGGGTAAAAGTAGGTTTACAGTTGTGAGTAGGTGAAACACAATTTATTCTTATATTATTATTATTTACTTATTATTGTGTTATTTTTCATATGAACAACTGCAAGCCTACTTCTGCCCCACTCTGTATATTACACAATTTCCTCATCTTCCTCAGTATGTACAAACTCATGTGTCCAGGCACACCATAAATACATGGTCAGAGACCATCACCACCCCCCTACACACATACACACTACACCCCCCTGCATAATTCCCTTCATCCATGAGGGCTCTAACAGCATCCCAAGCAAAGCTGTCTGAACACGTGCAGAAATGGAACACATGCATACTTTAAAGATACTCACAAAGACCGAGGCTGCCTGACCTAGAGGCACTCAGCAACACAGAAAGACCTAGCCAAATGCCAGTAGAAAGGTCAGCGTGATCAACTCCTGCTTCCTGATGCAGCTGGTAATTTTGCTAAACTTCTAAAAATAGAATTGAGGATGGAAGAAATGGGGGTTAATGGCTGAGTACTATCATTAGCTGGATTGGTACCCATTTTAGAAAGGATATTTTACTGACATGTGTGCCAAATGGTCCTATTCAAATGCTAGCTAAAATAGTATGTTATAGAAACAAAAATGGCTATCTTGCTAGATTCATCTCCCCACGTGCACATAGGAATCAACTGCGGCACAAATGTACAGGCACACACTCGAACATCTGTAATTGTCAAGTATATCTCCACTGCCCCTATCCAGCTCCCAGGGGGTTAAATAGGCTTTTACTTGTATATTTGAAGGTTATGCTGCCTTAAGCAAAGGGCCATTGAGTTCACTTGAGGGCTACCACGTATTAGGAATTAATGATGTGTATACTCTGTGCAAACATACTCACATTATCTCATGTAATCCTAACAACAACTCTATGGAGCAGGTACTATTACTATATCCGTTTTGTGGGTGAGGAAACTGAGAAATTATGCAGAGGATCTATTATGCATAATATCAATGATAGTATACCGAGGAAGAGGCCGAGCTTGAATAAGTGAATCTAGGTGATCTAATTCTAGAATATTAAGCTAAGACGGGGATCTTTTATTACAATGTCAGCAATCAACTGTCTGTAATGCCACATAGAGAAGTACTTTAGTGCATCTGGGCTTGACACGGAGTACTATGGTCAATGGATCAAGTGCAGACATGCACAGTCAGTATTTGCAACACTGACATGAGTTCCAGAAGGTAAGCAACCACTAACCACATATGTGATCTTGCCCAAAAAATGAAAAGTGAGGAACCAAAGATAAGGTCACTACCCGACAATGATTTTATGGGTTTGAACACATGGTAAGGAGCTCCTAGGACAGGGCGAAATTATTAGAACAGCTTAGAAGCCTAAGGCCTTAGATTATTATCCTCTTATTTTATAACAGTTACATGGCTGCAACCTTTGTTTTTCACTCTGCTCATCCCCATGTCTATTACTGAAAACAACAATCCAATGACTAACAGAGCTTTCCTGTGTGCTTACAATAAAGATTAAATGCAGCCGAAACCGGTTTGGCTCAGTGGATAGAGCGTTGGCCTGCAGACTGAAGGGTCCCAGGTTCAATTCCCGACAAGGACATGTACCTTGGTTGCAGGCACATTGCCAATAGGGGGTGTGCAGGAGGCAGCTGATGGATGTCTCTCTCTCATCGATGTTTCTCACTATCTCTTTTCCTTCCTCTCTGTAAAAAATCAATAAAATATATTTTTTTAAAAAAAAGATTAAATGCATGTCCAAAAGTCACATGACCCTTAGAGTGAATTTCCATACTTAAAAAAAATCAGTGGAAAAGAAAAGGGCAACTGAAATTTTATCACTTAATGCTCAAAAGGCTTCTGTGTCCTACCACTTTGAAAATGCAATAATGTGACCACCTTCCTGAAAGGATAGGATGGGTAATAGTGAACATTGATATGGGTAAAGAGAGTACTCTATGTCAATGTAATCTTTTTAACAACTTCCACAAGCCCTGTTATAAAATTAGCCACGATCACCCAGCCATTCTGAGCAGATCCGGAATTATTATCCCAAAGTGCTAAAACCAGCTTATTTTTCCCATGGCCCTGAGTATGCTTTGGGGGAATGGGAGGCACCAAGCATGTCTCCATCTCTCTTACAACCAGCTGTCTTGGGGCTGATGGCTGGCAAAAAAAGAGGGTGTGGACTCTCACCTGAGACAGTTTGGCACTCAGCCTGGCTTCCTCTGAATCACATTTTCAACTGACAAAATTAACTAGCCACGGAGATGGAGTTCACTGAACAGGAAAAACGAGGTTGCCAAAAAAAAAAGCTAATGCAATCCAAGTCTGTGTTGAACAGAACAACAGCTATTTATTTAGTCCCTGACTTGCTTCAAGCAAGATAAGCAAGATTTTAAGAACTGGAAAATAGTAACCATGTTTTATCTAAGACTGAAAAGTTCTATCACATTGAAGAGGGATTGGATCGATTTTTTTATGTAATTTTAGAGAACAGCATAGGACTGCTAGGTGGAAGTTCCAAAACCTATCTAAAAAATTTAAAATGATACTTATGAAGTAGTGCCACTAATATCTGAGCTGTTTGAGAAGAAGCACATTTACAAATCTCTCTATACTAACGTTAGGTGGCCAGAAGGGACTTTTAAAAATCATGCATTCAACCAACTCAGAACCATATACATTCACCTTGACTAGGCACCAGTTTGAAAGACTGGGTATGCTTTGTTTCCTAAGCACTAAACAGCAAGAGGTAGGAAGAAGAGTGAGGGTTTTTCTACAAAATTGCCAAAGGGGCCCTGGCCAGTTAGGTCAGTGGTTATAGCATCTCACACAGCCTGAAGGGTCTCAGGTTGGATTCCCGAGTAAGGGCATGAACCTCAGTTACAGATTAGATCCCTGGCCCTGATTGGGGTGTGAGCAGGAGGCAACCAATCCATGTTTCTCTTGCTGTCCTCTCTCCTCTATTCCCTTTATCCTTCTCTTCCACTCTCTAAAAATCAATGGAAATATCCTCACTCCTTGGCTGAGAATTTTTTTTAAAGCCACAGGATTTTTTTTTCCATCAAAATTAAGGAAAGTGGAAGCATGCCACCTTACTGAATGGACCACAATGGCTAAAATGAGATATCACCTATTTTAATCATTATAGGACTTACTTTCATTTTTATCTCTATAAGAAAAAAAAATGCCCCATCCTTATCAACTTCTGAGGTTCTGAGCTGTAGATTACACTGTCAGCCATTCGGAAAAATTGGACAATAGCAAATCATTTTTCACAGGTGGGGAGCATTTAGCTCAGCTCCAATGAAAGGGGCTTCAGGAGCAACCCTAGTATCCCATTCTATTCTCTCTTCATGAATTCTAAAGCATTATCTTTGCAAAATCATCCCACATGATCAAGCTATTTGTAACGTGGCTAGTGACCTCAGCTTCTTCACCATAGTTGAATATTTTATTATACATGAAAAGAAAAGAATGAAGCTATTTTTTTCATCTGCTCTGCAATTTCCAGATTTAAAAAAAATAAATCTTTCTGCATTTCAGAATGTTTTGTATCAGATTTCATTTGCCTTATTTTGCTGATACAGCAGGACACACAATAGCTGTGTGGGGCAATTTTCTAGCCAACTTGCTGCATCTGAACAATGCAGGATGAGAGATTTACTGAAAATTCAGCATCACTTCTGTCTGTCTGTCCAGATGAGTAAGATCATGGCTCCCAGTAAGAGAGGAGAACAATAAAAATAACAATGACTTAAAAAAAAAAAAACAACACCAAAAAAAACCCTGCAGGCTCAGGAAGGAAAAAATGGCAGTGGAATAGATGGATGTGTCCCAAGCCTTGTCCCGGAGCAGATAGAAAGAACAGCTGAGGGTCACACGGGGAGTGTTGGTTGGTGAGTTGAGGGACAGCTTTACTTCAGGAGGTGGTGGGGGACTGCTGGATGAGGATCCCCTAAGTAGGCAGCCCCCACTGCTGCTGGGTTCTCTCCCGGGGCTACCGGCTCAGACACAGAGAACACACCATCTTGAAAGGGAAAGTGGATGTTATCAGAAGCCTGCTACAACTATGGCACCCACTGAACAGCTGTAAACCCCAGGACACTGGACCCCAATTGGCACAAACACACAGATTCAGAGGAGCTCTACACTCCACCAAAAAGATCAGACTTCGCCTGGGATGAGGTGTGGTCTCTATCCCAGCAGGAGAGAGAAACATGCGCACTGCAGGAGCTGGAGGACTGGGGAAGTCTGTGCCTAGAAAAATCCGTGGCTGTTGGAGATGGCATGATCAATGAATGTAGAAAGGGGTCCTCAGAGCTGCTAACAGAAAGAAACTCCAAAAAGCAACCCATTTTGATCTGACGCAAAAGACCAGCCTAAAATTTTTTAAAGTGTGCAGACTGCTTAGACCCAAGGAGAAAAAAAGACTGCACAGACTTGCGTGCAGCGCCGGAGTTTGCACACTTACGTTGGATTTTTTTTTCTTTTTAATTTTCTTCCTTAAATCCTTGCTTCTGATTACTAAGCCCAATACATAAGATTACCCAATTGGAGACACCCTAAGAGACAGAGAGGAAAGTTGTTTTTCTGGAACCTGGGGATCAGAGCAGGGAATAACCATCAGACAACCAGCTATGGGGCAACCCACTCCCACCAACTGGTATTGAAAGCTACAGGGAAAGCAGGATCTAAGCACAGGCTAGAGAGGACCTATAGTCTCTGAGGTCAATCCAGAAACACTGCCACCCAGGGGCTGATTTACAAATTGACTCTTGTGTAAACACAAATAAAGGAATACAAGAAATTAGGATACACTGCCTGCTTAAAAATCAGAACTGACTTACAACACTGAGGAGCAGTGGAACACAGGGAACTGCAATACTGTCCTGATTAGGAAAGAGTAGAGGAAGTGAATGACCTTCACTACTGCACTTTTTTTTTTTATCTTTTACTTAAACTAATTTTTTCTTTTCTCCTTACTTGACTTTACCTTTTTAATTATTACATTTTTATTTTCCATTACTATTACTACTACTACTATTTTATCATTTTTTAAGAAAAGTATTTTATTTTCTCTTTATTTTACTTTGGGATTAGTGTTCTACATTCTATTTTAATCTTTCTTTTAGCATCATTTTACTCTATCTCAACTTTACCTTTACGCCTTCCCAACTTTTCCCCTTTTGTTGTCCTTTTTGTTTTACCCTTTTCCTGCCTTAGAAATCCCCTATTCTTTTTATATCCTGTTAAAAGCTCACCCTACTTATATATCTAATTTCCAATCCCCTGCTCCAAGTCCATATACACCTCTCTCTTCTCTGTCTTCACTATCCAAAAAATTGTTTTTCTCTTTTTGTTGTTGTTTGCTTGATTGTTCATTATATCGATTTTTATGCTTATGAGATTGTTTTGCAAATTCTTTTTGTTTGCTTTTTGCTTCTGTTTTCCCTCACCTCACTTGACATTAGTTGTTGTTTGTAGTTTGTATTCATCTCTAGGTACCTGTTGCTGGCATTTGTTGAGATTAGTGGTTGTTCTACTGAGGTTTTCTCCCCATATATAGTTTGTTCCCCTCTTCTTTCTTATTCTCTTTTTTTTTCCTTATCCAAATTTCATTTTTTTACTCCTTTTTTTTTCTCTTCATCTTTCTCTCCTATCTTCCAATTTGCCTTTCTCTGGTGGTCACCTTTATTTGTGGCTATTAATATCGTGAATATATTTCTGTTCAGTGCCTTCTGTATTGTCCCTGGTTGTGTTGTATTTTGTGCCTTTAAATTATGCAGGAGAGAGAGAACTACATAACCAGACACCCAGAGAAGAGAGACCATGGGGAGACAAAGAAACAACCCACATATGAAAAAAAATCAGAAATCACCAGAAAAGGAAGTAAACAAAATGGAGGCAAGCAACCTGTCAGAGAAAGAATTCAGAAAAATGGTCATAAGGTGGCTGGAAAGAATGAAAGACAAATTCCACAATATGTGTAAGAACCAAGAGGAAATGAAGAAGAACTAAGAAAAAATGAAAAATGACATCGCTGCTATAAAGAACTCAATAGAAAGCATCAAAAGTAGATTAGAAAAAGCAGAGAACCACATCAGTGAGCTAGAAGGTAGGAAAAAACACCCAAGTACAGCAGCTTCTAGAAAAAAAAAATTAAAAAGCAGGAGGAGAACCTAAGAGAACTTTGGGACAACACAAAACAAAACAACACCAGCATTATAAGGTTTCCAGAGGAGAGGAAACTGAGCAAGGAATATAAAACCTGTTTGAAGAAATAATGGCAAAAACCTTCCCTAATATAGGGAAGAAAAAACTCACAGAAATCCAAGAATCTCATAGAGTCCCAAGCAAAATGAACCCCAAAAGACCAACACCAAGGCACATTATAATTAAATTGGCAAACACATTATAATTAAATTGGCAAAACCAGTTTGACTCAATGGATAGAGCATCGGCCTGCAGACTGAAAGTTCCCAGGTTCAATTCCGGTCAAGGGCATGTATCTTGGTTGTGGGCACATCCCCAGTAGGGGGTGTGCAGGAGGTGCTGATAGATGTCTCTCTCTCATCGATGTTTCTAACTCTCTATCCTTCTCCCTTTCTCTCTGTAAAAAAATTATAAAAAAACTAAAATAAAATAAATTGGCAAACACCAATGACAAAGTAAGAATCTTAAAAAAGGACAGAGAGAGACAGAAAGTTACCTACAATGGAACCCCCATCAGACTAGTGACTGACTTCTCAATAGAAACTCATCAGGCCAGAAGGGAATGGAATGAAACATACAAAGTCATGAAAAAGAAGAATCTGAATCCAAGAATACTGTACTCAGCAAGACTATCAATCAAAATTGAAGGAGCTTCACAGAAAAAAAAGGACTAAGGGAATTTATTACTGCCAAACCAGCAATGCAAGAAATGCTAAAGGGTCTTTTGTTAAAAAAAAAAAAAAAGAAAGAAAGAAATAGGAAGTGAAGAAGGAATACAGGGGTAAAGAATATAAATGGTGACAAGTAAATACCAATCAATAATAACTTTAAATGTAAATGGATTAAATGTCCCAATCAAAAGACATAGGTTAACTGATTGAATAAGAAAACATGACCCATATATCTGCTCTCTACAAGAAATACACCTCAGAAAAAAGAGGAACACAGACTGAGGATGAAGGGATGGAAAAAGGTTTTTCAGGTGAATGGAAATGAAAAAAAAAATCTGGGGTAGCAATACTTATATCTGACAAATTAGATCTCAAAGTGAAGGACATAACAAGAGATAAGGTAGGCCATTTCATAATACTAAAGGGAGCAATCCAACAAGAAGAAATAACTCTGGTAAACATATATGCACCCATTACAGGAGCACCCAAATACATAAAAAAAAATCCTTGAGAAAATCAAGGGAGAAATTGACAGCAATATAATCATAGTAGGAGACTTTAATATCCCACTATCACTATTGGACAAATCCTCTAAACAAAAAAATCAGCAAAGAAACATCAATCCTAAATGACTCACTAAACCAGATGGAATTAATTGACAACTTCAGAACATTTCACCCCAAAGCCACAGAATATACATTCTTCTCAAGTACACATAGGTTATTTTCAAAGATAGACCATATGTTGGGTAATAGCCAATGTCTCTTAAAATTCAAGAAGATAGAAATCACATCAAGCATCTTCTCAGATCACAGTGGCATAAAACTGGAAATCAACTACAATAAAAAGAATCCAGAAAAAAAATCAAACACATGGAGACTAAACAGCATGCTATTAAACAGTGTCTGGGTTATCAGAGAGATCAAAGAAGAAATAAAAAAATATCATGGTAACAAATGACAATGAAATGACAATGAAAACACAACAATCCATATCTATGGGACACAGCAAAAGCAGTCTTGAAAGGGAAGTTCATAGCTCTCCAAGCTTACTGCAAAAAAAAAAAAAAAAACCACAAGAAACAATGGTAGTAAATTACCTAACCCTACAACTCAAAGAGTTAGAAAGAAAGCAACAAGAAAAGCCCAGTGTAAGCAGAAGGAAGGAAATAATAAAGATCAGAGCATAAATAAACAACATTGAGACCAAAAATAAATTACAAAAGATCAAAAAACCAAGAGCTTATTCTTTGAAAGGATAAATAAGATTGATGAACCTCTAGCCAGGCTTACCAAGAAGCAAAGAGAGAGGACCCAAATAAACAAAACCAGAAATGAAAGAGGTAAAATAACAACAGAAATACAAAGAATTGTTAAAAAATACTACGAACAACTCTATTCCAACAAACTGGACAACCTGTAGGTAATAGACATATTCCTAGAAAAATATAACCTTCCAAACCTCAATCAGGAAGAATCTAAACATCTCAATAGGCCAATAACTATGGAAGAAATTGAAGTAGTCATCAAAAAGTTTCTAGAAAACAAAAGACCAGGTCCAGATAGCTTCACAGGGGAGTTTTACCAAACATTTAAGGAAAAACTAAAACCTAACCTCCTCAGACTATTCCAAAAATTCAAGAGGAACACTTCCAAGCTCCTTCTCTGAAGCCAGCATCACCCTAATACCAAAACGAGATAAAGACAACACAATGAAAGAGAATTACAGGCCAATATCCCTCATGAACATAGATGCGAAAATCCTCAACAAAATTCTAGCAAATTGGACCTAGTAATACATCAGAAAGGTCATACACCCTGACCAAGTAGGATTTATCCCAGGAATGCAAGGATGGCACAATATCTGCAAATCAATAAATGTGATACATCACATAAACAAATTGAGAGATAAAAATCACATAGTCATATCAATTGATGCAGAAAAAGCATTTGACAAAATCCAACACCCTTTCTTGATAAAAACTCTCAACAAGGTGGGAATAGAAGGATCATACCTCAGTATAATAAAAGCCATATGTGATAAAGCTAACATTATACTCAATGGGCAAAAACTAAAACCATTTCCCCTGAGAACAGGAACAATACAGGGATACTCACTCTCACCACTCCTGTTCAAACAGTACTGGAAGTATTAACCATGGAAATTGAGAAGAAGAAAAAATAAAAGGCATCCAAATTGGAAAAGAAGAAGTAAAGCTGTCCTTATTTGCAGATGACATGATATTGTACATAAAAAACCTGAAAGACTCCATCAAAAAACAAATAGACTTAATAAATGAATTCAGCAATGTAGCAGCATACAAAATTAATGCCAAGAAATCTATGGCATTTCTGTTCACCAATAGTGAACTTACAGAAAGAGAGACTAAAAAAGCAATTGCATTTACCATTGCCAAAAAAAATATATTAAGATACCTAGAAATAAATTTAACTAAAAATGTAAAAGACCTATATGCAGAAAACACAGGACACTGAAAAAAGAGATAGAGGAAGATATAAACAAATGGCGGAACATACCATGTTCATGGATTGATAGAATCAACATCATTAAAATGCCCATACTACCTAAAGCAATCTATAGATTCAATGCACTCCCTATTAAAATACCAGTGACATATTTCACAGACATGGAAAGAACTCTCCAAAAATTTATCTGAATAGACACAGCAATCCTGAAAAAGGAGAACAAAGTAGGTGGGATCTCTATACCAGATTTCAAGGTATTACAAAGCCACTGTCCACAAAACAGCTTGTACTGGCACAAGAACAAACATATAAACCAATGGAATAGAATAGAGAACCCAGATATTGACCCAAATCATTATGCTCAATTAATATTTGACAAAGGAGGCATGAACATACAATGGAGTCAAGACAGTCTCTTCAATAAATGGTGTTGGGAAAATTGGACAGATGCATGCAAAAAAATGAAACTAGACCACCAACTTCCACCATACACAAAAATAACTCAAAATGGATACATGACTTAAAACATATGATAGGAAACCATAAAAATACCAGAAGAATCTACAGGCAGAGAAATCTCAGACATATGCCAAACAATTTCTTCACTGATACTGCTCCTAGGGCAATGGACTAAAGAGAAAATAAACAAATGGGACTGCATCAAAATAAAAAGCTTCTCACAGCAAAAGAAACCATCAACAAGACAACAATAAAGCCCACTGTATAGGAGAACATATTTGCAAATGTTATCTCTGATACAGGTTTAATCTCCAACATCTACAAGGAATTTATACAACTTAATAAGAGGAAGATAAATGATCCAATAAAAAATGGGCAACGGACCTAAATAGAATCTTTTTGAAAGAAGACAGAAGGAAGGCCAAGAGACACATGAAAACATGCTCAAAGTCACTAATTATCGGAGAGATGCAAATCAAAACGACAATGCGATACCATCTCACACCTGTCAGAATGGCAACCATCAACAAATCAACAAACAACAAGTGCTGGCAAGGATGCGGAGAAAAAGGAACCATCGTGCACTGCTGGTGGGAATCCAGACTGGTGCAGCCACTGTGGAGAACAATATGGAGTTTCCTCAGAAAACTAACAATGGAGATCCCATTTGACCCAGTAATCCCACTCCTAGGAATATATCCCAAGAAACTAGAAACACCAATCAGAAAGGATATATGCACCACTATGTTCATAGCAGCACAATTTACAATAGCTAAAATTTGGAAATAGCCTAAATGCCCCTCAGCAGATGATTGGATTAGAAAACTATGGTCCATTTACACAATGGAATACTATACTGCTATTTAAAAAGAAGGAGCCGAAGCCAGTTTGGCTCAGTGGATAGAGCGTCGGCCTGTGGACTAAAGGGTCCCAGGTTTGATTCCTGTCAAGGGCACGTACCTTGGTTGTGGGCACATCTCCACTGGTGGGTGTGCAGGAGGCGGCTGATCGATGTTTCTCTCTCATTGATGTTTGTAACTCTCTATCTCCACCCTTCCTCTCTGTAAAAAAATCAATAAAAAATATATTTATAAAAAAGAAGGAATTTTTACCATTTGCAGTAACATGGATGGACCTGGAAGCAGTATGTTAAGTGAAATAAGCCAGGCAACATAAGAAAAATACCACATGATCTCACTCATTTATGGAAAATAAAGATAGATACAGAGGCAGTAAAGCACTGAACAGACAGACTGTCAAATTACAGTGGGAAGGCTGAGGAGTGTTGTGGAGGGAGGGAAATAGATCAACCAAAGGACTTGTATGCATGCATATAAGCACACCAATGGACACAAGACACTGGAAGAGGTTGGAATGAGGGCATGTGACAGGGTAGGGGAAGGCTAATAGGGAAAAAAAGGAGATATACATACTAATATATGTAATATTTTAAACAAAAAATATTTAAAAATAAAAAACACACAAATATTTTTCTTGTAGTAGGTACTGCACATATTTAGAAGGCCACAAGTAAAACCCCAAATAAGGAAGTCTAATACTTTAAAGGCCCAGGCAGATGGGTGAAAAGGCTGGGGACGATGCAGTAGAAAGCACAATGCGAGTAACCAGTTGGAAATTCTGTGTCCTGCCTAAGCATAATTTCCTTCAGTGACAGCAACCTCACTAAGAACAATAATAAAAAAGGTGGCTTCTCCAAACACTTGAATGTCTTCAACTTGTAGACTTTCATTTGAGCTGAAAGCGTCTTTCAAGATCACCTGAAGCAGTGGTTTTCTACTCTGACATCATGTTCAAATCCCTGGATAGCTTTTAAAAATTAACACATGCCTGGGCCCCACACCAGGTCAATTAGATGAGCATCTGTAGAGGTGAGAAAAAAGCATCTCTCTGGTGATCGTAATATACAGCAGGGCATGAGAAAACAAAATGAGAAATGAAAGCGGAAACAAGTTAAGGTCATATCAGCACTCAGCAGGTGGTAGATGTTGCCTTAATTATCAATGAGTAAAGGCTTACACCTACCCTAGCAGACGCCCTAAAGAAAATGCATAGGGAAAGTGACAAAAGGAGATGTGCAAAAGTTTTCAATACTTGATTACAGCATATATTTGTCTAGCTCAAAGTTTAGTTGCCGTGATGATGCAATGCATCTTAGTACCTATAATGTGCCCAAAATAGCTAACCATTTAATATACATCTGCCTTTATTTTTTAAAAATATATTTTATTGACTTTTTACACAGAGAAAGGGAGAGGGATAGAGACTTAGAAACATCGATGGGAGAGAAACACTGATCAGCTGCCTCCTGCATACCTCCCACTGGGGATGTGCCCACAACCAAGGTACATGCCCTTGACTGGAATCAAACCCAGAAGGCCAACACTCTATCCACTGAGCCAAACCAGGTAGAGCAGTGGTTGGGGGTCACCACAACATGAGGAACTGCATTAAAGGGACGTGGCATTAGGAAGGTTGAGAACCACTGAGTTAGAGCTATATTTGTCTTTATATCCTATAACGATTCATTAAAGAAGTAAAGACACTGATGCAGAGATAAATTATATTGCCAAGTACACAAAGCTAATAAATTTTCAAAGATAAATTAAAATCTGTCTCTTTCTCGGAGGTAAAATGTATATGAAGAGAAATGGCCAGATCTCAGTGTACAATTACATGAGTGTGGCAAGTGGCTAAGCCCATGTAACCAACACTGCAATCAATATGTAGAAAATCTCCATCCCCTAGAAAATCTCCCCATGCCCCCTCCCACGTATTCTACTCCTCACAGGCAATGACGGTTCTGATTTCTATCACCAGGAACCAGAACTTCATATAAATAAACTCAATGTGTTCTCATTTGTTTCTTACATGATTTTTGCTCAACATAATTTTTTGAGATTCATCCATATATTTCCAATATCAGCAGTCTGTTGCATTTAGGTAGTGAGGAGTATTCTTTTATATGAATATGCCATAATTTGTTCACTCATTGTCCTGGTTATGGTTATTTGGCTATTATTAGTAAAGTGGGGTTTTTTTAGGGCTATCTAGTAGTAAAGCTGCTTATTGTTCAAATATTTTTATGAAAATATATGTTCATTTCTCTTAGGTAAATACTTAGAGATGGAATTTCTGGGTTAGTAGCCATATAGGTATGTGTTTAATTTTAGGAGCAACCATCAAACTGTTTTCTAAAGGGGCTGTTCCATTAATAAATGTTTCCCTGAGCAATAGAAGGTTTCTGGTTCCCCCACTTCCTCTCTTTACCCCCATTTGTTGTTGCCAGGATGAAAAGGTATTACAGCCCAAACTGGTTTGGCTCGGTGGATGGAGCATTGGCCTACGGACTGAAAGGTCCCAGGTTCAATTCCAGTCAAGGGCATGTACCTTGGTTGCGGGCACATCCCCAGTAGGGGCCGTGCAGGAGGCAGCTGATCAATGTTTCTCTCATCAATGTTTCTAGCTCTCTATCCCTCTCTGTAGAAAATCAATAAAATATATTTTAAAATTAAAAAAGTATTACATTGTGGTTTTAATTTGCATTTCTCTGATAACTGCTGGAATCAAGAACTTTTTTAGGTGCATATTCACCAATCATACATCCTTTTTTGTGAAGAGTCCAAATCTTTTGCCTAATTGTAAAAAAAAAAAGTGTTTGGCTTTGTAATTTTGGCTTGCTCTGTATTTATTCTGGATCAAGTTCACTGTAAAATATTCTCTGCAAATATTTTTTCCCAGATTATAGCTAAATTTTTCCGTTTCAATAGTACAGGGTTTGTATACCCCTTTTTTGTAGTTACTGCTTTTTCTTTCATCTCTAAAACCCTTTGCCTACCCAATAATCATATTATTCTATGTTTATTTCAAAAGCTTTAAGGTTTTAGCTTTTTTAGCTTTTTATGCTTAGGTCTATAATTTATCTAAAGTAATTTTGTGACCGGTGTGAAGTTGTGGTTCAGATTCATTTTTTCCATATGTTTTTTTTTTCCATTTATCAGCACCGTTTATTAAGAGTTTCCTTTTCTCATTGAATTGCCATTGAACTTTTATTGAAAATTGATCTATTGGTCTATTTTTGAACTCTAGTTTGCCTCATTAATCAACTTGTAAATCCTTATATTAATACAATACTGTCTTAATTATTATAGCTTATAAATCTTTATATTAAATAATACATCTGATTTGTTCTTATTCAGGATGTCTTTGAATGTTGTATATGCTTTGCCTTTTTATATATATTTTAGAATATGAGTATCTGTTTCTACACAAAAGAATATGTGAAAGTTTGAGGTTGTGTTTAATCAAAACAATATTGAATTTCCCAGTTCACTAACATGTTATTTTCATCGAATTAGATCTTCTTTAAATCTGTTAGGAATATTTTAGAGCTGTTAGTAGAGAGGTATCACAGATCTTGTCATCAAATTAATCCCTAGATTTTATGAGTACCTTTTATGTTCTTGTAAATGTTATATTAAAATTTCATTTTCCAAGTATTTACAGCTCATAAATAGAAGTACAACTTATTATTTTATATTGATATTATATTGTCACTATTGAGTACCTTATAATGTTCCGGAAACTGAACTAAATGTTCTCTGCTAAAATCATTATAGCAATCTATTTAAGAGACAAGGCAATTGAGGCAGAACAAAATTAATCATATAGCTAAGGACATAAAGCAAATCAAGTTCCAAATGCTGAATTAAAACCTAAGTCTTTTTAATGTTAATTATTATGTCTAAAGCACTGCTTTGTTTATGTCATAACATGGGGACCTCAAGTATCATATCCTGGAGGGCTTAATCATACCAGTCATTGGATTTCCATAGTAGATTCTTGAGTAGAGAAATAACATTTGAAAGAGATGGTCTAAGGTGTCTATACAGATGGAGGTGGGAAGAATGAAGGGAATAGGGTGATGAGAGACTGACTACATATTGTCAAACATCTTACACACTGCCACCTCCAATTTGACTATTTCTTTAAGTTCACCAAGAGTGAAGTTTCATGCAGTCACTTTGGGAAACAGTTTGATAGTTCTTCAAATGATTAAACAGAGTTTTCATAGGACCCAGCAATTCTACTAATTAGGTACCCAAGAGAAATGAAAACATATGTCCATACAGAAAACTTGTATGCAAATGTATTACTCATGTAACCAAAAGACAGAAATGATCCAATGTCCATCACTGATGAATGAATAAGCAAACTGTGATATAACCAAATAAAATATTTTACCTTAAAAAGAAATTAGGTACTAATGCATGTGATGTAACATGAGTAAGCCTTGAAAACATTATGCTAAATGAAAAGAGCCAGTCCACAAAAGACCACATATTATATTATTTCATTAATATGAAATGTCCAGAATAGATAAATCTATATAGACAGAAAGTAGATCAGTGATTGCTTAGAGCTGGGAGATTGGGGAACAGAGGACCAATATATAACTGGTATGAGATTCTTTTTGAGGTGATAAAATTGTTCAAAAATTGACTGTGGTAATAGTTGCATATATTGCTAAATACAGTAAAAGCCACTAAATTCTACCCTTTCTTTTTTTAAAAAAAGTTAAATTTATTGGGGGTGACCATGTTAATAAGATTATATAGGTTTCAAGGCCATATGTTGGGACACAAAACTAGCCTCAACAAATTTAAGAAGATTGAACCCTACACTGTATTTTTTTAAGTATTTTTATTGATTTTTAGAGAGAAGGAAAGAGAGAGGGCTAGAAAGATAGAAGCATCAATAGGCTGTCTCCTACACACCCCCTATTGAGAATTAAGCATAAAATCTGGGCAAGTGACCTCTTGTTTTATGGGTCAACATTCAACCACTGAGCCACACACTTCAAATGTGTGGATTGTATAGTATGTGAATTATCCTATCTAATAAAGAGGGAATATGCTAATTGACCCTCATGCCATCACAAAGATGGCAGCGCCCAGAGCAATAAAGAGGGAATGTGCTAATTAACTGCTACGCCCTCAAAGATGATAGTGCCCAGTCCCCTCAGCTCTGCCTAGGTGGCAGGCAAGTGGCAAGCCTTGGATGGTGGCTGTCCAGCTGCTCAGGGCCTGCCCAAGGCACAGGCAAGCCTCAGATGGCGACTGCCCAGCTGCCCAGGGCTGCCTGAGGCTCAGGTAACCAGGGCCAGCCAAGGCTTGCATTGCCGGCAGGACAGCAGCAGGGGTTTGATGGAGCGTCACCTTCCCCTGATCGCTGGGTCACCTCCTGCCTCTGAGGGCTCCCAGACTATGAGAGAGGGCAGGCTGGGCTTCTAGTATCTTGATAAAGCTATTAAAATGAAAAGAATTAAATCCCTGTTCTTTTTCACAGTCCAATGCCTGCCACCTAATAGATGCCCAATACACACTTGTAAAGAAACAATAAATTCACTAGTCACAGGCCCCACTGTGTCCAGGTACTGGGCTACAAGAGGGAGAAATGTTTTAAATATATGAATAAAGTAACTCCCTTCCCCTTATTTATTCAACTATGTAATAAATACCTCAGAACACCACTTACTGGTCCAGGCTTCATTTAACTAAATCCTTTACATACTTGGGGACTCTTTCTGGAGTACTATTGCCATCCATTACTGCTGTCATTTTCAGCACCGCTTTGCACTGCCTTCACTAGGTCACCTTCTTTTTCCTAACTTGTTTCTAATAGAATTCTAGAAAGCAACCTTGAGAGGCTGACAGATGAGAAGACCCAGGGAAGCAGAAAAGGATATGGCTAGACACCACAACAGAGCTACAAGATCACTAAATACAATAACTAATCTTGTATCCCTTGACATACTTGCCTTCCTAATTTTCAACTAACAAAGAAGAAAATCTATTGACTGCCTCAGTAGGGAGTACTGCAATCTATATCACAGATATGGGCCATGCATCTTTTTCCCCCAGAGAGAATAAAATGGCAATATCACTCATGCTGTTTTGTGTTTGTTTCTTGCTCTTTTAAGCCCTTTTAATCATAAAAAAAAAGTTATAATAGAAAGGGACCTTCGAAATTCTTTAGTCTTGTGCTTTCCAAACATTACTGTGATCCACCTGAGGTATTTTGTTTGTTTTTTAAATTCATCTAACCCAATGGTTCTCAACCTTCCTAATGCCATGTCCCTTTAATGCAGTTCCTCATGTTGTGGTGACCCCAACATGAGGTCACCACAACATGAGGAACTGCAATAAAGGGACGTGGCATTAGGAAGGTTGAGAACCACTGATCTAACCAGAGATCTCTTTTAATAAAAGGGAAATACTTTTGCAAAGAACATATTCCCACTGGCCACTGCTTCCTGGTCTCCCTTCTTCCCTCCAGAAAGTCTTTCTCAATGCTGCATTTCATTACTGACTGCAGAGTCTCAGGCTTCATCACATCTCCTCTCACATACCCTTTTGTGCATTCTTCTCCATTTGCTAATGTGAGGAGCAGGGTGGGGAGAGAGTCAGCAGAACTTCATTTGGCCAGCTGGCCTGCGGAGGTCTGTGCAGCAGTGCCAAGCTGCAGGTCCTAGGGCAGGAGGCCAAAAGCCTGCCACGTCCCATTTGTTTTCCTACCAAGGCCACTGCACTGAGTGTAGACAGATGTCTGGCCGGCTACATCTGAGGATGTTTACCCCATGCTCACCCACAGATGGCTTTACCAAGTCCTATAGCATAAATTTGACTTCTTCCCAAAGCCTCAACTTCTCACTAACTAGATCACAAAAAGTTAGAGTGTGAATAGATATGATCATGATGATTTATACCAGCTAAGCAATGTGGACAACACTTAAAACACCTCATTTAAGCCTCATACCAACCCTGATAATGAGAGGCATTATCCCACCTCTCCTTCTACAAATGAGTAACCCATGGTCACACAACTAGTAAGACATGGATGTGGTATTAAAATCCAAGTAGAGTCTGATTCCACAGCCTATGTTCTTCCCCACTGGGCTATAAGATCTAATGGAGATAATAATATTGTTATTGAGGATAACACCTCCAACAACAAGAAAATACAACCAGTATGGCAAGTGCTTTCTACCACACAACTTCTTCTAACCCTCGCAGGTCTTCATGGGATGTGATATCAATATCTTACCTAAAGCTCGAAGAATTGAGCTTAGAGAGGTCCAGCAACGTGCTCAGGACTATGCAGCTGAGACAGCACCAGAAGGGGCCCCGTTCTGCCTAGCTCTAGCACCTAAGCTCTGACCAGTTACTACCACTAGCATCCTATTTGCAAGGGAAACGGGGACTTGGAGAAGGAACTCTTCAGTCCCCTATTTCCAGAATGAGCCAATTTAGCACTGACATCTCTCAGGCCTAGTTACCAACTCCTCGAAAAGTGCCCTCTTCTTAGTACTGTCTATGAGAACACATACCCAGACTTCATTTCAAGAAGTAGAGGAGTGTTCTGAGAAACAGTGGGGGACAGAATGGCCTTGGAGCCAGAAAATAAGAATGGAGCCATCCATTAGCTGCCTTCACTTTGACCTAGACACTAAACTTGTCTCAGGCCCCTTCTCTTTCACTAGGGAGCTTATTATATAATTGGGAAGTTTTGCCCCTAAGGACTATTCCAAGACAGTGTGTAGGCAAAAGCTGAGTTAGGCTGTAAAATATTAATTGCTATCATTCAAGACCGAATAGATCTCTATGGGTCAAAGTTATAAAAAGTGCCTTAATTGAGAAGGTGGCACCCAAGGTTGGCTCTAAAATATAGGAGAATAACAACTATATGTATTTTTACTATGTTCTTGCTCTGTATCAGATCTTGAGATGGGTACTGTATATGAATGATTTTAGTTTACTGTAAGGAAAACTCATACATTTACTATTTTTGAAGCTCCTATTCTAGAAAAATAGAAACTGGGGCCCTGAGAGGTATAAGGTTTAGGAGCTGGCAGGTGCATAGTGCATTTAAACTTGGGGATTTAGGCTCCATCACTGCACCATGTTGCCTCTTTGGATAGACTAAAAAGACAGTTGTAGGGATGGCTTCAATGAAAGCTAGAGGCATCCAGGCACCGGTGGAGTGAAATTCTCTGCAGCAACTAGCAATACATGTGTTCCCTCTAATGATAACCTGGTTGTATCCTGTGCTTTTAGGCAGGGCAAGTGTCATCACCGCTGTGCATTTGAAAGGGATGGAAGTACTCTCAAGGTCATTTATGTAACCACCTCCTTCTCCCATGGCAGAGCTTCTTCCTTAAGCCCTTGCCTTGAAGCACTGTTCATATTCAAAGACATCCGGACCTCAGTAATAACTGCTCAGTCTACCTTACACATATCTGCTTTATAGACCACAGATTGAAATAAATAAGGGTGCCAAGGCATATTAAAGTTCTTTCAGAGACAGCACACTTCATGTACATACAAGTTACTGGAAATCTACCATCCAAGGCCTTGGGCAGTAACATAAACACATAACCAAATGGCAATGGAAATGCATGGCCTTTCCTGTCCAAGGAAGCATCAAAGCTGGAAGAAGCGTTGGAAGTCAGCTCATCCAAACCACCCATGTTACAGACACAAAAACCCACTGAGGCTCTAAGAGTAGGATGGCTTGCACAAGATCCCACAGGTGGCCATTCTGAACATAGGCTCACACCCAGTCTCCAGACTTGCAATTCATGGCTTTCTTTCTTACTATGCTGCCCTCTCCCACACTTCACTGTTAGGTCTAACCCATTGCTTCTCATGAGAATTACTTGCCAGTGTCTCTGAAGGCATAACCTCTATACCATCACTTTTTAAGCCTTTGCCCCTCATTAAGACATTTTCTTTGCTGACTTTTTCACCCTGGACATACTAGGTTCCCTCAGAGGGAGGCACTGGAGGTTTCTCACTAACTGACAAGAAGCTGATGTGAGTGACACTTGCAGGTTCAAATGTGCCCCATCCTACTGAGCTGGCCCTGGTGACACCAGGCAGAATAGGCTCCTCTTTGACAGAAAGCCTAAGAGAATTTGAAGCAGGGCAAGTGTGTGGATAAGGAATAGCCTGCTGTGAGCTGAACAGCTTTTCAATATAAAAACCCATTTGATTTCACATAATGGAGGCTGAGAGGGCTCAGAGTGAATGATGGTTGAGTTCATTTACATTTTAAATGAACACAACATTTGCCTAGGGGCAATGCTTCCTCCCAATAATGGAATCTGAAAAACACAACACTACTTTTTTCTCTTTAAAAAATAAAATAACAAACAAGTTTTCCTTAAAGCAATAAACAAATATATGTCTGCTCTCCAAAGTATTCCTATCTGTATATCTTTTAAGCATAAAATCAAGATTGTACCTTCAAGGAATGGCTGATCTGAGAAGCATTTCCACATGTTAATAGACCCAGTGACTCTTAGGATTCTCTTTACTTAAAATGTAAAGAATTCCCACTGGGGATAGATTTCCCCAGCCGGACCTCCAGCTCCCCTTTCCTAACAGGGGGAGAGAGAAAAAGTGACATTGGCAAGAATGGTTCCACAGATGTTTCAGTGATTTCCAAGGTACTCCAATAGAGAAAAATCCATTCTCTTTATGATGTCCAAGACCGCATGAACCGAATGTGCTTCACCACAGAGCATGGGTCATTCCATAGAATTTCATTAGAATCATTTGAGGACACCAAGGATGAATTTTATGATATGTGAATTATATCTCAATACAGGTGTTTTTTAAAACAAACAAATAGGTTTGAGTGTTGAGTAAATGCTTTATCAAAGATAGTCATCACTATCACTATTTTTATTAGATATATATATATTATTACAGATCATTTATCTACTGTGAGAAGAATGAATTATTTGGGGGAAATTAGGTAACAGGTGGCTGAGTACTTTAATGCAAGAAAAAGTGGTGATCTGAATGAGGTGACTGTGAAGATGAAAAGATGTGACAGGATTCAAGATAAATTTTGAAGCAGAGCACCCATGGTGTAAAAAGAGGTGGGGAACATCTAGCCTGTGGGCCATATAAGGCCCAAGAAATAATTTGGTCTGGCCCTGCTAAGACATTAGGGGTGAGTTAATTAAATGTTTGACCAAATATAGCAGGCTAATAATTAAGCTGATAATCCTGTATGGCCTGCAAATGATGTTATAAATATTCAAATTGTCCTTGGCAGAAAAAATTCCTTGACCCTGGTGTAAAAGGAAGTGTCACAGGATGGTAAGAAGCTAGGAAGACTCCTGGGCAAGTGGAATAGAGAAACTAAGACAAAAAAATTAAATGAGGCCAAATAGTTTCGGCAGATTTCAGCCAGCTTGCACCAACCAAGCAGCTTTCCCAACCAAGGACACTTGAGAACAAATGATTAATACTTCTCCTCCCTAACCAGAGAATTCATAGCTTAAATCACTCTGGAACTGCCAAGGCAAGGGGTCGGGGAGGAGGAAGGAAAGGAGGGAAATTTTCTCTCACCCACTAAACAAAGAAGTCAGCCATCTTGGGGAAGGTTGGAAAGGGGAGTTTATCTCACTTACTGAGGAAAGAAACCAATAGTCTCAGGGCTTGCCAAGATAAAATTTGCCAGATGTTCTCATAAATTCTTGGAAAGCCACAATTAAGTAAAATAGGGATCTGGAAATCCAGTCTGTGCCCTAGATACCTGGCAGAGGAAACTTGAAAACTATACACAGAAAAGTATAAAATTATAAACATCTACCAGGCAGGGTGCTCAGATTAGTTGAGTGCCCACCTGTGCTCCATGCCAGGTGCATTTTGATAAAGTTGTTTGCCACACTTCCTTAAGAAATTTGTCTGCTTTACCACAATGCTGCCGTCCAGTGTCACTCCTATGAAATCTTTCCTATGAGACTGACAAGAATGGAGAAGGGAACAGCCCTATCCCTTTGAACTCAGGGGGCTGTCTGATAACATCTTTTCTGGTGTTCCTGGTGTCCCATAACAAAAGCACCACGCTTCAATAGGATTTCTGGGTGACTAAATGCCTGTAATGATCCTTAGTGAACAAAGAACCGCCAACTCCCCAGTAAATACACCTGCTAGTAACGGAGACCCCTTTAGTATAGAGACTATTTTATTTTTTTTATTTTTTTATTTTTATTAATTTTTATACATATCTCCCCACTGCCCCCACTCCCTCCCAGGCATACCCCAACCCCCCAGTGTCTATGTTCATTGGTTATGCTTATATGCATGCATACAAGTCCTTTGATTGATCTCTTATCTACCTCACCTAATTTTAATCTTCCTGCTGTAATTTCACAGTCTGTTTGAAGCTTTACTGTCTCTGTATCTATCCTTTTGTTCATCAGTTTATAATGTTCTTCTTTTCCTGTCCAATACTTGGCCCAAAAGTTTGCTCTATCAGATACCTCGGTAGCTTGAAATAAAAGCTAAAAGACAATATTTCTTCAAGCTGATAGGTCTAAAGGTTTTCACTGGGCTAGTCTTGAGGCCTTCCATATTGATGAAGTACAACATGAAGGAGAGGAACCAATTTAGGCCCATGATCCAAGAGAGCATAAAGAATCAGAGTGAGTGAGCGCTTGGTTCATCCTGCAGTTAGCAAGGGAACATTAAGCCCTCAGTTCATAAGGAGGAGATAGCTGCTCAAGTGCATGGAATTCCAGGCCATTTCCTGTCAGTTGTAAATGTAAGGTATTGAGAGTCTTGAGTGATTTCCATGCAATGCTTTAAGTTAGCTGAAGTGGGCTGGACAGGTAATAATTAAGACCACAGAGTTCTTGTCCTCCACTGTAATGATCCTCAGGGGGAAATGCCTGAATTGAACCATAATGGATTGATGATTATGCCTGAAAATAAGGGGTTGAAAAATCCCCCTACCAAATCAGGCATTAAAAATAAAGTTATCCCATATATGAGACTCTTGAAAGTAATGAGAATGAGATAATGAGATAATTAGTGCTAATAATATTCTAAGCAGTGCAAGTTACTTCATATTCAGTTCCATTTTATTCGCACTACTCCATGAGGTAGTAACCATTATTGTCCACATTTTGCGAGTACCAACATCCCTGTTATTAAGTGGTGGAGTTGGGATTCAAATCCATACTATCTTATTCTAGAACAGGTAAGAGGTACATTCCCAAAGATACTCACTGCTTTATTTTAGTTCAATATGAACATATCCAAGATCATGGCATGTTGAGCCCCTTCATGTCTTTTGACAAACATCAATCATTCCTTCAGCTGATTTTTTAAATATATTTCTTTTATTTGAGAAGAAGGGAGAGGGGGAGAGAGAGAGATTGAAACATTAATGATGAAAGAGAATCACTGATTGGCTGCCTCCTGCACACCCCACATTGGGGACTGAGCCTACAACCTAGGCATGTGCCCTGACCAGGAATTGAACCATGACCTCCTAGTTCATAAATTAATGCTCATCAAATGAGCCATGCCGGCCGGGCAGCTTATATTTTTTTATAGCTTAATATGTCTCAGGAATTTGATCAATCAATAAACTTGAACACAGTGCCCATCAAAATGTCAAGCAATGAAAAATAAAAAAGGTAATAGTTCTATATTAGACATTTTAAGTCAAATACAAAGATCATATAGGATTTAGCTCTGAAAATATTTTTGAAAATGGAGAAATAACCAAGCAATCTTGTAGAATACAATCCATGGTAGCATATAATTATATGCTCCACTGTGTGGCCCAGAAAATGTTTACTGGGAGAAATAAGAAAATAATATTTAAGAATTCATGTTGAACACCTTCATAGATGGATATGATTATAAAGCTCCATTTCAGTGACCATCAAAATTCTATCTTTTCTTGAGTGGCAGTGAAGAAATTTGGTGATCGGAAAGGAAGAATCTGTTTACCTTAAGATTAATTTCATATTCTATAGAACTCATAAAAGAATCTTGTGAACTGTTTCCATATTTTGAAATTGTAGAATTATGGAATAATAAGACAATTCATAAGAGAGAAAACAAACAAGATATGAGAAGGTAAGGACAAATGGAACCTATCTTTAGGATCATGGCTCCCCCAAAAAGAAGCAATAGATTTCTTTCTTCTGGCTTGAGAACTATTAATTGGTAGAGAAAACATTGTCATGTGCAATTATTAACAGATGAAATATAGTAATGCAACATTTTTAATGGTCTGTAATTGGAAGGTGGACATTTTGTTATTTTACAGTTGTGGGGAGAGATATCAGTGAAGAGGAAACCCAGACACTCTGGCCCCACAGTAGTTTGCTCAACTGACTTTGAGGTCATTCCTACTATATCCAGGATAGGTTAGTCCACTATAATCGCATCCTATACCCGTACCTATTATATTCCATGTCCCTTATAAAGGAGAGCAGAATATGCCACCCCAAAATATGCCACTTTGGCATATTATTTTTAACTGAAGTTTGCTAAGAAAGAGCCAGTACAAGAAGGACCTTCAGTCCTTCTCTATGCCTCTGAAACCAGTAAATCTCCCCTGAGAAAGGTAGCAGGAGGGTAGAAAGCATCCTTATCACCAGAGATAGAGAGGGAATTTAGGACTGAAAAGGCTAAACAAATCTTGTTACCTCTTCACTAATTTACTACACTAAACCCAAATCTTTCTGTCTTATCAATTCTTCACATGTATATTTTCTTGTCTAAAGGGCATAGAATCTGCCTGCTTTGGTCATTTCTATGGGCTCTTGCACTATACATACAAATTTAAATTTTATTTTCTCCTGTTAATTTGTTTTATGTCCATTTAATCATTAGACTAACCAAATAACCTAAAAGGTAGGGAGAAAAACATTTTCCTCCCCATACACTTCCTGTAATACTACAAATTATTCATTCCCTCTTAATAAACTCATGAAATCCAGTCACTTGTTTGAAGACTGCCTGATATTTTTACCCACCTTGATGAATTCCTCCTTTTTTGACTCATAAAACTTAGATAGCTGGAGTTCTTCAATATCATCTCTTCATTACTCCCCTGAACTAATCTGACTTACCAAGTTTAAAAAGATAAGTCTATATCTTCTACCTCTCAGGTACTTCCAGTAAGGCCTGGTACAAATATGGACACAGAATAGATTGTCAATAAGAGTACAAATAATTTAGGTTTCCATAAATAGATTACCAGGTACTCTTACATACCTTGTTCAGTTGAATTCTCACAACAGCCTATTAATGCCATTGCTGAGAAAACTAAAGTTGAGAAAACTAAATGGTCTCACAGGTATGAGTAGCATGAGCCTGCTCTGCAAGACCCAACCAAGCTGATATCATTAGGTATCTATTTACATGACCTCTTAGTACTCTAGACTTCTATTTCATCTCCATAGAACGAATATATCAGCAATTATTTGTTGTTTTTACTCTTTAAAAGTCTATAAATTCCATAAGGATAGATTGTCTGCTTTCTATACTCTCTCATACATATTGGCACAAACTAAATTCATGTGGAAGCAAGAGGAGGGAAGAGAGAAGGAATGGGGGTATTGAGAAATGCAGCCTAGACATAATCAGAAACTTGGTTTTAAGTTCTTCTATATATTTTGTGCATTTAGGCAAATTCTGGTAGATCCCTTCAGTGGTGGTGGAGAAGAGAATGAAAGGAGAAGGTGAGAGATCAGGAGAGCATGATTCCATACACCATTCCCCCAGTGAGCAGAGAGCCCAGGAGAGTATGAGATGGGAGACAAAGTGACTGTTTCCTTATCAGGTCCCCTTCCCACCTCCACCTCACTGACAGAGCATCATACAAGGATTTATGTTATTTACATTTAAAGACACACTGTACTTTTTTTTCATATAATATAACCCTGAGAATACTTTGTCTGCATTCATTTAGGAATCTGTTTTGTAACCAGAGGGAAAAAAAATGGTCCTGTTGGACTTTTGAGGTATTGCCACTGTCTAGGACATTTTCAAGGATGGTTTTAACTAAACTCAATTTTTGCTCCACTCACTGGCTTGAGAGCCTAACTCTTCTAATATGAGACTTGACTGCCTCATTAGTCTTCATTAATCTACTGGTTCCACTAACCTTTCCTTTTACATAACACCTTGTAATGCTATATTCTTAGAACAGAATTTTCCTCTATTGCCTATTGCTTCTTTCTGTCTCACAAAATATTTGTTAGGCTAAATAGAAACCACCCTTCCCATCAGGAAACCTATAAAATATTATTGGCTAACAACTTCAAAACAAATGAAAATCTCTCATACACCTTGAGAATTGCATAGGATATTCTGTAAAATCAATACAGATGATAATTTTACTTTTGGTAGTGGACATATAGTGCAATATACAGAACTTATATAATAAAAATGTACACTTGAAACCTATATGACCTTATTAACCAATGTCATCCTGATAAATTTAATTAAAAAGAAAAAATCAATATAGTTGCAATGCTACCTAGAAAAGGCTACTAGTCTCAAAAAGCAGATTATCTCCTATTGAAGCTACAAAGTTAATTATTTTATAGAGAAGAGTTTGTTTTCCTCCATATCTGAGATTTGATTTTCAAGCCCAATCCTTCTATTATCTTATGTTATTTCCCTGGGCAATTAACTCCCCATCTTTGAACTTGATGTCCTAATCAATTTAAAGAAAGGTCAGAGGAAGTAATATCTTTGATTGTCTCATCCTTGGCAAGTTGACTTTCTATTCCAGATACCTCATAAATATATGAGTCAAAACAGTATATCAATATCCAGACAGGTTCCTTGCCCAACTAAAACTCTCTAATAGCCCCGACCGGTTTGGCTCAGTGAATAGAGAGTTTGGCCTGTGGACTAAAGGGTCCCAGGTTTGATTCCAGTCAAGGGCATGTACCTTGGTTGCGGGCACATCCCCAGTAGGGTGTGTGGAGATAGCTGATGGATGTTTCTCTCTCATTGATGTTTCTAACTCTCTATCCCTCTTCCTTCCTCTCTGTAAAAAATCAATGAAATATATTTAAAAAACAAAACTCTTCAGTAGAGAATTCAGTGTATCACTATTCTGTAACTATGGTCCTGTGCTGGAAAGATGGAAGTTAAAATAGGAGACTATGGACACTAATATAGGAGAGCAATGGAAAATCTTTGCTTGGCATGTATGTCAGGTGGGGGTAAACTTACCAAGACAACTCCTGGGCGAACCTTAAGTATACAATGAAAAATAAATCCCCATACAATTGGATTTGGGGGTTGTCCAGGCCAACTAACAATAACTTTCACAACCCCAGATACTCTTCAGAAATGTTACCTGTAGAGATTAATCATTCTGAGCTGATGGGTCTTCTAACTTCCTTGTTAGATAGCAAATCCTATTGGCAGGGCAAGCCCTTAAACCTGTGTTTGTTATTTAGGGGCAGGGGTGCATGAATACAAAGCTAGATGTTGGACACAAAAACCACATTTCATAATTTGCCAAGGTTACCTCCCACACTTAGGCCTCTAGAGGTGCATTTCATATGGCTGTCGCCTCCCAGGAAACTTCCCACTCCGGCACATCTTTGTTATCTGAAGCCTCACAGAAGGCAAAGCCACTTCGTTCTGTTGCTGAGAGAGACTTCAGTGCTAGAAACTTAAAATGCACAGGAATTCAGGGCAGGACCCTAGAGCACAGGCATGGCTGGATAGGAAACAAGGGAAACTTTACCCAGTTAAGCCTTTAAAGAAATAAAAATAAAGACATGGCCGAAACTGGTGTGGCTCCGTGGATAGAGCATCGGCCTGTGGACTGAAGGGTCCCAGGTTCGATTCCGGTCAAGGGCATGTATCCTGGTGGCAGGCACATCCACAGTAAGGGGCGTGCAAGAGGCGGCTGATTGATGTTTCTCTCTCATTGATGTTTCTAACTCTCTATCCCTCTCCCTTCCTCTTTGTAAAAAATCAATAAAATTTATTTTAAAAATAAAAAAAATAAAGACATGCATGGAAATAGCCTTTGTGAATACCCTAATGAAAAGATATCAGAGGAGAGAGTATTAAGCAAGACCTTGAGAATCATAGAAAATATAGCAAATGTTGGTACCTGCTCACGTGAATACACCCCCATCAGTCAACAGTATAGAGAGTGCTCAACCTACCAGCTCCTTCTGAAGTCCACCCTCCCATATAGATTCTAGTTATAGCTTTGCCCAAGAAATCACCAATCCTAACCTCTCATTTACATTTGAGATGACTGAGGCATAGCATAAAAAGCAGCTATTTGCTTATCAGCAGAAAACTAGTTTTAGAGGTAAAAATAGGAACAGAATTTGGTCTTTCCTGTGTACAACTTTGCTGGTAGAGCATTGTGAGTGACGGGGTCTTAAATTATACTTATTCTCCCATGAACAATTTTTTTTCCAGAAGCATGCCAAGCTGTGAGTAGTGACAAAATTCAGTAGGAGTCATTCATTTCATTCTCAAGACAGACAAGTACCAAGGTGCCTAATTAAAAACCAAAAAAACTTGGAATTATCTGGTCCTTTCTGCCAAGTGCAGAAATTCATACTGATTCATGTCAGTTCCCTTCCCATAATCACATATTCCATTTATAATTGCTAAATATGCCGGGTTCGCAAAGTTTCCCCCATTTGAGTGCCCTATGCGAATTTGTGAATAAATACCATTCCTCCAACTGTTCTATTTGAATACAAAAAATAACCATATCAGCACAGACTACACAAATTTGGGGCCAAATGCATGTGATGCAGCAAAAAATAGCACCAACTCAAGAGTCAGGATGTAGGGGTGTAGATATGTCTCGTGTATGCTTGCCATAGGACTTTGGGGATCCCAGTTACCTTCTCTGAGCCTATTTTTTGGGGGGAGAAACTAGACTTTCCATGTTCCTCTCATGGATAACTGGGAGAATAATATGAGATCATGAATAACTTTTTTTAAAAATCTGTTCATGATCCTTATTTTGAAAATAAAGAAAATATATATAAAGAAAGATATGTCTTTGAAGCCAGGAAACCTGGTGCCAAGTGATAGGGACTGATTACTAATCTTCCAACAACTCACTTCCACTTCTTCCTTGAAATGCAGTATCTCCATCAGTAAAATGAGGAGTCAAGATTGAATGATCTTTTATGTCTTCTCTAATTCTAATTGAGCCTTTGTAGCATTATTAAAAAGTACTATATTTTAGTCTGAATTAAAGTAGAGATATACCTGTATTTGAATTAATCCCCTGACTGCCTTCAGAGCCAGGGTTTGTCCACTGTGATACATAGGATTATGATCCGGAGAAGTAAAACTTAGCATATGTAACAACTGCAAGCAATATGAGGTCCTAAGTTGGATCAAGAGCAGTAACAAATAATAAGTGAGAAACTGGTAAAATCTGAATAAGTCTATAGTTAGTTGATAGTATTTTTCCAAAGTTAATTTCTTGGTTTTGATAGTTGAAGTATGTGGTTAGGAAAGATAATAACATTAAGAGAAGCTGGATAAAGGGCTCATGGGAACACATTGTACTAACTTTGCAACTTTTGTGCAAATCAAATATTATTTCAAAATAAAAACCTATATCCCATGGAAATCACCTCAAGGGCATGTTGAAAATGTAAATTTATCCAGTTCCAAAGAACTGGAGATGATAATCCTGGAAAGGGTCCAGGAATCTGAATCCTAATAGGCACACAGATGGGATTACCCAGGGCTCATACTTGGAGAAACCCTGATCAAAAGCAGCTGTTGCCAACTTTTCAGACCTCACAGACCACCAGTGGTCCACAAACTACCAGTTGGCAACTGCTGCTCTAAAAGATCTATATTTATCCTATTTAATAAAAGAATACTATGCAAATTGACCATACCTCTGCTACACCCACAATCCATAACCACAAGCAAGTATGCAAATCAACCCAACCAAGATGGCTATGGCCACAAAGAGAGCAGGAGGGAGGCTTGGGTTGCCCCTGGCAATGAAGGAAGCCAAGCTTTCCGCAAATCCTGGCCTCTGTTTAAGGCAACAAAGTTTCAATGGCTGCCACCAGGGAGCAAGCAGAAGGCTTGGCTCTGCTCCAGGCTACAAAGTTTCAATTGTAGAAGATAAATAAATCCCAGATACCAGGGCCTCCACTTGGGTCACTAGAGGGTGTGGCCAGCCTGCAAACCACCACAGGCCCCTTGCCCAGGCCACCCCATGCCTCAAGAGAACACCACCCTGATCCAGGACCCTTCAGGGCAAACCAGCTGTCCCCCACCCATGCACCAGGCCTCTATCCTACCTAATAAAAGAGTAATATGCAGATCTCAACACACAAGTTGACTGCCCCCATGTGATCAAAAGATCCTGCCCCCATGTGGACACAAGATGGCCACCACAAGATGGCCAGCAGGGGAGGGCATTTGGCAGGACCAGACCTGCAAGGAAGGGCAGTTGTGGGTGATTAGGCCAGAGGGTAGGGCAGTTGGGAGTGACCAGGCCAACAGAGGAGGGAAGTTGGGGGTGACAGAGCCTGCAGGGAAGGCAATTGGGGGGGACCCAGGCCTGCAGGGGAGGGCAATTAGGGGTGACCAGGTCCACAGGGGAGGACAGTTAGGGGCAAGCAGGCTGGCAGGGGAACAATTAAGCATCAATCAGGCTGGCAGGGGAGCAGTTAGGGGGGTGATTAGGCTGGCAGGCAGAAGCAGTTAGGGGCAATCAGGAAGGCAGGCAGGTGAGCAGTTGGAAGCCAGCAGTCCTGGATTGTGAGAGGGATGTCCCAGATTGGAGAGGGAGCAGGCTGAGCTGAAGGATACCCCCCCATGCACGAATTTTGTGCACCAGGCCCATATATATATATATAAAAGCCTAAGCGACTGGTCGCTATGATGCTCATTGACCACCAGGGGGCAGATATTCAATGCCGAAGCTGCCCCCTGGTGGTCGCTGAACTCCCACAGCAGAAGCGCTGCTCAGCTGACTGGGATGAGCAGGAGCAGCTCCTCCCCAGATCCTTGCAGGCCAGGCTGAGGGACCGCACTGGTGCACAAACCCATGCACTGGGCCTCTAGTTTATAATAAAATAAGTGATAATTAGAGAGGAATAAATGGAAACTAACAACCTGAGGTTGTAAAAGGACTCTTGGATGAGATCTTGATTTGGGTACTACCTCTATCAGTGGCTGTATAAAATTAGGCAAGTTATCAATCTGCTGGGTGGAGCTATGGATGGATTTCTAGATGTCCAGCATAGTGAAGAGTAGTCCCTAAAACCATAATCTGGCAGCCACTGGTCTCTCCCAGCCCCTCTGCAACTTCCTTTCCTCTCATGGCACTGCTCACTAGCCCTGGACTTTATGTCGTGTCCTTAGCAGGCATGCAAGTGTCTGTCCCTACAGTGAGTTAAACAGTCACAAATAAGACACAACCATGTTGAAAAACACAGCCACTGTAACAAGGTCAGCAGCGGGGGACATTAGATTTTGAATTTGCTTTATTGAGTGGAGACACAGACTGTAGTTCTGATTTTCGCTGCATGTAATAGAAATCCTAACTTCCATCTGTAAAGACTCTGGGGAAAGGAAATGAGGTCTTTGGCTCTAGTCCTTTCATTAGAGAGCAGTATTGTATCAGATGAGGCCACAGACTCGGAGCTACTGTCACTATAGAGACCCCACCCAGACGAAGGAGGAAGATGGATTTGAGTAAGCTCAGAGCCACTGAATTTAATAGTGGCCCTGGCTAGAGTCATGGGGATTCCCATGGCTTCTTGCTGTTAAGCATGTGTGTGTGCACACACATTGGCAAGAAGACAAACCTCTCAAATCAGAGGGGAATGAGGCATACATCCAAATAAAAGTTCCTATAGAGCAGATAATATGCCAATCTCACTCCATTTTAATTTTTTTGACTTTGATCAAAAGTTTAGGTAGATCATTGTTTATGTTTGTTTTTAAATACTTTTTTATTTCAGAAAGGAAGGAAGAAGGATAGATAGAAACATTGAAAATGAGAGAAAATCATTGATTGGCTCCCTCCTGCATGCCCCCTAATGGGGATCAAGCCAGCAACCCAGACATATGCCCTCACCAGGGACTGAACCATGACCTTCTGGTTCATAGACTGATGCTCAACCATTGAGCCACACTGGTCAGGCATAGATAAATGTTTTCAATGGTACCTATAAATCAACTC
>JAAGEH010000434.1:14767681-14823413 GCA_011751065.1 Lasiurus cinereus
ATTCTTGCTGGATATACAAAAATGTGTACTAAGAAGCTTGTCCTTTAATCAAGCAAAACACTAGCTAGTTACATTGCCTTTGAAAACATATAGTCAGGCAAAACACCTGTAGTCATTGTAAAATTCTGAAGCTACCAGTTTGTCTTTCTTGGTTCAATTGTTGAGTACTTCCTACCAGAGTGTCATATTAAACCTTTTTCTCTCTTTTACAATTAAAATAGAAAATTACTAGACAGGTAAAATGATGTTTGACTATGATTCATTATTGACTATTTAAATATGGTTTACTTTTATCAAATACTTCTCAAATTACATCTTCTACATCTAATCTTTTTTTTCTACCATAATATACAATCTTTCTTACATTCTTTAGCTTACATTTCCATTACATTTACTGTACCTCTGGGTAAAGGAACTAGTATATTCCACCTTGTAGTGAATACATATTAGGTAATAGAGTATTTTATATTTGTCATCAGGGATTATGAATTATTGCTCTTTAGCTCCAATATAATTTAAAATTCTGCCTCAAATATTTCTAATTCAGCCCCAAAGAAAAGAATGCTAGCAATGGATTTGTATTCATTGAATTAAAATAACCATGCCTTGCCCTAACCTGTTTTGCTCAGTGGATAGAGCGTCAGCCTGCAAACTAAAGGGTCCAAGTTTTGATTCTGGTCAAGGGCAATGTACCTTTGTTGCAGGTACATCCCCAATAGGAAGTGTGCAGGAAGCAGCCGACTGATGTTTTTCTCTCATCAATGTTTCTAGCTCTATTCTTCTCCCTTCCTCTCCATAAAAAAAATCAATAAAATATGTTTAAAAAATAAAATAAAATAACCATGCATAAGTGATTATTCTGGCCCAAACATAAGCACTAACCCTAGTCATCTCCACTGTTATAGATTCCACTCCATTTTCATGAAGTAAATATCCTTGTGTCCTATAGATTTTAGTATTCCATATTCATAGGATTTTACTATGGCAGAAAATGGCAGACATTGGAGAGATAAAAGTCTGCCTGGGTTGGAATATTAAGGACAAAGCAAGAGATAAAACTTTTCAAACACTATAGAACCCTGATTCATTTCTTAAATGTTTTTACTTTCTTAAGTCCTTGTTTATCAAAGTTATTGTCAGGCTGTGATTAAACACATTGATTACTAACTCCTCCCTGTTAATAAGACCAGCAATCAGTTCTCATAGAAGAAGTCTGATTGCCCCCATTATGAAGGCCTAAATATTCCAGATGGCTTTGCACAGATTCTTGGGTTTTGTCCAGTTCCATGGACAGCTCCACTTATTCATCTACAATTGCCTGTGTACAAGTTCTAGCCTAAAAGGTTAGTATGCATTCTTTGTCTAAGAGTTGTCACAATCCCAAATATATAATTTTCTCTCCCACTAGGATACATGGTGACATTTTCAGATGCAGTGTCCACATTTTACGTGCCTTACACTTCTCTCTTCGCCATCAACATCACCAAGCTACAGCAAGCTCCTGATGAAGCACGTAAACTAACAACAACAACAACAACAAAATTCCTGCCAAATCTCAAGAGAACCTCAAACAGCAACTTTCTTTTTTGCTTGTGACAGTTTTTATGAGTCATTATTACTGTTTTTGAAGCATTATCATTATTAGGGTTGTCATTACAGAGGGAAAGAAAAAGAAAAAAGGACCTGATCTTAAAATTATCATTGGTAAGACATAAGATTTTAGATGAAAAAAAGAACCATTAGAGTTTCAGTGAAAAAAAAAATTCTGGTGATGACTTATTTGTTTAGGGAAAATGTAATTCTAGAAAATATAGTTACAGATAGAATATT
The DNA here is from genome assembly GCA_011751065.1 of Lasiurus cinereus. NCBI lineage: Eukaryota > Metazoa > Chordata > Mammalia > Chiroptera > Vespertilionidae > Lasiurus > Lasiurus cinereus. Next base: position 14,769,512 of record JAAGEH010000434.1, read on the forward strand.
GGCATCCTACTGTCAGATAACAACTGCTTAGTATTCCCAGTCAGGGCAGTGAAACTCTAACCCCTTCTAGTGTCTCCTGTTTAAAAAGAGTACCAGTTCCCCTGCTGGCCTCTATAGATCATTTCCCCCTCACACCCGCCCTCCCCACGCCCCCCTCCCCAATGAGCATCTTACAAAATGGTCCATTAGCAAGTTACTTCTTGTTCAAGGTGTTAATAAAGAAGCTTGGTAAATTCTCAAATATCTTCCTATAATCCAACCTAAAATTCCTCACAGGAGCCCAGCTGGTGTGGCTTAGTTTGTTGAGCATTGTCCCATGCACCAAGAAGTCACTGGTTTGATTCCTGGTCAGGGTACATGCCTTGGTTGCAAACTCAATCTCCCTTATGAGGCAGCCAATTGATAATTCTCTCTCACTGATGTTTCTCTCTCTCTCCCCCACAGATTTTAGTATTCCTATGATAAAATAGGATTTTATTATGAGGGGGAAAATGGCAGACATTGGAGAGATAGAATTCTGCCTGGGTTGGAAGATTAAGGACAAATGAAGAGACAAAATTTTTCAAACACTATAGAACCATGGTTCATTCCTCCTTCTCTTTATAAAATCAATTTTAAAACATTAAAACTTCTCACAGGAGAAATAACTGAACTACCACCATATTTGCATACAATTAAGAAGCTTAGGTTGATTAGGATATTTGTTAGTTATTTTAAAATTGTGTACATCATTTAATGTTATTCAATGTGTAACCAGAAAAAATGCTCCTTACCGAGTCAATTTGTTCACAAATGTGATTAAAAAGAGAATATGTTTTAGCTCAATATATGACACTGAACAATGCTATTTCACTGCAAAAATCTTCTCTTTAAAAAAATTACAGCTTTAAACAAGATGAACCCCAATAATTCTAAGATTCAGGAAAATAGCACAGTTCCTGATCAAGTCAGTTTAAACCTCTAACCCTCACTTTCTTAATATATAAAAATATAATTTATAAAAATATAATTTATAAAAATATAATTTATAAAAATATATATCCTCTATACCTCACAGATCAAAGGTAGACTATTACTATAAAATTATTTCAGTTAGACAACTCCATTATATTTTCTTTCGGCAGAGTTGCAGGTCATCAATGGCTGATACTTCATAACCATGAGGTATAGGAGTTCTGGAGTTGGACTGTCTGGGTTCACAACTCAACACCAGTACTTATGAGCTATGTTGCTTTAAGCAAGTAACTTGTTATCTCTCTTTATATAAATTCCCTCTTTGAAAATACAGAGAAGTAAAAGAGGAGGAGGAAGAAAAAGAAAATGATTATTATGAGTATTAAATGAGAAAAATCTGTCCAGAGCACTTACAATTCATAATAATTAATAACTCTACAAGTGATGTCATCTACATGGGAGAGATAATGTTCAAGAAACTAGATTACAGCCACCAAGCCAATAACAGCAGCAGCTGTGTCAGTTGCACTAGTCATTTGCCATGAACCGGGGGCATGCTAAGTGCTCTATGTATATTGTGTCCTCCACATTCTCACCTGTGCCCTGCTTGTCCACTTACTCTAATGATTATCTTGCAAAGAGAGATTGAGATAGGCTTCTTTTATGAATAGAATGATCCTGTCATTAGAGAATACTTTTGTGTGCTCTCAGCTGATTCTAGAGACAACCTACATGTTATTTATTGAAGTTATTTTTATTCCCATTATGCAGCAGCCGAGACTTTCAGAGATGCTGCAAAGTTAGCAAATACAGGCCAAATCTCCTGATTTCAAGCCTGGTGTTCTTGTCATTCTCCCTTGCCTCCTCCCATTGCAGACTCTCACCAGGCGAGTAAACAGCCCAGGTCTGATGATTGACAGGTATGGGAATGGAATGGTGCCCCACCAAGAAAATACGAGTTCATGGAAGGCTAGATGTCTTTTGGGTCATTTCCTTGCCAAAATGATATTCTGGCCACGGAGTTATTTTATTCATCAGATGCCAGAGGGTTGCATTTTTATGCAAGCTCAATGCCGGGTTGGCTGGCCAGAAGAAGGCAAATAAAAACTGCATGAGGTTTGGAGTAGGTTGGGGGCCGATGGCAGGAGCCTCCCTGCTGACTTGGCCTTTGCTGCCTGAAAGAGGAAGCTGAGCCTCAGCAAGGCTTATGTGCATCCTCGAGAAACTCCTTTGACACAAACATAAACGTCTGTGTGAAGGGAAATTCACGAGACTATGAATTTCACGAGACTATGAAAGCCAGAGAAGCTGACCACCTGTTTTGTTGTAAGAACGGTATGTGAAAAATAGCCATTCTTTCCCTATGGTCATTCAAGATATGATCAATATTCACTTTGTATCCAGACTTATGCCAGACACTGGGAAACACATATTAAAAACCAAATCATTGTCTTATGCTAAAGTACCAAGCTGGGCTGTGAAGAATAGAAAGAGGTGGTCCCAATCCCAAATAACTCACATCTAATAGAAGAACAGACACATAAGAAACTACAGGACTACAGTGCTGGTGCTATCAGAGGTGGGGACTCTGATAAGTACCATCATAGAAATGCTTAAGTACTGTGAGAGGAAAAAGGAAGGAGAGAGAAATTCTAACAAGTAATCATGGAAGGCTTCACAAAGGAGGTAACATTCTAGGCAGGTCAGTGAGAATATTTGAATACCAGTATTTCAGGGGGGAAGGGGGGGATGAGACTGACTCATAAAAATGCTGACGTACTTAAGGAAGGTTGACTAGTGGAGGCAGGTCTCCTACTCCAAAACTATTACATTTTCTTTAAGAAAGCATTTTTAAAAAATACATTTTATTGACTTTTTACAGAGAGGAAGGGAGAGAGATAGAGAGTTAGAAACATCGATGAGAGAGAGACACCTCCTGCACGCCCCACCTGGGGATGTGCCCGCAACCAAGGTACATACCCCTGACCAGAATCGAACCTGAGACCTTTCAGTCCGCAGGCCAATGCTCCATCCACTGAGCCAAACCTGTTTCAGCAAGATAGCATTTTAATGGAAGCTGCTGGAATGCTAATGGAAGCAGTGGTGGGAAGTGATTATTGTTAATAAGATATAGGGGAAAAAACACAGAACAGTGAAGCATTTAAGAGCTGGCCCTGGGAGTTGGCACCCCAGCTTCCAATCTCAGTGCCACCATTTCTGAGAGTTTTAAGCTTTGTTAGTTCAATTGTGACCCCTAAACCTGTTTCCTCAACTGTAAAAGGGGATAATACAACTAATTTAGGGTTGATGGGAACATATCAGTAACGGCTTGTTAGTAATATTTAAGGTTTGAAAGTACATCATACTTAGAGGAAGACAAAGGGGAGGCAAGCCTGACTGATGTCTGGGATTGTGCCAGGAAATAGTGAATGATTAGGTTTATGGGAATAAAAAGTGGGCAAGAATTGGAGACATAACTCAATTTGAGTTTAATTATTTTACTTGATATTCAACCTTTTTTGGGAAATACCCCTCCTTCGGGCACAAGTTGCACATCATTACAGCTAAAGACCAAGTGGAAAAGAACAATCGTCAGAAGCAAACATTGTCCTCTGCTGATTTGGCGCTCTGAAATGGATGATTTTGTCATCTGAACAAAAGTCAGTGGACAGCCATAAGCATTTGCATTTGAATAAGAAGGCATGAATTTTAATACAGCCTTTGTCATCAAGGGAAGGAAGCTATAGCAGGATTCCCTGTGGAAAAAGCTCTAAGAAACTCAGCAAAGGTGAAAATTCCAATAAATTAAAACTTGATTACTCCTGATGCTATCCCCATTCCCGAAAACCTGTGTTATCTTTGACTCCACTGTCTTATCCTGCATTTATTTAATCAGAAAATACCATCTGCTCGACTTTTAAATGTATCCAGAATATGACCACGTTTCACTTCCACCTCCTATGCTATCACTTCAGTACAAGCCACCATCACCTCTCACTGGACCATGCCAATGGTCTCTGAACTGCTCTCCCTTTTCTACTCTTACCCTCTGTACTCTTTCCACACAATAACTAGACAGAAGGCTCAAAATCAGATCAACCATGTCACTTTTCCTCAGATCCTCCAAAGTCTTCCCCCTTCACTCTGCCCTCATTACTTAGCTTTCTCCATGCTCAGTCTTCTTTCTCCAGTTCTTCTGGTTTCTTGATCTTCTAAAAACTCTAAGCAACAACTTTTAGTGAGAATTTCTCTCTCCTTCCTTTCCACCTCTCTCTTTGTTGCTGGACCATTCTCCTAGGTAACATCACAGCTGATTTGCTCACCTTATTCATGTTCTAATGAAACGGCAACATAATAAGAGTCCCTCCCAGAGGAACACTAGTGAAAGAGTAACTGATTCCTACTATCACTCTCTTCCCACTTTGCTTTCCTTTTTCATAGCATTTATCACCATTTGTATGAAGCATCCCTCTTATATAAAAACTGCTGTTTGAAATCTTAACCTTGCTATTTGGCTTCTGTAAATGCTTGCTTGCTTAAATAATAAGAAAAATAAGACTACTCCCACTTCAGAGAGGCCATTAAACCTTCCCCAGACAAAATTATCAATGCCGGCACCAGGCCAGGCCTTTGGTTGAGGTCTCAAGGTTCCAGCACATAGAGGCTCTTTAAGAACTTGCAAAAGGGGCCAGAAACACCCCATACTTGGGAGACAAAGAAGATAAAAACATACAAATAGGGAAAATTCCTCCATGTTGGGGCCCAGAATTTGAGAGACATTTTCCTCTGGACCTGCATGTAATAAATGTACTTCCATCTCTCTAAATATTGCTTGCTTCTTCTCCAGTTTTTTTTTTTAACATTATTGGTTCCCTGAGATTCTGGGAAAACCAACCCATGCTGGGCTTTTAGCCTCTGGTGAGTGGACCAGGTTTGGAGCCCAGAGGAACTGGATAGGTCTCCAGGCCAGCATCTAGAGAGAGTGGACAGAATTGATAAGATAGTGGCCCCATCAGTTCAGCCCACTCCAAGTGAGTGGAAGGGGGAGCTTGATCACCTCCCCAGCAGCCATATGGCTTCCTCAAGCAAATTAATCAGGAATCAGGTGGACTGTTTAAACTCTGGATAAATATCTGGTAGAAGTCAAAAACTCGGACTAGTTAGTATATAAATATCTGACGTTGGAGGTGAATGAATTCAGGTTCGATTTAGGAATTATGAGTCCACTCTGCTGTTTGTTGGGACTAGCTAATTTGCTACTAACAAGGGGGACTGGATGCAATCTTAACTCCTCCAGTAGGTTCTCACCAAGACGTTGGTTGAGAATTCTATTCTGAAGCATGGGTGCCTGGAGTGCCCAAGCCCATCTAGTGAGTTGGGCATTGTTTCATTTATCTGCTCAGCTTATCTGGGCTAGTCTACAGAGAGAATGTGAGTATGGACGTTTGTCTGTCTTGGCATAATTATCTGCTCATAAACTAGTCTGTGTGAAGCAGAAACCATTTTGTGCTTTTTGGCTGTACACAGGAGAGTATTTTTTATCTCTTTCTATTGTTTAATTTGTTTAAAGATAGGGCAGACCAACTCTGTCAGAATGCAAAATTCTCTAGCAGCTTCAAGATTTTTTTTTCTCAGAGTCTTTTGCTCTCTCTGAGAGGGAATTGGTCCACTTAGCTAATAAAAATTTATGTCTATGTTTGTATAAGTAAGGGTTTCAGTCTGCTCTGATTTGTGAATTTGCTATATTAAATTGAAATTTGAAGTACTAGGGTTAATTTAAAAGTATAAATATGTGACATTTCAAAGAATAAAGAACTTTTATTTATGGCTTTCTTAACTCCTTTGGTGGTCGGAGACTTCCAGGGGCAGGGCTTACAGTTCCACAGGGCAGAGAAATTTAAAGGCCCTATCCCTACCTGTGACATCATAGTCCAATGTGAGCCACCTGAGGCAGAATTAAGGCTGAAATTATTATTAACTGTCTATGGACCCCATTAACCCTGGTTGTGTGTCTTGTGTGGTCTGTTGTCTTTGTGGTTGTATGTTTTGTTTGATTTTCTGTTTTCAGTTATTAGGATCCTCATAGAGGATATAACATGGTCTTTCCCTTCCTCTCTCATCCTGATTTTAATAACATCTGTATCTGGATTAAAGATCTTTTCTTTCAGGAGGACATCCAGGCTTTCAGTTCACAAGAAATCTCCCTACACACCCTTATCCTCATCCACTATCTTTCCAGGCTAAGAGTCATTTTTCTCCACAGGTCAGACCTCAGCCTTCAAAAGGGAGGACTACTACAGTGGTAGTCTGTAGTTTTCTCTGAAACTGCCACTGTTTCTATTTTTCCCCTCTGTATGAATTGTCTTCCTCTGACTCATAATAGGAAAGGGAGACAAGCAACTGGACTGGGGAATGGGAATGGTCAGAGAAATCAAGAGTGGTAAATGAGGAGGATTTAAGATACTCTAGGGCAGTAGTTCTCAACCTGTGGGTCGCGACCCCTTTGGGGTCGAATGACCCTTTCACAGGGGCCGCCTAAGACCATTGGAAATTGCAGATATTTATATCACTATGCATAACAGTAGCAAAATTTCATGGTTGGGAGTCACCACCACATGAGGAACTGTATGTAAGGGTCACGGCCTTAGGAAGGTTGAGAACCACTGCTCTAGGGAATTAGAGTAAAGAGGGAAAATCTATGAGGAAAAACAATCGTTTACAGAAAGGGGAAAAAAATATCCTTAAATGTAAAAAGCCTAAATATATAGGATCTCAGACTATTTGCCTTGTTTCAGGACAGAAAATAAATGGTTAATGCAGAAAAGGGGAGAGGGAGGGTGTCAGCATTCAATTATAAAGCAGGGAGAGAGAGGTTTTGTTGATTTTTACTGGCTGCAGACCTCTCTGCTAGCATAGGGGTCTGGTCCAGGTGTCTTATCAGAACTTCACTAGATTCAAGGTCACAAGTTTTCTGCAAGCATAATTAATCTAGCTCACCTGCTGCTGCCCAGGGAGTAATGAGCATTTTACAACAAGCAATACCAGACTTAGGCCTTTGGCTTGCTGGCTACAACAGTTAAACCAGAAGCCAGTGACTGCTACAGGCCTTCCGGCAGCCCCAGGAATAGAGCAGTGAGCCAGGGATCTGTGAAAGCAACAGATAGAGCTGGTGAAAGCTCCCTGTTTGCAAATGTACTGAAAGGGTTCAGAACCTGTTGCTGCTGGAAGAGGAGGGGCTGAGATTCCTTTCCAGCGTACTCCCTTGGGAGAGACCTGGTGGCTGCTCTGCCACAAAGGGGACTGGCGGGAAGACATGGGCCTAATACCCAAGCGACTGCCACAGAAGTGCTTTGCAATATGCAAAGCTGTTTCTGACTGCAACTCTGGCTGTTTTGGACTGGCAGCTTAGAATCAAAGAGCAAAGGAAAGGCACTCTCCCTGGACCGGGGAGCCTTTAGGAATTTAAGATTCTCTAAGAGAGGAGGGGTCTGACTGAGGGATGGCAGAGACCCTGTTGGGTTAGATAGACCTAAGGCCACATGTTAAACTTATAAATTATGGCTTTCTAGGCAGATATCCAAGCCCACTTATGTAGGGGTTAAGCTGCCTGTTTACAGCAAATAAATTTCTCTCATGCCAGAATAAATTTTAGGGAAATTAGACAGGCTGTGTTTATGGCTAGAAAGAAGAACTGGCCACCATGCACATCCCTGACATGGCCTTCAGAATACTGTATAATAGACTTAGATGATGCCTGCATCTTCATGGACATGACCCCAGAAAGACAAGGATAATTTTGCTTTGTGTGGGAAAGTCAAGAATAGACTTTAGTCACCTCTCTCAAATGTTATGTAGCCTTACTATGTGTCTATATGGTAGCAGAAGATTTGGCTACCTAAGGTGACCCCAGTGCCAATATTGTACTTCATTGTGTTAATGATATTGCATTAACCTTACAGATTTGAATGTACTTGCCAAAAGGGCAGATGCCCAAATGGACAAGGAAAATACCCATCTGGCCGAAACCGGTTTGGCTCAGTGGATAGAGGGTCGGCCTGTGGACTGAAGGGTCCCAAGTTCGATTCTGGTCAAGGGCACATACATTGGTTGTGGGCACATCCCCAGTAGGGGGCATGCAGGAGGTGGCTGATCGATGTCTCTCTCTCATCAATATTTCTAACTTTCTATCCCTCTCCCTTCCTCTCTGTGAAAAAAATCAATAAAATATATTTTAAAAGAAAAGAAAATACCCATCTGATTTTGGTCTCTATTGAAAGACAATTAGCAGCCTATATACTGTCTTGCAGGCCTCTACGGCTATACCCATCTCAGGTGTGGCACAAACCTCAACTTTAGGGAACTGGGAAAGACCTGTTTGGAACAGAGAGAAGTGGCAAGTACCAGCCCTTTGTTACAGGAATTACCCCATGAGATCCTGTGACATGTGAGACCCTGTAAAGCAATAAAGCTCCCTTAGTCCTTTCTCAGAGAGCATGTCACCCCTCCCAGAGACCATATGAAATTTTAAGACCATATGAAATTTCAAGTAGGGGGAACACTACTACAAAGCTATAATTGTCTATTTGAGTATAGACACATTTTGAATTTCTCCTTGTTATTTGAAGACAGTTATACTACTCTGAAGAATCCACAGAAAGGACTGACAAGGAAAATCAGAAGATCTTAAAGCAGGTCAGTATATTTTTGTCCTTATGTAATTCCTCTGAAATTTGGCCATGCTTAATAAATCATGGCAATACATTTCTTAGCATAAATTCAGTAAGACCGGTTTCTAATAGTGGTTTTATTGACCAGAAACTTTGACTGGAGTATCATGTTTTAAAGAGCCCTGTCTGAACTCTGAAGACTTGAAGCCAGTAAGAGTGCCAAGGAAAAGCCTGGTATCCTGCTTGGGAGCCCTGAAAATGGCTGGCGCTGGAGCATCAGGCCCATGCCCTACCATCACTGGCAGTTGGTCAGAGTAGAATGGGGAGCAATAAGAATGCTTCTGTGTCCCTGCAAAACCCCCAAGCATTCTAGGCTATAATGAGTAGGAGGGCTACTGAGATGGGCCTTAAAATCTAGGGCGTGGGCCCAGGTGGAGTTGCTGCAGGTGAGGGATTCACCTAACTCAGCAGATACTGCAGGCAGGTTGGATGGCAGCTGGATGGCTTGTCTTCCTAGCCCTATATGGCACACTAAGATTCAATCATGAAATTCTGGCAAAGGTAGTTAGTTACCATTCTTACTGGGTTTATGAAAACAATCAGGCCAAATTAAATACAATAGGTAAATTCGTCTTTGATTTGGCTCTTTTAATAAACATAGAGGTAATTTTGAGGAGAAAAATTCTATTTCAATAGAGGTTATTAAAAGTGAAATATTTTCCTTCCCTTCCATCAGACTATTTGTTACAGTTTGTCTCTGCTAGGTCACAGGCCCACCTCCTTCTGTGCTCAGGCCTCACTGTCCCTCTGACAGACAGCAAGGATCTCATGGCTCTGAGGGAAAACTCTGTCCCTCCTCAGCACGAAGCAGCTACAGAATAAATTCAATGTCCATTTTTGCTAAAAGAATTCAGAGGTAGGATCCTTGAAGGAATATATTAGGTAGTTAGACAGACTTGAGCAAAACAAGGAAGATGAGCCAATTAGCACTACCGGATTTAAAAAAGTCTTTCTACTTCTAGGTATGAGAGACAAGGGGCTTACCTAAAGTCAGCCCTTAGAAAAGGCCAGTAGACTTTTTGTCCAAAAGACTTGACCCCTTTGCATTTGGATGACATACTTGCCTCCAGGTGGTAGCAGCCACAGCTATGCTCATCAAAAAAGCAAATAAGTTAACCCTAGGGCAGTAACTAATCCTAACTGCCCCACATGAGGTCGAGGCTTTATACCGGAACACACTAGAGCACTGGATGTCAAACACTCGAGTTACCCAGTTTCAGGCTCTCTGGTAGACAAAAGAAAAATCAGTAACAATTTATACTGATAGCAGGTACGCATTTACAACGGCTCATGTACATAGTGCTATTTACAAGGTAAGGGGTATCCACAGAAGCAAGAGGGAACCGGGCCACAGGAGCTGCCCAGGAGGCTGCCCTCAAACCAGTGGGGCTTCTACAGATTCTAGTGACTCTTCCACACCCTGATCTACCCAATCTAGAAAAGCTGAAATCCATAACCAGTCTTTATTCAAGTTTTTACAAGCTTTACAGTCTACCCAGAAGGCAATCCAGAAGCACATCTGAGACGTTCTGCCTATACTAACTTCTGATCTGGTTCATCCCTTCCACCCTGGTGACTCTATTTGGGTAAAGAAATGTGCCACCCAAGGACTGACTCCTACTTGGAAAGGAGCATATCCACAGCAGTCAAGGTCAACAGAATCCCAACGTGGCTTCATCACATCCAGTTTAAGACAGTCCAGGGAAAATAGAGAGTCCAGGACTTTTCGGACTCTCTAAAGATTATTCCTGGCCCTCATTCCAGGCCCTTATCTTATAAGCAGGCCCACTAACTTTATTAGGCAGAAAATTAAAATTATAGTCCTCAGGGATAAATATAACTCCCTTCTTGACAATGATCAAGAATCAATGATTTGACTCATGTACATAAGACAAGTGGGGAATGAAGCATCCATCTTATATAAAAACTGCTGTTCGAAAATTTGACCTTCCTATCTGGCTTCTGTAAATGCTTGTTTGCTTAAATAATAAGGAAAATAAGACTACTCCCACTTCAGAGAGGCCATTAAACCTTCCTCAGACAAAATTATCAATGCTGGCACCAGGCCAGGCCCTTGGTTGAAGTCTCAAGGCCCCAGTACATAGGGGCTTTTTAAGAACTTGCAAAAGGGGCCAGAAACACCCCATATGTGGGAGACAAAGAAGATAAAAACATATAAATAGGGAAAATTCCTCCATGTTGGGGTCCAGAATTTGAGAGACATTTTCTTCTGGACCTGCACGTAATAAATGTAACTCCATCTCTCTAAGTATTGCTTGGTTTTTCTCCTGTTTCCTGTAACAGATAGAGTAAATACCTTAGGTTCAATTACCTCTTTCCCCTAGCAGAATGAAACTTCATAAGAACTAACACTTTGCTTTGTTCTCTGCTGAATCTCCCGTGCCCATTATATATGCTTCATACAGTTTTGTTGAATAAATACCACCAGAATCAGGCTTAGAAATTGGAAGATAGTAACTATTTCCTTTTACCAGTGAATGTCAGCCTCAGATTCCTAAAGACAACAACCATGTAATATACAAATTCATTTTAAGATATTGCTGTTCATTGGCTTAATACTGAAATGAGAGGCTCAAAAATGAAAAGTATATTAATGTACAAATCAATACTGAATGAGAGCCACAATATTAGATACACCCTAGGTTATTGGGTCTTACAGATCTTATGTTGCTTTTATTAAAGGTGGAAAAGAAATTTCAAGCCCCAAATTGAAAATGAAAAAAACTAAAACCAAGACCTTCTAGTATAAAGCCCTACTTCATAAATATAAAATCTATTTTGCCTCATTGAAAGTAATACTCAACATTTACTCTAAGGTTACTACTGTAGCTATTATTTCTACTCACCTTCTATTTTATTTTGTTGTATTTTATAAATGCATGAGTCCATGAAAGCATTGAAGACTGTCAAAGTATAAAAAGGGATAGAGCCAAACTACTATATGAAATTGTTTTAATTTATCATATGATTAGGGGGAAAATGTGTAGTTTGAACTTACTTTTCTACAGATGTGATTGCTTTCACTGAGGAGAATGTAGATATTTCAGATTTTTAAAAGTGAGTCAAAAGAAAAATATTAGATAATAGAAGTGATACTTGGACATGGCAAAAAATGTGAAGGTTGTTTGTCAATTACTAAACTTTGGAAAATGTTGACACATGATATTTCAATTTCTTCTTACAGAAATCCTGAGAGATAGGTATTACTAATTCTATGTGTTCTTTCAAATAAATTACTGATACTCAGAGTAGGGAAATAATTAAAATTTCACAGTTAACATATTGTAGAACCATGTCTATAACCAAGTCCTCTGGCCAGTAGTCTACCATAGTGGATCTTTCCCACTAGTCTACCAAAATCAAAGGTCTCTTCCACCTATAACCCAGCAATGGTTACCAGGGGTTGGGCCAAAACTGCAGATTGGCAACCCATTATCTGGATCTGGCCCACGGAAGGCTTTTGTTTGTCCCATATTGTACTTTTTATACATTTGAACTTGTGGCTAACATTTTTTACAACCAAGAAATTCCACATAAAAATAAGTATATCCTTGTGGATTCATTCAAAAATTCTAGTCAATCTGACAACAAAGGGTAGTAACAAGCCCAGAGTGAGCTGGACTTGGATTTTATGATTGTGTGTACATTTTCTGGAGACTGATAGTATCCCAGAAGGCCAACTCTAGATGTGATACTTGACTAGCTGTTATTATAGGCACTTTTGAGCTTCGAGATCACTGGGTTATGAAGAGTTATTTCATAATCAGTAGGGTTATGGTTTTTCTTCTGTAAGTTGAACAGAGTTAAATAAAGTTAAATTAATCAGATAGCACATGCTTAGCTCAGAAACCAAGACAGAACTGGTACTAAATAATTACTAGTGTACTTCGGCTTTTATTCTTCTGTCTTACTGAAAGGAATTTTCTAGAAAAAATAATATTCCCCAAAGAGTTTTCCATTGCTCACTTGCATCAGAATTATCTAGAAAGCTTGTTAAACTGAACACTTTCTACCCAGCCAATGTGGGTCGGTGGTTGACTGTCAATCTATGAACCAGGAGGTCACAGTTAGATTCCTGATCAGGGCACATAACTGGGTTGCAGGCTCAGTCCCCAGTTTGGGGCATGCAAAAGGCAGCTAGTCAATGATTCTCTCATCATTGATGTTTCTATATCTCTCTCCCTCTCCCTCCCTCTCCGAAATCAATAAATATTTTTTAAATAAATAAAATAAAATGAACATTTTCTGGGCCTGTTTGAGATGCATTTGGCTATGTCTTGCAAGATAGATATGCCAGAACCTCACCTTTGGACCACCTCTGGAGTCTAGTCACCTCCATTTGGAGCTGTGCTTCAAGAGATGACATTTACATGGAAAGCAATATGAATGGTGTCTTGACTGACTCCCATGTGATTGGGTTTCCAGGACTCCAGAAAAAAGACTAAAATAAAAGTAAGAACATTTGCAGGAAAGTAAGAAAAACTCAGAAACGCACAGATTCCTATGGAAGAGAAATCAGACTAAATAGGCTCAAGCAGCTGCAGACAGCAATTTATCATGTGTACAGTAACTATAAGTGAAGCTGTGGTCCATCAGGCCTAATGCCCTCATCCCAAGGCTAATACGTACTTAGTTTAGCATCTCTTCAAAATCTTGCTTGTGAAAGTAAATTCCCCAAACACTGACCACACAAGTGAAATTATCATTATTTTTCTTTATGGAAGAAATAGAAATAATTCCTAGGTAATGAAACGTAAGTTCCAAAATTAACAACCAGCCCTTCACCATCAAGGGAGGAAGATCCTCATCCATCATGACTTGAAAGTCCATGAAATGAGCCCAGGCAAAGCACAGGAACCACCACAAAGCATTCTGGGATCTGTTGTTAGCTGAGCTGCTGCAGAATCAGAAAGTTGGACATACACAAAGGTCCCTTCATACCCCTGAGAAACCTTGTTTTTTACTTGAAAAATAATGGCAATTCCTAACTCCTGAAATTGGGTGGGTGCTACTTGTGTGCTAGCTATGATAAAAGTCTGAGCCAGTCATTCATATATTGGTGAATCTCACCCTCTTAAGACCTAAAGGAGAAGTTATAAAATGAGTAAGGCATGTCATTTATCCATTTACTGCCTTCCCATCCCATGGTGGTATAATAGTGTCAACCTTACAAAAGTATCAAACCTGCTTCTTGTGCTCACTAATTAAATATTAAACAGTAAAAACAACACAATTTGTTTAAAGTGCAAGTATTTAAAAAGCAATCTTGTCCCACACTTGTAAACACCATGCAGACATCTCTGAGGAAGAAAACCACACAAACACTGTCAAGATATTTAGAACAAATTCAACTTTCAGCTTGAGTGACTATACACTGCCCCCTGGTGTCGCAAGAGGCTACAGAACAGTGTCCACAACAGGAGCCGTGGAAATGGAGTCCAACAGGTATTTGGCATGATTGATGGTGCTGATTTACGAAGTTATTTTTTCCTTGCTCACATGGCAATTTCGATAACTTACAGCATAAAGCTTGTTTGACAAAGTGAAAATCTTAAAACTGTAACATTGCTCCTTTTAGATACAAATAATCTTCAATGTTATTAGATCTTCCATTGGTTCATCATAGATACATGCATTTTTTCAACAAATATTGAGTGCCTACCAAAAAGTGGAGGATTCTTTGGGATATCTGGACACTTGGGATATCTATGGGAAGAACAGAGGCAATCTTGCTCTCTAGTTTGTGCTTGCTGGTTTTGAGTAGGTGATATATACATTAATAATGATCATGGCCTAAGTTTGCTGAGTACAAGGAGTTGCAGGTTCACATGGAATCCTCCCTCCAGATGTAGAAAAGGCACAGAGTGGTGGTCTTCCCCACTATGCCATTCTGCTATTCCACATCACATTGTCTGTGTTGGAAGGGGAAAAAAATGAAGCAAACCTGCCTATTTGAAATGGCAAAATAAGGTTGACATCAAGAGTTCCAATGTCAAGGATTCCAGATCTACAGCCTGCGCATGTCACTTAAATTCTCTGAATCTCCTCAATTTGGTGGATTTTATAAAACTAATTTTCAGGTTTGTCGTGAAATTAAAAGGATCAAGTAGTAACGTGCCTATTCAAGCAATGGGCAGGGGTATTTCAGGGAGGAAAGTGGGGGAAAGGGGTTGTCATTTAGAGGTGACAACAAAGAGTTGTTCCATAAACTACTACTTCTTGTACTTCTGCTTTTCATTTTGATCTAAGGAAAAAAGTGTGATTTTCACACTCTTGCAGAACAAATAGAACTGTGACTTTCATTTCACATTGTACTTTTGTGTTCTTTTGAAAGGTCTGGCACATTCCAAATGATCATGTTTTTTCCCTCCTTTTGCACATCATGGGAGCGTGTTTAGATGTTCTGTCAGGTCATTAGGGAAGAGCTCAAGAGGCTGCCTACCATCCTGATACTAATGCTGTGCTTAAGGTCACTGACTCATAATTGGATTCAATAAGTGTATTCTTTAATTTGTGCTTGAGTAATATAGACTATGATTGCTACTGTTATTAATAACTAAAGGCCCAGTGCATGAAATTCATGCATGGGTGTGTGTGCATGTGCGTGTGCGTGTGTGCGTGTGTGTGTGTGTGTGTGTGTCTCCCTCAGCCTACCTTGCATACTCTACAATCTGGGACTCCTCAAGGATGTCCAACTGGCCAGGATCAGGCCTAAACAGGCAGTCGGACATCCCTCTCACAATCCAGGACTGCTGGTTCCCAACTGCTCATCTGCCTGCCTGCCTGATTGCCCCTACCCACTTCTGCCTGCCAGCCTGATCACCTCCTAACCACTTACCTGCCATCCTGATCAACTCCTAAATGCTTCCCTGCCAGCCAAATTGCCCCTAATTTCTCTCCACTGCCATCCTGGTTACCCCTGTCATCCCCTGCAGGCCTGGTCACCCCTAACTGCCTATCTTGCCAGCCTGGTCACCCCTAACTGCCCTCCCTTGCTAGCCTGATGGCCCCTAACTGCCCTTGCCTGCAGGACTGGTCTCCCCCAACTGCCCTCCCCTGCTAGTCATCTTGTGGCAGCCATCTTGTGCCCATATGGGGGTAGCCATCTTTGACAACATGTGGACAGCCATCATGTATGTTTGAGTGATGGTCAATTTGCATATTACCTCTTTATTATATAGGATTACTACTACTACTACTACTATCACTTGGAGAAGATCTGCCTAAAATGGTCCTCAGGAAAAAGAAAAAAAAAAAAAAGGACGGGGCGGGGGGGTCCAAATCTATAAGACTAGTTCAAAGCATATTATTTCCAGATCATTTTGTCATGGACCCTGGAGAAATTGATGATATATAGAATCAGGACACCAACCATAAGAAAAATCTGCAGGTCACAATGGGTAGCAGAGACAGGGCCACCACAGATGAGCCTCAGATTCATTCTTGGCATTTAAGCGAGAAGCTACTGTGGTGATGGAGAGGCCAGTCATTGCCTCATGGAATCAGAGTTGAGAAGAGCCTGAAGATCACTGATTCTAGGAGTCACTCATTCAAAGGCCAGTCAGATGACATCCATGAGTGAACTGCCTTGGTGGTGGAACCTTGAATGACCAGGAAGCAATGAGCACTCTGTCTCCAGAGGACAGCCACCAGTGAGAATAGGCCAATTGTTTTTATTCAGGAATGTAGATCATTCTTGCCAGATCTGCAGATATTTCAAGAGAAGCCAGAACTCTAGAATGTATACCATATTTCTCACTTTTTTAAAGCACTGTGAAGATCAAGGAAAGCAAGTTGAAGAGGAAGATTCAGCCTGCAGACCTCCCATTGACCACTCTGGCCTAGTTGGGTGCCCACATTTTAAAGAGAAGAGCCTGATGTCTAGAATGGGGAAGGGATCCCTCAAAGGCCATAAGATTGGTCAATAATAAAGACGGGAACAGAAAATAGTGAAATTTGTACCTCAAATTACAGAGGTGCTGGTAATCTATTTTTTGTATGGTATCTTTTCTCTCACACATCTTGCTACCTCTGGCATTTGGGAAAAAGTCTAAACTACAATCATACAAGCAGAGAACATCTCACCTATGAACACTATGGTTTCCAGAAAATAATAATTTCAGAAAAAAATAAAATAAACTAGCAAGCTGTATAGGTAAGAAATGTAGCCCAGATGAATTGAAAGCACTTTAAGAAAAGAAGGATGATATATATATATATATATATATATATTACTTTTTTTCTTCTTCTATAGCCATTTACATCTGGAAAGAATTATCCAGTTAATGTAATGAGATTTGGAGCCATAATCATCTTTAAACAGCAGAAAGGAATTATGGAGGAGCTAATTACCAATCTAATATTCCTACCGGGATTTAGAAAATTCACAGCCCCATTTTAAAATCTAACTGGCCAGTGACTAGGAAAAAAATCACTTTACTTCTACAGCTCCCTGGGGTAATTAATCTTCCTCACCCTTAATCCAAAATTGCTCAACTTTTACTTTCTTTAAATAATTATAACTCTTATCTAGGAATCTGGCTCCTAGGACAAACAACAGAAAGCTAAATGACACAGTGAAGGCATTCATGAAGGAAGTTAACAATGGGCCTCTTGCCCTTGACCCTGGATATTGGAATCCCTTTCTCTTCACTGCTGTCACAAGTCTGGTCCTGGGGCTGAAGCTGAGCCTGTCATTGGGTGCTAGGGTGACATAGTGGAATGAAGGAGCCAATTTTTCAAGAGAGAACAGTGTGTAAAAAACATACCCCCATGCCCTAGCTGGTGTTTTTCAGTGGTTAGGACAGTGGTTGGCAAACTCATTAGTCAACAGAGCCAAATATCAATGATGGAACAATTGAAATTTCTTTTGAGAGAAAAATTTTTTAAACTTATTCTTCTAACTCCACTTCTTCAAAATAGACTTGCCCAGGCCATGGTATTTTGTGGAAGAGCCACACCCAAGGAGCCAAAGAGCTTCATGTGGCTCCAGAGCCACAGTTTGTCAACCATGGGGTTAGGGCATCAGCCTACAGACCAAGGGGTCACAGATTCGATTTCCATTCAAGAACATGTACCTGGGTTGCAGATTTGATCACCAGCTTTGATTAGGGCTTGTATGGGAGGCAACCAATCGCTCTGTCTCTCTCACATCAATGTTTTTCTCACTCCCTTTCTAAAATCAATGGGAAAAAGTATCTCAGGTGAAGATTAACAACAACAATGAAAACCTTACCCCCACATTTAAATACATTACTTAAGAATTTTTTATCCTCTAAAGTTCCAATTCCCTGGGTCTCCTAGTCTAGTCCATGGCTTTATTTAAAGAAAGTTATTTTTCAGGTGCTATGGACTGAATTGTGTTTTCTGAAAATTTATATCTTGAAGCCCTAACCCCAATAAGTGATTGTATTTAGAGAATTAATTAAGGATAAAGGAGGTCATAAGGGTGGGCAACTTTCTAGGAAATCTCCCTCCCTTACTCCCTACCTCTCCCCGTGCCCCTGGAACTCCTCTCTCTCTCTCTCTCTCTCTCTCTCTCTCTCTCTCTCTCTCTCTCTCTCTCTCTCTCTCTCTCAAGAGAAAAAGCCATGGGAACACACAGAGAGAAGGCAGGCACACCTTGATCTGAGATGTCCCAGCCTCCAGAACTGTGGAAAATTAATGCCTGTTAAATCACCTAATCTGCTGTATTTTGCAATGTCAGTTGATCTGACAAAGACATCCAGTCTCCATCTCAGACATTGCAATGAGGCTTTCACTGTTTAAGCACCTTCACTTTGAAGGCCTGCAAGTCCTAAATGCCCAGATTGGAAACATACACAGAGATATCAAGTGACTTTCTCAGCTCATGGAGCAGGCGAGTAGCGGGAGAGTCAGACCTTGTGGCCATCTTTCCAGCCAGTTCTTCCTATACCAGAAGCAGATGTTAGAGGAACTAGCCTGCTCCTGTGTTGGAGGAACCAGCCTGCTGCAATTGTGAGTTCTCTCTGCTATCCTAGGGGCTTGGTGACACGGTGCTAGCTTCACACTGGTCACCTTTCAACCTACAGCATGTTTCTAATTAGTTCGAGAGGGAGGGAAAAAAGAATTGACACTGAAGCTGGGGCAGAGGAAGGAGAAGTGAAAGAAGGATTAATTGCCTCCCAGCTGTCACAGCGGTAATTAAATTCAGGTTGTTGGCTCCAGCCTTGCTTTGATTATGTGAAAGAAATCTCCAAATGCATCGACATTTCCTTTGCCTTTTGCGTTTGTGGGAAAGGCAGAGCATTCTGAACAAGACCCAAACAGAGAGTGTGACATGTCCTTGGCCAGTAGCAACCCGAGCAGCCTCCTAGTGCTGAGCAGGGTTGAGGAGCTTTTTCAGTTCTCTTAAAAAAAAAAACAAAAAAAAACACAAAAAAAAACCTCAAAGCTTGTGTGTATTCAGGACCAGCTCTGGAGAGTATGATGACACCTAAGCATTATTAGGAAATCATTTCAAAAGAAGAGATCAGCACGTTATTCACAGGCTGGAGAGTTTAAACCATTCCTGGGGGAAGTTAAGGTCTTTAACCAGCAATGCCACTTGCATGTCTGGAGTCCCTAGTTCCTGGGCCAGGAATCCTGGAACCCAGTGAAGGTTCTGACATTAGTCTCTCGGACTTTTAAGTGCAGTGGACCTCAGGTTACCCCTTCTAAGAGAAGATTAGAATAGAATGGTTCTCTCTTCCAGCATTAATAGTCCTTGATTCTATGACCTTTCCACTTTCCATGAAAATTTGTTCATGTCTAGACACCCCAGCTTCCTTTCCTAATAAAACTGGACTTGGGGGAACCAAGATGGTGGCATAAGATGTACATCTGTATGTGCTCTCTCTCGCAACCACACCAAAGCTACAACTAAAAGACAAGACAGCTATCCCTCAGAACCATGGGAAAGTTGGCAGAGTGGAAGTTCTACAACTAGAAGGAAAGAAAAAAGTGCATCCAGACCTGGAAGGACATGCAGAGGCTCAGAAAGGCAGAGGTACAGAGACGCGCACAAATCGGGCTGGTGTGCGCTGTTGTTTTTCAATTGGGAGGAAGTTACAAGTTCCTAACTCTCTGAACTCCAAAATTCTGGTAAGATTCTGGGGACCCAGAGTCATACAGGGAGAAACTGGACTGTCTGCCATCAGGTCAGAAAGGGAGGGTGGCTCTCTCGCAGAGTTGCACACTGGAATCATTGTTTACTGCGCTGGGGCGCAGGACACAGGACACTGAGCAGAACTCAGCAGAGAGGGCTGACTGGCAGCCATTGCTGTTTGCCATGCCCTAGCCTAGAGACTCCCTGAGACCCTGCCCTGCCCAATTTACAAATCCACGCAGGAGGTAGGTAACTTTTGCATATGAATGGCCTGTCCTCTGGCAGCTTAACCTAACAAATTGTAACTGGGTCAGACAAACTCCAAAACTTCCAAACTCCAAGCAAAGAGGAGAAATCAACTCCAAAACTTTCAAACTCGAAGTAAAGAGGAGAAATCCACAAGAGCTGCCTGTAGCTCCTGCTGGGTGGCCTCAGACACTAGCTGACTTGCACCTCCTTGGAGATCCAGGAATCAGTGTACCTAGAGGTCAGTGTGAGACAACACCAGATTTCAACTCCTCACATACATAAGTGACAAACTCAAGAGGCAGACTCGGTGAGCACCAAAACCCCACTGAAACAAATTCTACCGCAAAGGGGTGTCTCCAGCACAGCAGTTCTTCCATTAATAGACACAGCTAATCCTCACAGTCAATTGGCCTGGAGGTCAATTCCTCCCAGTGTACCGATAGCAATCAAGGCTTAACTACAACAAGACTGTGAACCCAGCCCACAAAGGGGTGTACTAAGAGTGTCCACCTCAGGTGATTGGGGAGGCAGAGCTACTGGGCCCTAAGGACAACTAGCACACAAAGCCACTCCATCAACACCGGGAAGCAGCCAAAATGTGGAGACCAAGAAACATGTCATGAATTAAAGAAATGGAGGAAAGCAAACTACTGGACATAGAGTTCAAAACCATATTTATAAGGTTACTCAAGACTCTTCTACAAACCACCGACAAACTTTGAGACTTCTGAGAAATTTAGTGAGACCTTCAAGGATCTTAATGACAATGCCAAAAAAAATGGAAAAGGACCAGTCAGAAATTAAGCATGCACTGTCTGAAATAAAGAATAATACACAGAAATCCAACGGCATACTAGAGGACCCCAAGAATCAAATCAAAGATCTGAAATATGAGGAAGCAAAAAACACCCTAACAGAAAAACAAAAAGAAAAAAAACAATCCAAAAATGTGAAGATAGTGTAAGGAGCCTCTGGGACAACTTCAAGCATACCAACATCAGAATTATGGGAGTGCCAGAAGAAGAGAGAGAGCTAGATACTGAAAACCTATTTGAAGAAATAATGACTGATAACTTTTCCTATCTGGTGAAAGAAATGGACTTACAAGTCCAGGAAGCGCACAGAACCCCAAACAAAAGGAATCCAAAGAGGACCACACCAAGACACATCATAATTAAAATGCCAACGGCAAAAGACAAAGAGAGAATCTTGAAAGTAGCAAGAGAAAACAATTATTTACCTACAAGGGCATACCCATACGACTGTCAGCTGATTTCTCAACAGAAACTATGCAGATCAGACAGGAGTAGCAGGAAATATGAAACGTGATGAATAGCAAGAACCTACAACCAAGAGTGCTCTACCCAGCAAAGCTATCATTCAGAATTGAAGGTCAGATAAAGCACTTCACAGATAAGGAAAAGCTAAGGGAGTTCATCACCACCAAACCAGGATTATATGAAATGATGAAGGGTTTTCTTTAAGAAGAGGAAGAAGAAGAAAAAGGTAAAGATAAAAATTATGAACAACAAAGTGATAACAAATACATACCTATCAACAAGTGAATCTAAAAATCAAGTGAATAAAAAAATCCGATGAACAGAATAAACTGGTGAATATAATAGAATTAGGGGCATAGAAAGGGAAAGGACTAAAAATTCTCGGGGGAAAGGAGGAGTGAGGGGTGCAAGAAGATACTGGACAAAAAATCTTACACCTATGGATGAGGACAGTGGCAGGGGGGTTAAGGGTATAGGGTGGGGGGGAATCAGGTGGAGGGGACCTATGGGAGGGGAAAAAAAGAGGAACATATGTAATAAACTGAACAATAAAAATTAAAAAAAAAATGGAGCTACTAAGTGGCCAGAACTTTCCCATGGAGAATGGGATCTAGGTCCCTAGGAAAAGGGATGTCTGTCTAGGGCAATGGTCGGCAAACTCAGTCAACCTAGCCAACTATCAATAGTACAATGACTGAAATTTCTTTTGAGAGCCTAATTTTTTAAACTTAAACTTCTTCTAATGCCACTTCTTCAAAATAGGCTCATCCAGACTGTGGTATTTTGTGGAAGAGCCACACTCAAGGAGCCAAAGAGCTGCATGTGGCTTGCGAGCCGCAGTTTCCTGACCCCAGGTCTAGGTAGATGCCCACATATTGTGAACTTGATTTGCAGCTGCTCCTTCACGCCTGGAATTCATTTGTTGGGAAAAGTCCTAATGCCCTCAGAGTCCAAATTAAACATGTTACAACTCTCAGGAGAAGAATTCAAAGGTCATCTTTCTGGAGGTACGTACACATGACTGATATCTGAGTCTTTTTTCTTTTCTTCTTTCATTCCTTTTCTTTTTGGCCAGGTGAAAATGCTGAGAAATACCGTGAAATCTCTTGACTTCTAGGGGCAGAGGCACCATGAATAGGGACAAGGGGACAAGAAAGAGGTGATGAAAACACTCTATTGTCCTAGCAAGCCCTGTTACCAAGATAACATTTTATTTCTTTTTGCAAGAGAAGGAGAATGCACATGAGACACTAGCAATGAGACTGGGTCATGGTCTTCTCAGCAGAAGACAAACAAGGTCTACAAAAAGCTATTGCAAACATTGAAGAAGGAAAGATTGCAGAGCCCTTTCACATGTGCTATTTCAATGGAAAGATGTTGAACATTTGTGTGATTAAATAAAAAAAATAATATCTTTTACAAAGTAGTGAATACTAATAAGTATTTTTCTTTGCATTAACTATTTAATTCTGTACCTACCTTGTGATGTAAATACTATACCACTCTCCTTAGCATTTTTCAGTATGAGATTTAGAGATGTTTAATCATATGCTCAGGAGAGCATTTGGTATATTATTAATCCAGGAATCAGCTATAGCCTTTCTAATGTCAGAAACTGAATTCTTAAGTAACCAGTGAGTTACTGTCATTGGACATGTCCAAGCAGAGGATGGAGAGAAACAAGTGTCATAAACATTGAATGTGAATTTTTTGCATAAGTTTGGAGCCAGACTATGGAGCCATCTGTAGCTATTCTTAGAGATTGCAAATTCCACAGAGTCCGTAGTTTAAATGTCAGCTGAACTTGAGTTCCAGGTATTTGATTATGGCTGAGCCAAGCAGTCGTCAGAGGTGAGTCAAGTTCTCCAACATGGGGACCCTCTTTCTCCCTGTGAGAATTTTCCTTCTATTTCCTTTATTATAAATTGCTCAATTACCCCTTGATTTTTCAGAGCAGGCACGTGCTCCTCCTCAATCCTATTATGCACAGTCTAATCCATCAGAGACTATGGTGCTCCATCCCTATGCCCTCTCATTAACCCAATTCTCTTTCCCATGATCGGCAACAAAACTATGACTAATATCAGTTCCTTGGCTCTGTGCTATGGGCACTTCATATCTGCCACTAGTTAATGGGAACCAAAAATAATTAATCCACCTGGGTACCACCACCTCTATGAAAAAGTCTATTGTTCATAATTTTAGAAGCTGTAAGATTAACCTTTATGGGATACTAAGTTTGCCTTTGGAAAGAATGGTAACATCCACATCCCTTTGGCTTCTGCTTGCGATCTGATTTTCATCGGCAGTGATGACCCAGCACCTCCTGTGTGTACAGGCCTGAGTTTAAAAGAATAAACTTTAAAAATTACAGATAAGTCTCACATTTTTTTCCTAATGTGGATAGGAAATCAACTATTATGTATAAGTTAATTTCATTCACCTCATTAGAAATTATCCTTTTGAATCCCTTAATAAAAGTTTTGAATCCCTTAATAATAAGCTTAATAAAAAAAATGAAAGCCTTTTTCCTCCTACAAAGTTTCTACAATGATTAAACTTTTCCTAATCTACTTGAACAGAGTATTTGTGTAGATAAACTCCATACCTGATAACTTGGAGTCATGCACATCAATGACTGTGCAACACCATCACATGATTCCCTAGGGACCAACCAGGCTTTGTGCCTGCACATTAGATGCACATTAGATGTCCACAAAGTGCTATGCTTTGGGAAATTTTGAGCCTTTTATACACTTACACTAGAGGCCCAGTGTATAAAATTTGTGCACGGGTAGGGTCCCTAGCAGCTGCCAGCTGTGAGTCCGGGCCCTCCTTCCCCCAGCTGCCTGCTGTCGCTGCCAGCCAGGGCCTCCCTTCCCGAGGTTGGCCAGCCAGCCCTGCCCTCTGGTGGAACTCCAAATTTGCATATTAGGCTTTTATTATATAGGATGTTTTCAACCACCCCCACCCACATAGACACATACATGTTCACACCAACACACACACTAGTTGATTAAAGTCTGCAGCTATTTGAATACCTGCCTTGTGCCCCACATTCCAAATTGTACTCTTTAAGTTCTCAGAAACAGGTATGGTGGTTTATCTGCATCTCTGGATGCCTCCCATTCCTCCCATCATAGAAAGATCTGTTTGAATCTGGGTCAGCTCTATGATTTCCTTTGACTGACAGAATTCTCCAGAACTGGTGCTGTTCTAGGAAGCCAGACTCCATACTGTAAAGAAGCTCTGCATCCTACAAAGTCCAAGACAATGATAGGCCACAAGGAGAGAGGAGGCCCTGGAAGATGGGAGGTCCTTGTGGACACTGCAGTCACATTCTAGGTCCCATGTGATGCAGCCCTTGTGTGACCTCAGTTCACAGAGAACAGATCCACCCATCTGAGTCCAGTAAACCTCAGATTCATGAAAATTTATTGTTGTTGACTTAAACCACTAAGTTTGGGGGCAGTCATAAATATTCTGGAATCATATATAATGAGAATAAAGAAGCTCTGAGTATGCAATTAGGTCACCCTATATATTAAATATATCTTAATTAGGAATAGATTGATACCTATTTAGAATGGTCAGAAAACTTTATTTTCTCATCTTCCTATTTATGCAATATTCTATACACTTGGTGTTGCTAGATGAATGGGGAACTACCAGAAAGAAGTGAGAAGTCTATTCTCAAAAATGTATCTAAGGAAAAGAAGAAGAGGCAGGACTGAACATGGTATGAGCCAAGATAGGAAGATGAGACTGCTTCATGAAATCAAAACCAAGACAAAGGGGTAAAAGAAAGGTTAGGAGGATGGCAAATAGCAAAGGATTTTAGGAGGATTTACAAGGTAGCTGAGAACTTTGTGAGATGTGTTTTAGAAACAATAGAATGTCAATTCTGAACATAAACTAATTGATTCAAGAATAGTTGTGATACCCTTAGCAGGGACGACCTGGAAGTTTAGCTTGAAGGATTTTATAAATTCTCAAAAAGCTTCCTAGAACAGCAGAGGTAGGTTGATGAAAGTATAAACTAATCAATATTCAATTAATTTATTTGCCCAATGTTTATTGGTTCTAGATGATAAGTCCTAGGTCAGTGAAAAACAGGTGACAACTCTGCCCTTTTGAAGATCAGATTCTACCTGGGGGAGACAGGTAATAAGCCTAATTGGGAAGTTACATCATAGATTAGATAAGGGCTGTGAGAAAAACAGAACATTAATAGGTCAGAAGCACTTCACAGGAGTTTTAAATCAGGTGATTAAGGCAGACCTCACTGGAAAGGGGCATGGAGCAAAGACTTGAAGGAGTGAACCACATGGAAATTAGGTAGGAGAGGGCTGTGTGCCTGGCCAATGAAATAACCACTAAAAAAGTCATAGATTAGGAGCAGGCCCAGCATGTGTGAGGAGCTGCTGGACAGTGTGACTATGTGAAGGAAAAAAAGATCAGCGTGGTAGAGGGGGCAGGTCCCAGAGGACTCGGTGTTTATTCAGAGTGAGGTAAGAAGCCTGGTGAGGCTTGGACAGAGGAGTGTTATGATTAATTTTTAAAAATACCATTCCAGTCCTAACCTGTTTGGCTCAGTGGATAGAGCATCAGCCTGTGGACTGAAAGGTCCCAGGTTTGATGCCGGTCAAGGGCATGTACCTTGGTTGCGGGCACATCTCCAGTAGGAGGTGTGCAGAAGGCAGCTGATCGATGTTTCTCTCTCATCGATGTTTCTAACTCTCTATCCCTCTCCCTTCTTCTCTGTAAAAAAATCAATATTTTTTGAAAATATTATTCCAGCTACTATGGTGAGAAGCAACTATGGAAGAACAAAGGTTAAAGTAGTAAACTTATTGAGGAGGCTATTTACTCCACCCAGTGGAGAATTAATAGTGATTTAGACCACAGTGTTACACATACACCCACACACACTCACAATGATGGGAATTTAAAAAGACTTTTTGAAAAGAACTACTCACAGGACCATAAACATGACATTGAAGTTTCTTTCCCCCACCTCAGGCTCCAGGACCTTGGGCAGACACCCACAGGTAAGGTTCTAGGGGACTCAATAGCTCTGCTCGCCCCAACATCCTTGTGGCTCAGGATGCTTCCTGACATTTTACAACTGAAATGTTAACTCTCCTTTTTTAAGAATTCAATTTTGATTTTGAGGTGAATTGCCCTTGAGGTCCAAACTCTAGAAATAACTATCACTTACATCTCTCTTTGAATGAAGGAACTGAAAAAAAGAAGTGTTATAATAGGTAAAGAGGGATGATACCTGCTCTACATATGTCCCAAGATAAACACTTCCTTTATGTGTAAGCTAAAGAAACTTGTTTACAAAAGAAAAAAATGTGATAACTACAATAGCCTTTGGCAAATGTTGGGCTTGTTATGGAGAAGACTTCCTTTTGGTCAACAGTGATATGGAGAGGTGAAAAGTAGAACCCATGAGAGGCAAAGCTCCCCATTCTACAGTGGGCTCCTTTCCCATGACTTCCAAGTCTGCATTAGGTGTGCTTAGTTTACAAAGTGTGCTCAGTGCTCAGAGCAAAGGGTGTGTGTGCATGTGTGTATATAAAGGGACTGTGGCGTGCATCAAAGAGACTGATATAAGAGAAAGCATAGTGAGGATGTTATGGATACACCTAGTAGAGGCAGCTAAGCCATAGTGAAAGGTGAGGAAGATTGCCAGATTAGGAGACCTCAAAGCTGAGATGTATAGAATGAGTAGGCATTATTCAATTAAAGGAAGTGGGGATGGAAAGAGAATAACCTTCCAGGTAAGAACAATACCATGTGCAAAGGCCGCGAGTTGGGAAAAAAAAATGTGAGTTGGCTCTTTCTAAGAGATCAAAAAGGTCACCTTGCTTTGATGAAGGATGGTCTGGAGATTGAGAGAGAAAAAAATACAGGAAACCTCATTAAAGTGCCAAAGTTGAGGCAAGGGCAGTAGGAGTCATTGTCAAGGTTTATGTAGGAAACTGCCAAGACCAGACTTGATTTTAGACAACTTTCTGTGTCTGCTCTGAGCAGAGAGCCCACTGTTGATAGTATACAGTAGTCCAGGAGGAAAGGACAATGACCTGTACAGTGCAGGGCAAAAAAACGATATGTAGAAGTCCTTACAAGAAACAATAAGTAGGATGTACTGACTGACTACATATGGCAGAGAGGCGAGGGAGGGAAGTAAAGATGGTAGCCAAGTTCCTTTTCATAATAAATGCACGCCCTCGATCACAGTTTACTCAATTTCTATTTTTAAAATAACATTTCAGATTTTAAAGATTAAGGAGCACCATGGAAAGAACACAAAACTGCCACTGAGGAAACTTGGGATTCTATCCTCAATTCTGCCACTTGGCTATGTAACCCTCCCCCGTTGAAAGAGTCCTCATTCCACATGAGGCATGAAATTTGTTGATCTTTGAAAAATAGGAACTTCAGCTTAATGGTGGGAGCCCAGCTGGTGCTGCAGACAGAGGAAAGTTCCCTCTGACATTCTGGCAGGGCCCACCGAATGCACTGATTCCATTTGGCAGCGGCGAAGGAGCAAATGAAAACTCCTCTTTCAAGATGTGACATGTTCCACGTGAGATGTCAGAAGGAAAGTTCACATAATGAGGAGTACTGGCATGGATCAAAGCCATCTGGAAGAGCCCAATCCCCCTTGGAGCAGCTTGCAACTAGGGAGTCCTTATGATAGGAAAAAAAGAGAGATGAATCCTAGTTCCGTGAACAGTTAGTGAAAAGGGTTAGCTCGTGATCCTAAAACGGTTGACATCCGAGGGTTAATTTTTGGGAGATCAGTGAATGCAATGTTGCCTCCTGTGCATGTTAGGGGTAGAAGATCACCCAGAAAGCATTCACCATGCTCCCAGCAATGGGCAGCCCCCTCTCCCAAGGTGGCCTCTCCTCTGGTGTAGGTGATGCAGACGCACAGCTGGCACACCATTGCCCACACCCGAGTAAGTGGTTCTGGGGTGGACCTGTGAAATACGTGAGTCCAAATAGAGAGCTATCATTCCTGCAAATGCTGGGGCCAAGGTGCTCCCCACTCCAATACCCATCCACACTATATACATCCATCTGGAAATACACATTCTAGGGTCTGACTCACACTTTTCTGACCACTCTGCTCTAACAGCTGACATTCACACAACCAGGGGCATAACGAAGACTCAATCAGATTTCCTAACTATCACTCGTGTGCTCTTCCCACTATGTGCTACTTAGTATTTGAAATATGGAATTCTCTTTGCAAAATGAAGAGAGGACTTATCTGATCCTGGAACCAGTTCAAAGTTCAAGGAGTTGTGCAACAGGTCACGATTTCATTATTTGAGCCCTGGAACCAGTCCTACCTCTGGACTTTTTAGTTATAGGAGTCAATGAGGTCATTTGATTTTTTTTAGCCACTATGGGTCACATTTTGGTTATTTGTATTACATATTCCTAATGGATCCAGACTGTTCCTTCTCTGAATCCAAAAGCCTAATCCCTAGTCCATGGTTTTGCTAGAGCATAGCACTGAATATTAAAGAAGGTGTAGAGGAGCATCTGTACTCTTCTTTCTTCCAACAGAACAAAAGGGCAAGTGATATGGTGGCCTGTGTCCTGGCTTCTAGTTCTGTCCACAGGTCATTCAATCTCCCTGGGCATAGCCGAGTTGGCCTCAGGGTCCCTGTAAGTAAAAGGCAGATAATAGCCCATGCCATACCTTCCATGGGGCTGTTGAGAGTATGACATGACACAATGCTTGTGAACAATTATGAAAAATCTAAAGCCTGATAGAACTGCTGGGCATGATGATTAGCTCAAAATAGATGCTCTTGTTTATATGCTTTATTTAATATCATATTAAGTGACTAAAAACCTACCTGCTGCCCTAGCTGGTTTGGCTCAGTGGATAGAGTGTTGGCATGCAGACGGAAGGGTCCTGGGTTCAATTCTGATCAAGGGCACATGCCCGGGTTGTAAGCTCAATTCCCAGTGGGGGGCATTCAAGAGGCAGCCGATCCATGATTCTCTCTCATCATTGAGATTTCTCTCTCTCTCCCTCTCCCTTCCTCTCTGTAGTTAGTAAAAACAGATTTAAAAAAAAAAAAACCTACCTGCTAACATAGAATACATGTATAATTTGGTGCTGGACTACAGTAACAAAGAAAAAAAGTTGAAAAAGTAAAAAAAAAAATCATTCAAGTCAATGTTAGTCATTGGAGATTAATAATTAACAGAACTGTAATGCATATTGCTATTTGACTAAAAAGTGCTATTTCTGTAAAACAAAACACATCATGACACTGCATTTTGTCATCATTTTTATCAGTTAAAGGTAATTCTCTTGCCTCTAGAACCTAAATGAATGTACCGTGATTCTACGGAGAAAAGAAGAAAGTACATGAACATTGCCATAGAGTAATCACATTCTCAAATGCAAGTTTTTGGCAATTTTTAAAATCAATGAAGCTGACAAAAGTGGCAGCTGGAAAAAAAAAAAAACGCTTTTTGCCAACACCCCCTACCATGGGCACTAAATTTCTATAATGACTGGATCTCCCTGAAGACATCACTCTTCTCTAGTCTGAATATCTATCCATTTAGAGAAGAAACTCCAAAACCAAGAATTGAAAGCTTTAAAAATAGTCAAGTTATTTTAAGTCAATTTTCTATTATCTTCTTTACCTTGCCCATGTTTTCTCTCAAAAGCTTTAGGACATCAGTATTCCCATGCTTTCTTTTAGTGATGTTTTAAAAAATAGAATAGATTTTATCCTACTTTTAATAATCTATAATTGATTTCTTTTATTAAAACATTTTAAACAATTATTTACTTTACTATACTTCTTGTCTAATTGAATTTATTGCCCAGACCTGCAGACTGAAGGATCCCTGGTTTGATTCCAGTCAAGAGCATGTACCTAAGTTGCATGTACCCTGGTCAGGAAGTATGCAGGAAACAACCAACTGATGTGTCTCTCTCACATAGATGTTTCTCCCTGTCTCTCCCTATCCCTTCCACTCTCTCTAAAAATCAATGGAAAAATATCCTTGGGTGGGGATTAACCAATTAATAATATTCCTATATTAAAAAAAGCCTAATATGCTAAGTGTCCAGTCACCTAGGCATCTATTCAACCAATCAAAGAGTAATATGCTAATGATATGCTAAGGCCGCTCAACTGCTCACTATGACATGCACTGACCACCAGAGGGCAGACAGTCTAATGGTCAACCAGTCACTGTGATGTGCACTGACCACCAGGAGGCAGATACTCCAACCAGTAGGTTAGCTTGCTGCTGGGGTCTGGCAGATCAGGACTGAGCAAGATGGGCTGGACACACCCTGGAATCCTCCCACATCTCTCCCAGGCCCTGATTGTGCACCAGTGGGGTCTCTCAGCCTGACCTGCAAGGATAAAGCTCTTGCCTCTCCTCCAACTTCCTCTTGTACACACTAGTTCTCACTTGGCAGATCCTAGCCACTCTGTCCTTCAAATATCTCAAGTAATTTCCTACTTCTGGGCTTTTTCCCACTTTGTTCTCCAAGAATCTCTTTTATAGCTATCTTTCTCATCCTTCAGATCTCAATTTAAATGTGTTCTAAGTTTTATTGGGCCATCCTTAATAATATTTCCTCTCCCTTTTTGTTTGTTTATTTACTTATTTGGTTAATTCTCACCCATTGATTTTTAGAAAGTGCAAGGGATGGAGGAAGAGAGAGAGAAACATCAATGTGAGAGAGACACATCGATTGGTTGCCTCCCACATGTGCCCTGACTGGTACTGGGAATTCTACCTGCAACCCAGGTACATAATGTCCTTGACCAGGAATCAAACCTGCAATCCTTTGGTATGTGGGCTGACACTCTAACCACTGAGCAAAACTGATTAGGGCTCCTCTCCCTTTTATTTTTTAATTTAGGACCTCACTTATTTCTTTTACAACACCTAAATTATAATTATTTTTTAAAGCATCACCAGTTTATTATGTAACACTCCTTCTAGAACTATGCTGTACAGTTTAGTAACCACTAGTCGCATGTATCTATTTATATTTACATTAATTAAAATTATAAAAAATTAAAAACTTAGTTTCTTGGTCATGATGGTCACACTTCAATGCTTAGTAGCCACTGTAGCTGGTGAGTACCATATAGGGCAGCACACCTATAGGACATCTCTATCATCATAGATGACATTGATGTAGAATACAAGCTCCTTTAGGGCAGGGTTCCACTGTCCATCTTGTTCATTGCTGTACTCTAGTGCCCATCATAATGCCTTTGCAACTTGGTATATGCTCAAATATTTGTTGAATAAATATATAAATGAATGAATTAAATAATAAAAAGCATTACTGAATGGCTACCCATAAGGAAAATCTTAAGACTGAGAACTAGAATGGAGGGTTGGAGTAGATTTCACAAGGATTCTAGCCCAGCCCCAAGATGTAGATTGCCATGGAACACACGGCATATGTAATTGTTGCTGACTGACTTACCCCTACCCAAGTTATATTATAAGTTCCTTCTGGGTAAGGACTTTTTCTTGTCCACTGCTGTATTCTCAACACCCAAAAACAGAGCCTACCAGGAATATAGGGTGAGAAAATCCAGATCATCTTGTCCTTTTCCATAAAAAAGAAGTATAAAGAAGTAAAGTGACTTTTATCTAGGGACTGTCACATCCATTTCCCAAACATCTCACTTGTATCATTGCCCTTCAGATTGCCTTCCCAATTGTATTTGTCTATTCTCTCCTTTTAATCCATAGATCTCTCCCCACTCTTGGTAGCTCTTTGATATCTACCTGAGGGTAGATGCAGAATGTCCTCCTCTCCTCAGTGTGACCTGCCTCTTCAGGCAGGGGCTTGTGCTCAGCATTTCTCCTTTCTACACACAACCAATAGCTGTCACCCCAAGTTAAGCATTTAATGGAGGCTAATGAGTTAAAACGTTTCTTCTTCAATTATTTCTTGGCATTGTCTTCAGTCTGAATCGTACTCATCTCTTAGGGGCTCTGCCTAAATCCTGTCACTTTCATAAAGGCTTCTCTTATTCCCAGAATGAAATGGGGACATGCTTTTGAATTTAGACTAAACACATCTGAAAATAAGTCAATTACTTCTAGCCCAAAGATGCCAACACACAGCACTCCGAAGCCCCTCCACAATCAAGTAATTTCTTTATCCTCTCACCTCTTTAGCAATTTATCTACTCCTCTCCTATGACAGATATTACTACCCATCTTGCATTGTAATGATTTATGTGCAGGCCTTATCTCTGTAAGACAGCAATTCATCTCTATATATTATCCAGCCTTACACAGAATAGGCATTCAATAAGTGATTTTCACGTGAATGAGACACAGCATGGTGTGCTGGGCCCATGGTTTGAATTTTAAATCCTTACCTAATAATTTTTATGTCAAACATTTTCAAACCATGGAGAAGAAAAAGAGCCTTTCAGTCCTATGAATGCACAATAACAAATTAGCTTTATATAAAATACACAAGGACTTAATATAGCATATTTAAAAATTATAAAAAACCCTACTCAATTCTAAGTTTTCACTCACATTGATACATCTTGTAAGGGCAATAGCTAAGGAGCAAGGAGAAACCATGTTCTAGGAAAGTATTCATGTTTTTATGACTTGATTAGATAATAGGTTAGGATGAAATATTGTTAAAAATGTAATGAAGAGGTCATTCATAAAGCAAGCATGACACTCATGATAACAAGAGCATGGTAAGACAGATCAAGAAGCAGTCAAAATAAGACAGATGATTTTTAAACTAAAATAGATGCTTTTAAAATTAATTACTTCCCCCCTGAAATGATGGCACAGGCCCTGTCTTTGCTCTGAAGTTCCTTCTCAATATTATGGCCCACCTGCCCACTTCTAGTAGTAGTACCTAAAATTTATTACACCTCTTAGTTATGGCTTTTTATTTCTAGAATCTCATAAATTATAAAAGCCTCTTAAAGGGTTAATATGCCAAATGTAAGCCATGAATATTTGCGTATAATCTAGTAAATAAAAAAGACTGATCACTAGGAAATACGTATGGTGTCAGTGGGACCATGGTGACTTCTCTGAGTCTCAGTTACCTTGTATGCAAGCTGAGTGGTACATGCACATGCACACACACAGAAAGACTTATGCACATGCAGACATGTATTTTTATATAAGTAAATTTACTATAAAATAGGTAATAGGTACTAGAAAAGGCCACAATGTTCTGTTCCTTTTTGTAGAAAAACAAAATGAGGAGGCAACTCATAAGATCAACTGATTTTTATTTTCTATTTTACATATGGAAAGACCATGACCTAAAGCAGTGATATCATTTTTTAGAAAATATCTTTCCATTTCCTTTTCTTCTGGTGTTTTTCCCCCCTTGGGGCCTTCCAAATTGGGTTCAGAAAAAAATCACACCTGTTCTCAACTCTAAGAACCTATCACCCAAGAAGAAAATATATAGCATCTGGAATAGCACAAATGTCAGTCACAGACACCACTCAGATAACAAGAATAGAGGAAAATAGTGGGCAGTAGCTTCTCTGCCCAAAGTAAGCAAGTTACAGTGTTCCATCCACACTGGAAATGGTGACTGATTCAGGGATAGTCAGCAGACAAGTTAAGCCAAAGAGTGGAGCTAAAGCCTTTGGGAGACTTATCAGGGAAAGAAATTACTCCCTCTTTGAAATGAGTGAGGCTCATCCCATAGAATCTGAGAAGAGCACCAATACACAGGAAATAAGAGCTAAAGAGATGAAGAAGAAAAATAGGTCCTTATGATATTACTGGGATCCCTGATTCAGCAGTACCTGAAGCCAGCCAGAATCAACTCTGAACATGTTAATCATGTGATCTAAAAACTCCACTACCCCCTTTATTTTATTACTATAGGCCTGGTGCATGAAATTTGTGCATGGGGGGTGGTGGAGTGTCCCCTCAGCTCCGCCTGCACCCTCTCCAATCTGGAACCCTTAGGGATGTTGGACTGCCAGTGTAGGCCCAATTCCCAGGGATCGGGCCTAAACTGGCAGTCTGACATCCCTCTTACAATCTAGGACTGCTGGCTCCTAACTGCTCACTTGCCTGTCTGCCCGGTTGCCCCCAGCTACACTCCTCCCCACACCAGCCTGATCACCCCTAACTGCCTCTGCCTGCTGGTCTGATTGCCCCAAACTGCCCCCTTGCCAGCCTTGCCGCCCCATGCAGTCTGCTGTTTAGTCATCATCCAGTTGTTTCAGTTGTGACGGCCCCTGGCTCTTTATATATTAGGATATTTATTTATTTATTTACTTATTTATTTACTTATTTATTTTTTGCAAAGGTCACTTTGACTTGGGCTTCTGTCACTTGCAACCAAATAAGATGTGAGGAAAGGTCAAGTTTAGCAAGGAAAAGTGGCAGGACAAAAAAACATCAATTCCAACAATGTCTCTCAGCTTAAAATTTGTTTTTTTTCCCATTGTGTGGCTGTTGTCATTTGGGAGGGGAAAAGATTTAGGTATTAGAATCACTTAGAGGACCTTTTCAAAAATGTACATTTATCTCCAACAGTTGCCTAATCCCCCCCCCTCCCCAGCTCCACCTCCACCTCCCAAGACACCAAAACAAAGAAAGACTGGAGGTGGGAGATGAGAAGGGCTGTGGAGATGACAATTAAGCAAATATACTTTGAGAAATCTCCCCAAGTGATTGATACTCCCCTAGCTCTAGCACAATTCTACACTCTAATGTTGCTTTGTTACTTTCAGTATCAAGGGCTCAATTATGTGGTAGAAGTGAGACTCATTTAAAGTGCTGCCTTACACTTTATGAAATCAAATAACTGGTTTCTGAGCTAGTAACAATGAACAATGTATGGGGAAATTTTTTTCCCAAAAGAAATTATTCTCTTCTCTGGGTCCCTGAAATAAAATTAATTTTTAGAATTACAGGAAATAAATGCATAACAAACACACTTTTGAAAAGGGAAATTCACCAATGACTACTGGAGGGCCCCTTTGTCATAAATGACAATATCACCCTAACCAATTTGGCTCAGTGGATAGAGTGTCGGCCTGCAGACTGAAGGGTACCAGGCTCGATTCCTGTCAAGGTTATGTACTCTGGTTTTGGGCACATGCCCAGTAGGGGGTGTGCAGGAGGCAGCTGATGGATGTTTCTCTATCATGGATGTTTCTAACACTCTATCTCTCTCCTTTCTCTCTGTAGAAAAATTAATAAAATATATTTAAAAAATAAATAAATGACAATATCTCCTAAGATGTAGAACAAATAGCCACTGTGAAAATCAGTTTTCTCAAAAAATTAAAAATGGAACTGCCTCATGATTCAGTGATCCCACTTCTCAGAATATGTCCAAAGAAACTGGAAATATTAATTCAGAAGAATATATGCACCCCTATGTTCCTTGCAGTGTTATTTACAATAGCCAAGAATAGAAGCAGCCCAAGTGTCCATCAGTAGATGAGTGGATAAAAAAGCTCTAGTACACTTACACAGTTGAATACTAAGCTGTACAAAAAGAAGGAACTCTTATCCTTTGAAACAACATGGATGGACCTGGACAGCATTATGCTAAATGAAATAAGCCAGTCAAAGAAAGACAAATACCATCTGATTGCACTCGTATGTGCAATCTAGTGAACAAAGTGAATTAAGAAACAAAATAAAGAACAGACTGACAGCTGACAGAAGGAGGGGGTTGTGGGGCTGAGTAACAAAGGTGAAGGGATTAAGAGAAAAGAAAAGCCCTTATAGACACAGACAACAGTATGGTGATTACCTGAGGGAAGGGCGAGTGGGAGGAGACCAATTCTGAACAATGAGCAGTGCCTGCCAAGAATGCTAAACTGAAAACTGGGAAGCCTCACCTCAACCCAAAGGGGAATGATATCATGATCAATTATTGATGTCTATCATGGCCATGGAAAGGTAAAGTGGTAGCCTGAGTATAAGTTACTTATCCTCTCTGACCTAAACCATCCACAAGTAATACAGGATTCTCAAATGAATAATTGCATTGACATTGGGCTATTATTTTAGAGTTAAACAGCAACGAAGTGGCTTGTGTTGAGAAGTAACCCTTGTGTTGGCAGCAATGTTAGTCAGCAACTGCACCTCTATTGACCTTCCCAGGGACATTTCTCCCCTACTATTCCTTCCATCCAGTACAAGTGAGCAGGATGATTAGTAACTGATAACTTTCCCTCTCAGAGAGAGAGACAGCTTCATTCGGAGAAAAGTTAAGTGTATGAGTTTAAATTCTTGATACTAACCCTATTTCCTCCAAAAATAAGCTATGCATCCTTGTGCTAATCACCTGACCTTTCTGAGCTTCAGGTTCTTCATCTATACCTTGGAGGTGCCTCCATTAAAACAACATATGTAAAAGTGCTTTGGTACAGTTGATATTGAAAAATGCTATACAAACATTGAGTATTACTAAATGAAAAAGATCACTGAAAGCTTACTATGTAACACCGAGATAGTTAGCAGTCCCAAGCCCTACAAGTCTACCTATCCCACTTATGATTGAGCTCAATTCTGCCACATGGGATGATAACTCTATTACACTGATTCACAGAATGCCTTCAGCCTTGCTACCTGTTGAGCATTATTCCAATAGCCAGTGATCGGCAAACCGCGCTGGCGAGCTGCATGTGGCTCACAAGCCGCAGTTTGTCAACTAATACCTAGGCTATTAGTGCTCTCTTCATGAGCTGCCCTCTGGTTT
Organism: Lasiurus cinereus; assembly: GCA_011751065.1. Classification (NCBI taxonomy): domain Eukaryota; kingdom Metazoa; phylum Chordata; class Mammalia; order Chiroptera; family Vespertilionidae; genus Lasiurus; species Lasiurus cinereus. The sequence goes on from JAAGEH010000434.1 coordinate 14,806,616, forward strand.
ATCTTGATACCCTACTAGAATAGAAATGACTAATGTTATCATTTTCTATCCCAGAAAGCTGATATTCTTCGCATTCCTTCCCATATTTCCACTGTTGATGCAATCCTTGGTCTGTAAATACAGGTTCAAAGCTCCTCGCACCTCTAGCTCTGCTCTGCTCATCATCCATTTAACTACATGAGCAGTTTTACTGGGCAATTCCACCTTTGCATCTAGACCAGAATTTTTGGAGCCAACATTTTATACTCTTCATTATCTTCTGAATACTTCTTATAGACTCCTTTCTTCTCACGCATTATCTTTCCCCTTTCTTATTTTTAAAAGCTACACAAATAATAGGTACTTTAGGAGCATTATCTTATTTAATCCTCTTAAGAAACCCATGAAGTCTGTAGATGAGAAAACAAATGCCCATCACGGTTAATAAAACTGTCCAAGGTCACAGAGAGAGTACATAATGGAGACAGAATTTAAATCCAGGTCTCCCCGACTCGGTTAAATCCAGTAACCCTTACTCCTTTTCAGAATACTGTGCTGTTTTTCAAAATCTTCATCCATGTTGCAATTACTAGTATTTTCATTCTGGAGCTCAGATTATGATTGTGCCAGAAAGTCCTATAATAATCATTCCACCATCCAGGAAACAGATACACCATTGCAGCGAGCACCATTTAAATACTGGTCAGCATTGCTGAAGCCAACAACCGGCTTCTGTATTTATCCATAATATCCATGGCCTTTGGACAACAATAAGGAAAAAAACTATCTCAGTATTACTGGACATACAATTAGGACAGAATAAGGAAATATTAAATGTCTCTATTTTGCAAATTGGAAGTGAAGGCACAAGTCAAATCCTTATGGTTCTCATGGGTTATATTAGAGGTCTAAAATAGAGATCGCCAATTATGTTCCAAAACCCTGGCCTCTGGGAGATTACTAAGTGTAGGATTATAGAACTCAGTGTTTATTTTTTAACCCAGTAATTTGAAAGTCGAATTTTGTGATTAAAAAAAAAAGGTCAAATGATTTACTTAAAAGCACTGCAGCTAATACTAATCAAAGTGTCAGGCTTGTAATGGAATATAAATCAGCATATATGGCTTCCTTCCTGGAGGAAGCATTGCCAGGCAAACAAAGAATCAGCTGACCTAAACAGCATCCTCAGTGACGTAATTGATGTAACTGATTGACATTCTGTGCACGCTCCTTAGGTAGTGCAGTGTAGTCATAAGCTATTTGCAAATTGGCAGTCCCTGGGTCATATTTTGAGTAGTACTGACTGCAACCAAGTCGTTGACAAAGCTGAGATTGGAAATGAGTTTGCAGATAGCCAAATGTGAAACATCATTCAAGCATATTTAATTTTTTTCTTTATACTATTAAATTCCTCAGTGGCTTTATTCTGTTAAAGTACTCCATGGCACTCAAGATGGAACTGACTGTTCATTACTCTCCAAATGTTATTGCACAAACACCTATTAGCTTAACTGAACAACTGACCCCAGGAATACAGCCTCAAAACCCATGTCCGCTACCCAACCCACATTTTGGATTAAACCCAGGCAGGTTTCCACTCTCCTGTTCTTGGAGAAAGGCCTAAATGACAGAGATCTCTGCAACCCAACCAGAGTTCACAGGAGCCCAGGAGCAAGATAAAAATGCCAGCAAAAACCAAACCAACAGAACAAAGGCATGCAGCCCCAGGTGGATATTTTTCTCCCTTTATGTGCAAAGGGGTTGCTCCTTGTTCATCACTCACCTGAGAGTCTACGACAGAAGCTCTGGGAGAGGACAGACATGAACCAAAACACGCTGTTACAAGCCTGGAAGGGCTAGCAATGGCAGCTACAGGATTTCTATACACAGGGCTATGAAGCAGACAACTGGGATAAGTGGTGACTGGGGGAGAGAGGCAGGTAAGTGACTTACCTTGAACCTGAGTGTGCCTAGCAAAATGATTGTTGGTTGGCCGAGACCAGTTTGGCTCAGTGGATAGAGCATAGGCTTGTGGACTGAAGGATCCCAGGTTCGATTCCGGTTGGGGGCATGTACCTTGCTTGAGGGCACATCTCCACTGTGGGGCGTGCAGGAGGCGGCTGATCGATGTCTCTCTCTCATCGATGTTTCTGACTTTCTATCTCTCTCCCTTCCTCTCTGTAAAAAAATCAATAAAATATATTTTAAAAAAATGATTGTTGGTTGAAGGGCAAAATTTGGTGGGGTTGAAAGAAACTGTGGGAGGATGACAACCCCTGATCCTTCCCTCAGTGCTGCCGTTAGAAATGGGCCTTCTAACTGGGGACAGGTAACAGAACAGATTCTATTATGCACAGGAGGGCTCAGGCAGACCAGTGAAGGCAATCCACATCCATAGTAGGGAAGAAATTGTAATCGCTGGTAGAGTGGCATATTTAGAAAAGAAAATGTAGGATTCTCACTTATTGCCCTAATGAAGAAGACATTGTCTAAGTCTCTGAACAATAACAACATTCATAATGTACTGGATCGACACTGTTTACTTTCGAAATCTCTGTTATCAGAACTGGACTGGGAACAGAAAATGGAGGTTCTTATAATGTCACCGGTCAACCGAACTCTTTTCATAGATATGAGACTCAGTTTCTTCATCCATAAAATGGGAGACTTTAAAGTATCCCTAAGATCCCTCTTGGCTCTGATATAATGTGATTTTATAAGATTCTCAATGCCTCTCAGGTATTCAGAGTTGTGGTTAGATGATCAGGTTCTAGGTTTAAATCCCGGTTTTGCCATTTAATGTTAGTATAACCTTGAACAAATTAATTACCCCCTTCTGGGTCTCATTTCCCCAACCTACAAAGTAGAGATAATAAAAATAATACCTACCCTGTAAGTTTTAGAGGAGATTAAATGAAGCAACAAGTTTAACATATTAACTGAGTTGCTAGTATCTGGTTACAGCTCAATACATAGTAGAAATTAACATTATCTTATATGTTTTATATTTTTAAGTTTCATGTGGTGCTGCTATAAAAACTGGCATATAGTACTTGATGAACAGTTGCTGAACTGAGCACATCCCAGGTCCATGTTCAGTCATTAACTTTATTTTGATTTCTTAGGCTCTAGTTCCATGAAAAATCTTATTTATTTAACAAATATTTAATGTAGCACTTATTAAGTGCAGGGCACTCTAAACACTTGAAATATATTAACTCATTTAGTCTTCCCACCACCCTCTGAATTAGATGTTAATTTATCTTCCCACTTTAGAGTTGGGGAAACAGAGCACAATAAGGACCAGTAGCATGTCCTGAAGCTTTGCCAACCACTAGCATGTGGCAGAGCTTGGATCTCGGCCCAGACAGCCTGGCTCTAGCATCCGTGCTCTGAACCACATGTACCTTGCTAGTCTTACACTGTCTCAGGTTTCTCTGACTTAACCCTTCTAGAATGCTCACTGTTCTCCCCACAGTCCTTCAGACAGCCCAAGCTGACTCACTCATTCATGCTGCCAAGCTTTCAATCCTACCATCCTTTTCACCACTTCCTAACCCATCAAGCGCCCTCTCCCAGGTCCTATACTTGTTTGACCTGAATCTAACATACCTTTATTCCCGCCCCCCCCCCATAAAGTTGGCAGTTTTTCCTTTCATTCACTTTGATCGCCCCTCTCAGCCTATTTCATTTGCAAGCAGAGGGGTTAGGATCACATGTCCTAGGCCTTGATGCCTGACTGCTCCTACCCCACTGAAGTTTAAGTGAAAGATCCACAGTATCTTTTCACATTTGGTTCTCATGGTTGGCTGTCTGTCCTAAGACCATCCCAGAAAATTCCTTGTACCCTGAAATAGTAGGATGCATGACATTTATTTTCTTTTCACACCCCCTCCTCAACCCCCAAACAAATTTGGGAACAATGGATACAGTACTACTCTTATTTGACAAAAGCTGGTCTAGAGTGACATCTGGTGGCTGTTTCTGAAAAATTTCACAAATATTGACTTCCTTATAGGTAAGGTTTGGTCCTTAAGGGAAACGTGTGACATCCATCAGAACATATGTCACAAATAGGCTACCCACCAAGACAGGAGGGAGCAACAGGTGAGACCAGATGTGCAGAAATCCCTCTACACTCATTAAGTCATAAAGGTGTGGAATACCTCTCCTCAGGAAGAGAGAGCAAAGGCACTGAGTTTAGAGACAGAAGTTCAAGTCCCATATTCCAGGCCTGAATGTTCACTCCTAGAGAATTGTCAAGCGCTCTCTCCTCTCCTCCCTCCCTCTCTCCCTCTCTCTCTCTCTCTCTCTCTCTCTCTCTCTCTGCCCCCCCCTCAGTTATCTAATTTCCCAACATTGGATTCCAAGCCACACCTGCCCTAACTCCACTGCCCCTTTCTTCTTCTCACAGCCCTTCTTTAGTCTGATGGGAGCCAGAATCAGTCACATCAGTGGAGGATAAAGAATAAGAAAGAAAAATGAGTAAGTGGCAAAGCTCACCCATCATATCCCTTCTCCACTGGAGGCATCTCAGATTGAATCAGGCTCAAGCTGAAGAGAGGGCTAAAATCTAAAACGGGAAGAACTGATGTTCTGATAATAGACTTAATGAAATCCTTTTTGTGCCTGAAAAATAAGACCATCTGAAAGTGACAGCAAAAGCTATGAGACACACCCAAGGCATTGTCAGGGATGTTGAAAACAGGTTTGACATAGTACAGAGTAATAGCAAAGGCAGAAAAGAATAAAGTTATTTCCTGTTATGGCTTATTGAGTGAACTGGATTGGGTAAACCTATCTGCTATGTTGTAGTGAGTAGAATTGTCCATTTTGAAAGATGAATAAGGAAAGAACCCAACACAAAACCTCTGAAAGAATGGAAGAGACACACAGACTGCAAGAGATAGCAGAGAAAACAGTATACCATAAATGCCTTTCTCTGTCAAGAAAAATTAAAACATGAATGCCCTGATACAGGAAATAAACACATAACACACAATAATAAGAAAACTGGCAGAGTCAAGAAATACATTACATGGACTCTAGTAAAGGATGAGCAGTTAACCAAAGCAGAATTAACATTTATAGAAAATGAGACAGAGACCAGAGGGCAGAAATCTTGGGGGAAATCAGGAACTGACTGTCAAACCTCAGAGGAAAGATGGGGGGTGGAGTGTGTGTAAGAGATCAACCAAAGGACTTGTATGCATGCATATAAGCATTACCAATGGACACAGACACTAGGAGAGTGAGGGCGTGTGCTAGGGGATGGGAGTGGCCTAGGAGATGTCAATTGGGGGGCGGGGGTGAGAAAGGAGACATATGTAATCCTTTAATCACTAAAGAATTTTAAAAAGGACTCAGAAAATACAATCAATATTAGGGGATGATCAGAAAGGTCTGTTAGATTAAGACTGTTCTTTCTGAAGAAGAGAAAAAATAATTGCAATAAAAAATTACTCCAAGATATATTAGAAGAAAACAGGTGCACTCTCCCTCTAAGAAGCATGCCCACCTCTTGTCCTTCCCCATCTTCTTTCCCCCAGGTGCCTGACCTTTGCCCTTCTCTCTCCTAAGCCTTAAGGGCCCTACAACACCTGTGCAACCAAGCTGGTTCACTTCTACTACCTCCGTAACTTTCTAAATAAACTTTCTCTTATAATTAAAAAAAGAAAAAGAATTTGGAAGTGAAGGGAGAAGTTTATCTGAATGTCCAATGAGTCTCCTCTTTTCTGAGAAAGTTTAATAACTATTGTCACAAATATATTGTTTTATTTCACATTTTATAAAAATAAGGCACAGGAGGAGGGTAGGAGGAGTGTGAAAAATAGGTAAAGGTGGTCAAAAGATACAAACTTCCAGTTATAAAATAAATGTCAGGGAATGTAAAGGACAGCGTGGTGACCACAGTTAATACTACTGTTGTGTTTCATATTGGAAAGTTGCCAAGAGTAAATCTTTCAAGTTCTCATCACAAGAGAAAAAATTGCAACTGTGTGGTGATGGATGTTAACAAGACTTACTGTGGTGATCATTTTGCAATATATAAAAATATTGAACCATTAATGTTCAACTCCAAAAACTGTTATATGTCAAATATATCTCCAAAAAAAAAAGAGAAAAGATGAAGCTCTGTTGTATAATAAGTAGGAAAAAAATCTCAAGAAATGCACACCTAGGCACATTGTAATGTAACCGCAAAACATTAAATCAAAGAGAAAGACTTAAAATCAGCCAGGGAGAAGAGATGGATTTCCTGCAATGAATAACAATTAGACTTACAGTAGGCTTAATATTGAAAATGGAACCAGAAAGTAAATGTCAGTCTAGAAATATGCTCCCCATAAAACTATTTAAACATGTTTTCACAGACAAATAATTCTTAAGAGCTTGTCACTAGTAGAATTTTAATAAAGAAATTCTTAAAGGATTTATTTCATGATTATGAAATATTGAAAGATGACCTAGGAAGTTCAAAGATTTTTTTTTAAAAAAAGGGAGCGAAGAAGTTGGTAAGTGCAAAAATAAACATAAATTTTGTCTGAAAATAATACCAGTCTGGAGGGGATCCGCTACCACCTCAGTAGGGGCCTCCAGAGAGACCTGATGCCCAGGTCCAATAATCCTTCTGGGGGACCAACCTGTGCCTCCAGAAGATCCACACTCCAGAAGAACACGTGAGAAACCACACCTCCAATAAAGCACTGCCTCCTAGCTCTACAGTGGGAGTATCTGAAAGGGACCCCAAATGGAAATAGTACCCCTCTCCCCTCTGCACCTCTTCCTGCATCACCAGGCCTGAAGTCACACCCTCCTCCTCAGGGCAAGTAGAATATACTTCTCCTACCCTAAGCCAGTCTTTTATTTTCTCTATTTTTAACTTTTTTTGCCTTTATTGATTAAGATATTACAAATGTGTCTTTATCCTTCCCCGATTGTCCCCCCCCATTCCTTCACTCATGCCCTCACCCCTCAGTGTCTATATCCATTGGTTATGCTCATATGCATGCATACAAGTCCTTTGGTTGATCTCTTCCCCTTAGCCCCACCCTCCCGTGCCTTCCCTCTGAGTATTTTTTAAGGGATTGCAGCATGATTCCATTTCCTTGGTGCCTTCATAATAAAACCAATCCAGTGAAGGCGATAAAGACAATTGACAATACTACCCTGCGTTTTCATTGTTCTGAACTGGGGAGTTGTGATTTCTAAGAATTATGGCACAATCAGAGTAGTTTCATCTCCTGATTTGGATTAATTCTGGGGCATGACCAAGATCAGGCTGTAGGCCTCTAAATTTGAAGGCCAAGGTCCAGATCATAGTGAACTCACCAAAGCAAATAATGCCTGTGAGATGGCCCTGCAGCAGCCAATCAGGACTCGCTCTATTGGTGACACCCAGTCCTTACTATATAATTATGAATTCCTGTAAATCCATTAAGGTCACATTAAATTTTGTCTCTTATTGCTGTGTTAGTTCTGTGTGACTACTCTCTAGTAAATTGTAAATTTTTATTATATGTTTCATAACTTCAAATATGAAATATTACTATAAAAAAAGAAAATAATAGTACCAATCTGTGGGCTTCAGAAGCAATAAATGCTATACAAAAATTACATGTAAATTGGAAGGATTCTGATCAGAGATAAAATACTCATAAGGTCCTTATAATTTTAGTAGAGAAGGCCAATTGGCTGATCAAGTTTAGATTGTTAACTATGGATAACTGTACATTGAAATAAGTAGGAACCATCACCTATCCATACGTTTTTCCTACTTTTAAGGCCCATGTCAGTTAATAGCTTTTAGTGACACCTTCCCTGAGCACTCTGCCCTCTCGGTTTCCTTTTCTTCCTACTTACAAAGTATAATTTAAATTGAATTATATCTTGAATGTTTATATAATTGGTCTCGTTTCACAACATGGGTAGAAGACCTGAAGACAATGGCCATGTTTTAGTCTTTACTAGTAAAATTCTCTTTTTCTCTCACTCTTTACCTACCCCACATCCTAATCCCACTCCACACACTCACCCTAAAAAAGCTCTGTATATGTTTGAAGACCCAAAATCATTTTGGTGAATAAATTCAGAGATTCAGTATATTAACTGGCTGATTAACTGTTGTTACTTTCTTTCCTCTACCATGCCTCTCCTAGTTTATTTTTTGAAAGGTTTTTCTAACTTGCACAAAGGTGGATTTTTTAATGTTTTCTTTACCTAGCACAATGGAGTTTTGATGTCTTCATTTTCAATTCATCTTTAATGAATCCTTTGTGGTCCTTGTTCTATGAAAACCCATTTTGTTTATGCCCACTAGATGGCACCCACGTCACTAATCTAATGGGAGACCTGGTGGAAAATGTGTAAGGCAATGAAAACAAGGTCTTAATATACAAGCAGCAGTAGCACACGTCCTATTAGCTGCGGTGGCATACATATGACAGATGAGGCAATTATGAGGACCTGTGTATGGAATTTAATGCAATCAAGTTGCGCCAAATTTCTAACACAATTAAAACATATTTTTACCATATGGTCCAGCAATCATGCTCCTTGGCTTTTCCTCAAATGAATGGAAAATGCATGCCCTCACAAAACCCCGCACACAGGCTCCTACAGAAGCCTTATTCATACTTTCCCAACGCTGGAAGCCACCAAAATGCCATGTAGTAGATGATGGATAATCTGAAGTAACAACCAAATAATGGAATATTTATTCACTACTAGAAAGAAAAGGGCTATCAAGCCATGGAAAAGACAGGAGAAACTTTAAGTGCATATTATTAAGGGGAAGAAGCCAATAGAAAGAGGCTATACATTGCATACCTCTAAATACACAATATGACATTCTGGAAAAGACAAAACTATGGAATTGTGGGGGGAAGGGAGAGGAAAGGATCAAGAAGCAGAACACAGAGGATTTTCAGGGTAGTAAAACTGTTTTATATGATACCATATGGCAGATACATATCATTAAGTATTTTTCAAAACCCACATAATATATCACCCTAATGTTAACCATGGATTTTGGCTAATAATAAAGTGTCAATGATAATGGCATATCATTGTAACAAATGTGTCATGAGATGTTGATAGTAGGGGAGACAGTGCATGTGCTGGGGAAGGATATATGGGAACACTGTATACTTTTGCTCTGAACCTAAATTTTGTCTTACAAATAAAGTCTATTTTTTAAAAATGCTCCAAGACATTATGTTTTTATATTTACCCTTCCTCTAGTACCCCATCCTCCCATATGCTTAGACCCAATGGATATACCACCTCTTGATTTCTCTCAGTCACTTATTTCATCCATTAGGAAATCTCATAGACCCTGCTTTCAAATATCTGCAAACTCTGACCACTTCTCACCAAATCCATTATGTCTATCCTAGTCTCAGTCATCAGCTCCCTGAATTGATGCAATAGCCTCCCAACTGCTGTTCCATTTGCTTCCGCTCCCCACTTTAGCCCATTCACAAAACAAATTCTTTTGAGAGCAAACAAATTGATCTTATCACTCTCCATATTAACCCCTCTGCTGGCTTCAAACTATCTGTATATATAAAAGATAAATATGCTAAGTGTCCAACTGTCTGATCAGTTGCTATGATGTGCACTGACCACTAGGGGACAGACGCTCAATGCAGAAGCTGCCATGATGCACACTGGCCATTTACAAAGAAACAGTACCATGCACCTGATGCCTACAAAACAACACTCAGCTTCCCCAACTGGAACACAGTCCCTGCCACCACTCTGGAGCAACATCCTACCAAATCACAGCCAATGCAGCCAAGATCCCATGATGCAAAATGTAGCCCACAGCCCAGCCCAGCCTGTGGGCACAGGGTAATGACATCATGTAGCAACATCCGGCTTCCTCTCCCTAGCAACTAGCTTCCTTGAGTTTCTTCAGCCCAAGAACATTACTTGCTTTATAGCCAGATGCAAACATTTTACACTTTAACCAAATGTCTGTGTATCATTTTCCCATGCCACATCTCATTTTATCCTCACAGAAGTCCTGGAATAGGTAGATAGGAGGCTCAATGGAATCCTATTTTCTTTTCATTAGCCAGACAATTGAGATTTAGAAAGCTTAGAAACTTGACCCAACTGAAAAAAAAAGAAATGGTGGACCTTGAAAATGGCTTAAGGTTACCTCATTGCACAGTATATAATCAAACACTGCTACAGTTAAATATTTCATCCTTTGTTCTCCATGTGTGATCTACAATAATAATCTGCTTCATGTTGATAGTTACTGCAGTGTTGCTGACAATTACCTGAAACAAAAGTTGGGGTGCTTCACTGGGCTGGATAAAGTTTAAATAAATCAGAAAGCATATCTAATTAAGCAAGTTTATTCTATCTTATATAATAAAGAGGTAATATGCAAATTGATCCTCACACTGTAATACCATCACAAGATGGCTGTAAAGCCCACAGTAGAGGTGGGGTTCCCATAACAAGCCATAAAGAAGCAATCAGCAGGGACCTAAGACTGCATAGCTCCAGGGTGGGAGGCGAGGGAGACCTGAGGCCATGCCCCTTTCCCTGCGGGGCTTGATGGGGGACCTCAGGCTGCACCCCCCACCTAGTAGGGATGGATGGAGGACCTCAGGCCATACTCCCTGCTTGGCAGGGCTTGACGGAGGACATCAAGGTGAACCCCCCACTACGGCCTGAGCCAGGGGACCTCATGTCATGCCCTCTGCCCCAGCACCAGGCCAGGGGACCTGAGGCTACAGCCCCTTCCTGGTGGGGCTTTATGGGGATGGGGCTGGCTGGGTCTGGATCTTTCTCAAGGGGGATGGGCTGGCCAGGTCTGGGTATTGCACAATTTCAAGGAATGCGCAAATGAGGGGGGACATAACTCTGGGTCCTGCAGTGTGCCCAAGACTCTGACAGGAGGAAGGTTTTCATATACATTTTATTAATTTTCTTTCATCTCTGACACTTCTATTATAGAGAAAGGGCAAGTACAATATTAAATTATTTCCTCTAATTCCCTTTTGCACTGGGACACTAATATATATATATATATATATATATATATATATATGGCTAAGTTGACTCATGCATGTACAATACATATAAAGCTCTCATTGGCACCAATTGCATGTGTGTGTTTTGATCTGTTATTGTCCAGCATTACTTTGGTTGACACTTCTACTATAGAGAAAGGGAAAATAGTGATATTAAAATATTTCTTCTAATTAGTTTCCTTTAAATGTGCACAAATTCATGCACCAGGCCAACAGTTTATAAATAAAATCCAAACTCTTCACTATATGGCCTATAAGTCCCAAATGGTCTGATCACTCTAAACCCATTCTCTAGGCTCCTGGACTCATTTCATTACTAATTTATTATTATCTCAGGGTCTTTGCACATATTCAGTCCATTGTCTATTGTATATATTCACATGACTGATCCTTTCTCATGCTTCAAATCTCAGCTAATTTTACCTCCCTACAGAGGTCTCATCTTACCACTCTCGCTAATGTGTATCCTCCAGTGACTCTCCATCTAATCACTCTATTCATTTTTTATAACCATTTGATAGTGCACTTCACATGTGTATCATCTGATTTCTCACGGTAGAATATCAAACCCATGGGTATGAACAGACGCTAGGGGGCTGCCATTATTCCCACTTGCTGATGTTCAGACCCTTGTGTAATCCCCTCTCCTGGAATGTGGGTTGAAACTATTCCTATTAGAGTACAATAATAGCAGTGACATGTAATTTGTTCTTTTTTAAAAATATATTTTGATTTTTTACAGAGAGGAAGGGAGAGGGATAGAGAGTTAGAAACATCAATGAGAGAGAGACATCAATCAGCTGCCTCCTGCCTGCCCCACACTGAAGATGTGCCCACAACCAAGGTATATGCCCTTGACTGGAATCGAACCCGGGACCTTTCAGTTCACAGGCCGACACTTTATCCACTGAGCCAAGCTAATTTGTTCTTGAGTACACAAGATTGTGATGTGTCTCTTACTAGAATTCTCACTTCCTTGCTGGCTTTGCAGAAGCAAACTGCCATGGCCTAAGATGCCCTCTGGAGAGTGCCACCGGGTGAGGTCTCGCCTGGCTGACAGCCGCTGGGGCTGGTAGCACGCACAGAACTGAACGTGGCCAACCACCACCCGGTATTGGAAGCGGAGTCTTCCCGAGCTGAGCTTTCAGGTGAGATAGGCTTTGAGTTCTTAGATGTGTGATGGGTACTGAAAGATTTAGGGCTCCGAGGGCATATATATTAGGGAAAAGAAGTGTCTTAATCCTGAGGAATCTGGGACTTTGGGGTGTTTTTTGAGGAAACGATCATTAAACTTAGTGGAAAGATGATTTAAACAGGCAGAAGTGTCACTGGACAAATGACACAAAGTCAGCTGCACTTTTCTCTACATCTTATTTTACGCCAATACCAGCGTTTTTAAAACACTTGCATGCTGCTTCCTCTATACTCACATCTCAGGTTCTAAATAGCATTCCCCATGCCTTTTAGCACTAGTTCCAGGTGAGGTTAGGAAAGGTACAAGATGCACCTGGGACAGCGTGTGCCAGGGAGGAAGGAAGTAGGCAAGTATCTGGGAGAACAGAGGAGCCAGCCTGGAGGAGCTTTCATCACCTAAATTTGGGACAACTTGACCTTTCAGGAATACGAGGGCAATAGAGGAAGCCACTTTGGATTTAAATAAAAAAGGTTGGGTCCATAAAGATACCCAAAAAAGAGGAGGGGAAAAAATTCTTTTTAAAGGACTGCCAGATAAATAATGCAGAAAAAATAGGAAATTGCCACTCTCATCCTCCATTGTATTAACAATTCAGCTAAAGTCTATTGGTGGCTGCATAAACTTCGGGGTCAAAATATATTTGGGAATATAATGCTCACACAGTCTCAAAATATCACCCCACAAATACTTAATATAACCAAAAAATAAATAAATACATACCTTTCTGACAGAGATACCTAGCAGTCACCAAGTGAATCAAGTGACCAAACTTTGGATAGCCAAAAGTTATATCTATCTCCTGAAATCTTCAAAAAGTCAACATCATGAAAAATAAAACGTTTAGCTTTATCCCCAAATACAAGAAACCAAAGAGACATTACAATCTAAGACAATGGATTAATTTTTGTTAGACTCTGGGTTAGAAAATAATGCTGTAAAAAACATTTGTGGGCCGAGACCAGTTTGGCTCAGTGGATAGAGCATCGGCTTGAGGACTGAAAGGTCCCAGGTTCGATTCTGGTCGGGGGCATGTACCTTGCTTGTGGGCACATCTCCAGTGTGGGGCGTGCAGGAGGCGGCTGATCAATGTCTCTCTCTCATTGATGTTTCTAACTTTCTATCCCTCTCCCTTCCTCTCTGTAAAAAAAAGAAAATCAATAAAATATATTAAAAAAATAAAAAAAAACAGTTGTGGGACAATGAAAGGAATTTGAATATAAATATCAGATAACATTACAGAAATATTAATAGCTTTCTTTGTTGTATTAATGGCATTGTGGTTATATGGAAGCTGTCCTTGTTTTTAGGTAAAGACATACAGATTGATTTAGGAGTGGTTAATTAAGGAGCAAAGGATATAATGGCGATTTGGGTATAGAGTGAACTGTTTATGTTTTCTACAGGTTGGGATTACAGGAGAAAAGACAAGGAAAACTGAATTTAAAAAAATGAAAACTTTCCATAGAGAGGAGTGGGGAGAAGGATGGAGAAAGAGAAAGATTGGGAATTTCTAACAGATGTGTTATGCTTCATCTCTTTTAAACTTCTGGAGGACACAAATGAGGGACCCATTATCACCATCTCTATTCCAGAAATGAGGAAACAACAGCAAAAACCAATGCCAGATAACAGCCTGGAAGAGACACAGCAATTTCCTTTTTTTTTTCTACATTATTTATCAAAAGAGAGGTTATGCCACTTCTCTGTATCTTAAACGTCTAAACTGACATTTACATGGGGCAATTTCTTTATAATTCCTCTCCCCTCTCATTTTTTCTGTATGAAAAACATAGGCACAAAAGAAAGAGTTAAGAGGAGAATAGGGATAGAGTAAAAGTAACAAAATAATACAGAATCCCTTAAGATATTCTTCAGGTGTGTGTACTTTGAAAATCCCTAAACAGCAAATACAGAGAGATGCTTCCGACCCCTCAGTAACATAATGGTGTGTTACAATACCATGTTGTAGGTAGTGCTTCCGGTGAACCTGTCCAAAAGAGCTGGAAGACTGATCACATACGATATCCATCTTCTGTAACTATCCTATATGATAAAGATGTAATATGCAAATGGTCTCTAGGCCATGAAGCATAATGACCAACCCGGATGCAACTGGATCAGCAAGAGGGTGGGGCAGCAAGCTACAAGCGGGGTAGCAAAAAGCTACAGGAGGGGGCAAGGTAGCAAGATATGAGGGAGACGGGGCTAGGGGAGAGGGGGGAGCTACAGGAGGGCAGGGCAGCGGATGGAGAGCTACTAGAGGGCAGCAGCAAGCTACTGGCGCACGAATTCGTGTGCAGGGCTACCAGTGAGTCTATAGTTAGTAATTGGGACAATTTGTACAATTTGGGATGATTCCTTTCCTTATTGCTGAATATTATGAAGGACAATGTCCTGCTCTATACACAAGATAAAAGTCTGGGTACCAGCCTTAAACAGGGGAGGCCTGTATACAAGTCATCACACCTGCATGTTCCTAAATGCGGTGCTTTCCTCCCCGGGGCTGGAGAAGGAGGGCGATGTTAATCTCAGATTCTCTTAGGGCCAACATCCTACCCCTAAGATCCTCCCTAGTCTTCTGATGTTGTCTGAGGCAGAATTCAGCTTGAGTATTGGTCTGGCCTGAGGTATAGTCCTCTGTTGTATATTTAAATAAACTGCCCATTAGTGTTACTTCCCATTTCAGGTAAGTTTTACTAAACTGTGGCTAATTTTTTGAACTGAAGTTGACTCAGTGTCCGCTAGATGGCAATCTTGTCCATTTTTCTTCCAAGAGCTAAGAAGCAGCTTCAACCCCTCTTTTTAACATTTCCAGAACATGCATTATGTGTCAAACCAGAGGGCTCAGCTCCTGCCGCCACAGACTTCACAATGCAACGACCCCTCCAAGAACTCAATGCCGTCCACTTTATGTTTTTCAAATCAATCGTCAGTACAAAGTCCTTCTTTAAAGTCAAATTATCATTTCAATTAAATTAACATTTAAATAAAAAATGTTATCGCGGAAGAAAAAAATCAGGAGGGAAATCGAAGTGCCTCTGATGCTTTGTATCCTGTCTGTACTTCTTTAATTTCCATGCCAAGGTCTTGTTGGTGAGGGCTGGAAAGTATTACCAACCACCGTCCCCATAGCCTCTACACAGCCCGGAGAACAGAGCATCTAACAAGCACCAAGGGCCAAGTAACAAGAATATTTAACTTGGGGACAGAGGGTAGGTTAAAAGCCCCTGGCCCACCCTAGCTAGTTTGACTCAATGGATAGAGCACCAGCCTACAGACTGAAGGGTTGTGGGTTCGATGCCCGAGTTGAGGGCTGGATCCCCAGTAGGAGCCATGCAGGAGGCAGCTGATCAATGATTCCCTCTCATCACTGATGTTTCTCTCCCTCTCCCTTCCTCTCTGAAATCAATAAAAATATATTTATTTATTTTTTGAAGTCACTGGCCTGAGACAGAACATCTCCCTCTGCCACTTATTGACTGTGAGACCTTGAGCCTCTATGAACCACACCATCTTTCTCTGTAAAAATGGGGATAATTAGATACCTAATTTACAGGGGCTTATGTGAATGAAATAAGCAAAGCTCTTAGAATAGTGTACGAGGGGAAAAAAACAAGTGCTCAATAAATAGTCGTCAGCACTGTTATTACTGGCACTATTACCAGTGTTTCCAAAAAGAGGTTTAATGACTATAATTATTCTTGTTGCTAATTAATTATAGCTTATAATCACATGCTACTAGTTATGATTGGCCCTGTATTTAGATAATTCTATGATAATTACCTCTCTGACATCAGCTATCTAGTATTTGCCAGAAAGCTTATGAAATAAATATATTATTCACAGCTAAAGATAAACTAAAGCTCAGGGAAGTTTAGTGACTTGACCTGGTCACACAGCATGAGGAGGTAGAGCTGAAATACAGTACAGGCTCTCTTAACCGTAGATCCAGGACTGCAAACCATAGATTACATCCAAGTGTCAGGCTACATGCAGCCCTACCCCTGCAGAGAAGACAGCTACTGTGAACATCACTTCACAGTCCTGCAGAATTCCAGAGTCTTGTCAAGGTCACACAGGGTGGTAAGGGAATGTCTCGTGCCACAAACTCAGTGTCTCCACTTCTAAGTTGATGTATTTTATCTTATGCCAGCACTCTTCCAATGCGCAAACTGATCCGACCCTCTTGCCAAACAGACCCTGCAGGTTCCGTGTCTATGGGTCACAATTGTGAAACCATTCCTCATGCTGCTACTTTTCTTAACACTGCACTTTATCAGTGCACCTGCTACTCGGACCGCCATGGGGCGATTCTTGCTGACACTGCAAAGCCGTGATGGTCATTTACATGACAAGAAATAGGATGAGGACTGATTGTGCCCAGTCCCTTTGAAGGAGGCCGATGAAGAAAGACAGCAGTGTGAAAAACATCAATGGAAAATAAATCTCGGGGGCGCCACACCAGTGAAAAAAGTATGTTGTTATACGGGTGAAGAATTGATATTGACTATTTTAAAATTCATTTCAAAGCTACTGCATCGTTAAATCACCAATGCTCAGACCAGAAAAT